>PVIA01000299.1:0-508598 GCA_004024845.1 Tonatia bakeri | reverse complement strand
TTAAAAATGTTATATACAAAGCATAGTCTTTGTCACTGTGAAAGATTCCAAGAATTTCGCATGTTGGCATTAATCATTTTGAAATGCTTCTTAGAATTATAATTTTTAGTCATTAAGTAGACATTGAAGACTGAAAAATATTATTTCTTTTTAATCATTACAATGAAAGATGGTTCCAACATGTATTTTACACTAAGATTAACCTCCTTTTAGTTCACTAATTACAGATTTAATTAAACACTTAATTGTACCAATTATATACAAGTTGAATTCGATGACTGTCCTTTCAGAGTTAAAAATCTGGAAATACTCTGTTATGGATCACACTATTAGGTTCACGGGGCACTGTTTTTCCATGACTGTTCCGCAAGTCCAATCCTACCACCACACTAAAGGAAGAACTAACTCTCCCTTTCTTGTGCTATCCAAATACATTTCCATTGCTGCTCAAGTCACTGATTTTTATTAACTAAAATGCCTCTCAGCCACTGTCTTGATGTCAACAATAGAGACCTATTATTGCAAGATCATGATGCTCATCTGAATCTCAGAATGCTAAGTAGACTGAAATTTAGTAAATTCTTTATTTAAAAATGAAAAAAAAAAACTGGGGCCCAGAGTGTAAATAATTTGTACAATAACATGCAATAGAGGAGACCAAACTGTAATCAATATCTTTATTTCCAAATTCTTGTACTAGGATGGTAAGAGGATACTTCTCTGAAGTCTAGAAGTTTCTTAATTATTTCCACATTATTTCTAATAAATTGTACTGGTGTTGGATTTCCTTGACAAGTTGTCACAAGCATATGTTCGTGATATAGGCTTTTCTCTAAGTCAGCAGGGCAACTGCTCGGCTGGCTGCCTGCTGAGCAGCCCGGCACCAAGGAATAAACAAGAATCACACACATTAACTATGCTATTCACTCAGCTTTTATTGAATACAAGTTCACTCAAAGTAGATCATCAACATACATTAATATCCTACTCATATTCTGCCACTCTGAGGGGAATATAACATACAAACATAGCAATCGAATGGGGATAATGAACCCAAGTCCCAGAGCCTCAATCTGCAGGCCCGGCAGACAGCATGTTGGGCAAAGGAGTTGTCAGCATCTTGCAAGGAAGGCTCTCTGGAGCCAGGTAGGCAGCAGGGCAGACAGTCCTCAGTCCCGCAGAGGAGAGCCTCCTGCAGCAGACGCCAAGGGAGATCAGCAGGGCATGGAGCAGCACTCCAGTGTATGGAGCTCGACTGTCTTAGCAGTGGTCTGGGACAGCCTCAGTTATACTTTGAAAGTGGTGTGCCCCACCCTTCTGGGTCTTTGATAAATATCTCTGCATCCCTGCAGCCGAGTGTGGAATTTCCCCAGCACACTATCTATGGGTGGTTCCTCTCTGCAGACATGGCTACTCTGACCATGTGTGCAGAAATTTTAAGTCTGTCTTCTTGACAGACAAAGCTTCTCTGACCGTGTGGGTAGATATGTCTCTGTGCCATATGTATCTGCGGTGACTTAGGTAATTTTCCTCTTGAACCAAAGTGTCGTGGCTGACTGACAGCCATTTTAGTTGACATAAGTGACTCCACCTTGTTTTATATACATACAGGGGTGTCCAACCCATGGCCCATGGGCCACATGCAGCCCAGGGTGGCTAGGAATGTGGCTCAACACAAAAGCATAAATTTACTTAAAACATTATGATAATTTTTTTGTGATTACATGTCATAATATATTTAATGTGTGGCCCAAGACAACTCTTCTTCTTCCAGTGTGGCCCAGAGATGTCAAAAAATTGGGCACCCCTGTATGCTATCTTGATTGGACCAATGCCATTTTTATTGGTCCTGCTCTCCATACAAGTTACAATAAATATAGAGGATTTCATACATCCCTGGGACATGAGAGTCCTGGGGTTATGGTTCTCTTGGTGGACCTTAAGAAATTTCTCAGTAGTGGACAACATTTATCCTGACTATACAACAAGGAGCTGGAGCAACTACATAACCTGAGCTACATAAGACATCCCAAAACAGTGTGGAAATCTTACTCCATAGGCAATCTTACCTTCATAAGCAAAGGAATTCAGGAAGTACTTCATTTCCACTAGATTTACTTTTCAGGTAAATTAGTGATTTATGGCAATGGCCATGTTTTTGGTATCAAATGACCACAGGAACTCATTGATATCTCCTATAAAAACCAGAGTCAAATTAAATTGGTTTACATTGTACATAAAATGATTTTGAAAATGACCTTTGAAATCCCTTTTTAACAGAGGAATATGGCTCAAGTTTTAGAAAAAAAATACATTGATATTGCACATTGAAAACAAATTCATTAACATTATACATTGTCACCATCGCCACAGTCTTTTCTGGGTTTTGACAGTGGTTCATCACAAGGAAGTAGTACTAGATTCTGAGGCAGCCTCTCTGGAGAATTTCTGTAGGTCTTTTTTTTTTCTCTGGTGTGACTTCAAAGTACATTCCTAAAGTTGAAACTTTCATTTGGAGAGAATTCTTTGATGTAAAAGGAAAACCAGACAAGGCACTTTTTTTGATCTCCATAACACACTGTTTGATATACAGTTTAGTCTGTTAACCATTGTTTTCACTCAGAAAACCTGCATATCCTTTATTACATGCTTGTAGTATTTGTCTCAGTTGCTTGTAAACTATCATTAGGAAATATCATCACATGTTCCTTTCTTTTTCCTAAAATGTCAAGCTTAGCACTGGGCATGTTTTCATAGAACTGAGAATTTTTTTTTAAAAAAAGGAAGAATATTTTAAGCCATTCCAAAATAATATAAGTAAAAACAAATTTTGGAAAGTTTATTCTTATTTATATTGGTGGAAAAAACTATAGTACTTTTTCAGAATTAAATACTTTTTAATGTCCAGAGATAAAGGAGATAGTATTCTGTGTCACCTAAAAACTGAAGGACCAAAGCATTACTATGCACCCACAGTTAGTGTTCTGATTTAGATATAACGAAAGCAACCCATATCCCACACAATAAAGTAGATCCTACTCCTAATTATTACACATGGCATTCCCAACATCAATATATAGAGCCACAACACACCATTTTTAAGGCTGTTTAAGCTTAATTGAATCTTAAAAAAAACATATGTGTGTTCAGGTGAATGAAAAAGTGTTGTCTTTCCAGGAAAGTTCAATAAAATACAGTGCTTCCGATGCAAATCATTGAAATGATTGTGACTCTCAGGCCTGCAAAATTCCTTTTCACCAATAAGGCCATTTTTTACTTTTTGGTACCCATCAGCCCTGTATTGGTTAAGATGGGCCACATAACCATTCTGCCTGGTATTATGATAGAGCACCCTGAGTTACATATTTTATTATTTAATGAAACTAAAATTAGAGTAATAAATTCTTGCCCTTATCTTACCTCCAATTCATTGACCCTACTTCATTTTAGTTTTTGCGGTCATACATGATACCGGGATTTTCCCACATGTACTCTATATTCAGGTCCTCGTAAAAATTGAGGAAAACATTCTTACTATTAACTGATCATAGTTGTTTAGGCGTGCTTAATATTGCCTAGTCTTGTTTCTTCTTTAAATTTTTTTTCAGTGTTTAGAAGTTCCATGAAGTAGGTAGAGTGTGATTCAGTAAGTTTCTTCCTGTAAATCAAATTATTATTAAACTCATCTGTGTTTATTCTAAGTAAGTTTTGTCTGGAAGCCCAGAGACTGAGATGGGTGAGGTGAACTTCATTCTACTGAAGGGGACTTTGTAAAGTCTCCACGACTTTAGATCCAAACAGTCTAACCTTCATTCTCAGGGGTCATCTGGACTGTCCTGTTCCCCTATCTGTAAGAAACCTTTTTGTTTTGTAGAATTTGCAAGCTTTAGGTGGAGACTAGCAGCTTTGAGGACCCCTCAGACATTGATGGCAATATAGGTGCTTTTCTGTGCTAAATACTTGATCTGACATGATATTCTCAGTGGCCTGTAGTTCTGCTGAACTCCTACAGTTAATGGTGCAGGGTGGTTGAATATCTAAATCCCCCATATCAGACTGATGTAGTGTTTGAAATTTGAACATGTGTTAAAATTCATAATATTCCTTCATAGGTGAAGAAAAGTTCTTTAAAACATAAATGCTCTTGTACTGAGAATTCTAAAGCATAGATTTGATTCACATTTTTATAAAATTTTTGGCCCCATTTGTAGTTTTGTTCAAATACTCAGAAAATATATTACTTCACTTCTTCATCAAAGCCTTGATCATTTGAAAAGCTTATGAGTTCCATAGAGACCTTCCAATTCTTCTATGAAAAACTTGCAATGCACATCCTTACATTCTACTTTTCACCTTTTGGATATCACGATAATAAGCAGTGTTGGATACGTATAATGCAAATATGCAACTGCCTGCTGCTAGATGACCTAATTATTGGAAAGAGTGAAAGGGCAATATTCATTTTCAGGCCTGCATGGTTATTTCTTTATGTTAATACAACCTTATGCACATTTAATAATCTCCAGGTGCATTATAGGTACTGCTACCTCACTGCCTTTCCTGACCAGCAGGTCACTGTGCGGGGCTGTCACTGTTACCATGGCTTTCACATTCTTGTCTGCCTACAGTTTAAGGATGATCTTCTGAGCTTATTGTGGACATTCTTCATTTTATAGACAGTTATAAATATAATCAATGTTTTTAAATACTATTTTTCTTGCAATCTAGTTTTGTGCCTCTGTTAATCTTCTCTAAAATGCTTTACATTTCTTAATTGTAATATTGGAATTTGCTGAGCCAACCATACTTGCTCAGGAGTGAGATTCTGAAGAAAGTCAGGTGCTGCAGAACTGCTAGAAACTGTCTTGCATGTCCAGCTAATCACGGCTACAGTCTGATTAACTCTTTGCCTTTGTCTGCTGTCCACAGTGATGTACCATCAGTTCTCACATCTTGAGAGCATCAGGGAATATCTCGTAAGAATGAGATTGCAACATAATTTCTTCACACTGAACAAGAAATAAAATCATGTTTTGAAAAGCTCTGTAGGTGCAAACAGGGTTCTGTAACCATGTGTGAAAATGACTGCCAAGTTTTTATTAATTAAATAGCTCTCATTTTTTTCATATTGTAACAGTATATGAACATAGTTTGAATTGATACAGTATTTTTATCTAAGTGTACTTAGAAACTATTTTGTATAGTATTAAGCAAACACATTTCCAGAACAAAGTCTATGTATTGTGCATATTTAAGCAAATAAGTCAAGAAAGGTAATCACAAGGATACTAAATTTCATGATGGCATTTCTTAATAATTAAAAGTTAAAGGCTGGTCAACTAGAATCATGTAAGAGATTTAGGGATGATAGTGTCTTATTTTAAAAGAATCTTAATTTTTCCAGAAGCCCTATCTCTGAAACAACCTTATACAGGGTGATTCCTCTGCAGGGGCATCCGAACTTTGGCGCCTCTGGGCCACACTGGAAGAAGAAGAGTTGTCTTGGGCCACACATTAAATACATGAACACTAATGAAAACTGATGAGCAAAAAAAAAAGGTTTTAAGTAAATTTATAATTCTGTGTTGGGCCACATTCATAGCCATTGTGAGCTGCAGGTTTGACACCATCTAGGGAATTCCCTAACATGCTTCCAGATAATCTAGTAGTGAATTGTTACTCAGCTGTAAATATGTTAGTCAAAACTGTACTTAGTTTTGAATATTTGCATCTGTGGTATGCTCTTCCAACTTTCCTTACCATTCTAAAAAATAAAAAAATGAGTGTGAAGCCATGAAACTGCAATGGCCATTGGCAAATGATTGTTCTGTGCCAGACATTGGATTTTGCCGTATAATATGTACCAAAGGTGTTTAACATGTGGATTCTACAATGAGGAGTATATGGAAAGAATTTGGAATATCATTGCAACAAACATTTTGTTTTCAAAGCTCTTTTCCAGCAGGAAGTCATTTGTAGGAAACGAGAGCTTCAAAAATGCGTCTATCATTCCCAATTGAGAACGGCCCTGTTAAAAAGCTATGGGCTTTGAAACTGGCTTGCTTTGTATTTCAACTCAGTTCAAATCATCCACTTCAAACAAGTAAACCATTTTAGCAATATGTCTATTAGCCTCAAAAACCATTTGACACAACTAATGTACAAATTTTGTTAAACTTATTTTTATCATATACAACATACAGCAGACTCACTACTCACTCATTTGCTGCTATATATTTACATGTACATTTTTTCTTAAGGACTCTGATTATTATTAGGATAATTTCTAGTGCATAGTTGCATAATTCTGGAAATATTCTTAGTAACAGCCTAACAAATTTGAGTCCTAAATAGATTTTAAAATACAAGAGATATAAAAAAACACTCGAAAATAAGACATCTGTGGGCATGTTTAAGTATTGATTTATACTTACACAAATATTTTGTCTTTTAATTTCTTCTTCATTTTTACTTCATATCTAAAGTTCTCTTGTTTTCTCAACAATGTAAAAATACCAAAAGGCTCAATGAAGCATGATTTACTTTGAGGTATTTTCATCCTGAAATTTAAATCTTAAACCCTGTGATCACATTTCTTCCTCTAAAAGCTTTGGATAATCTCAAAGGATAACACCTCCTGAACAATTCGGTTGCTTCTACAGTTCTTGAAAATCCTATATCCAGGATTGTTTCATCTGGCGTACATCTGCATGTTTGCATAGATGAGTAACCAACCATGCCCTAATACAGCCACTCATGTAATTGGAAATGGAATTTGATTCTTCTATTGTTTGAAAGAACAATCTTATTTGAAAATGCAAATCACAGTCCATTTGTGTGACTGTTTCACTGTAACATAAAATTGCACTTTTTTTTTCGGAAAGGCTAGAATACATGAGAAAGTTTTGTTGTTTCATGGAAGAACAGCAGTTGAATATTATGTAAGAAAATGGTAACTATTTTCTTAGGTGATATTAGAAAGGTGATGAAACCAGAAAAATTACTTCCCTGATAAAAATAAAATTCAGTCATAACATTTTAAAGTGATAATTATATTATATAAAGGGTATATAGGCATTTAACATCTCATCTAAAGTAATAAATAAAATCTGTAAATATACTATTATTTTTACTCTGAGTATTTAATTCTTAAAAAGTCATAAAACATACTGTGACATAATCACCCAATATATAAAGTTTCTAGCTATATCTTTTTCATAAATTTAAGTATTAGCTCTTCAGATAAACAGATTAAGTAACAAAGTGACAATAACTGATGATGCTTCTTTCAGTCAGTACTTGGGCGTGTGCAGAAAATTGTCATTATTAGATTATGTGTAAATCACAAGCTTGTCCATGGACTCTCCTCTGGTCCTTCTCATTGGGTGACTTGCATTTCCAAAGATTATGTTAGAGCTAGAGCTTGTGGAAATGGAACAGACTAAAATTAACTGGACCGTGGACACTTTGAATTGCTAGCTTTCCTCTTGTCAGCCACCGGCAAAGACGGAAATAATAGGCCACAGAGATCTAAGTGGCAGGACAAACAGCTGGCGCAGTTTGACTTCTTGTGACCAAAACTGCTGTAAGAACTACAGATGAAAGTGCAGTAAAGGACTTTTAAACTATATTTGTAGCTAGAAGAATAAATACTTTGGTCAAAAGCAGATGTTATAATGCTTATAACTATTTGGGAGGAAGCTAGCTATTCAACCCCTTGTTCTTTTTTATCGCCTTTATTGAGGAAAACGATGATCTGCAGCCTGGAAGCTGTTGAGCAAGCATGGCTCAGAAGAAATATATTAAAAGTGGCAATTGTACCAAAGTCTCTAAACCAGGGTCAGTTTGAACAGGTGGTGATGCTGCTTGATCTCTGGGACTCCCCAGCAGTCTTGCATGACTAATGAGACACTCGGTGAACTAATTTGGTCATTTACTCATTCATTCCACAAATACTAAGCTTACCCTCTGGAGGGTGGAGGCAACTGTGTTAATGAGCAGCTGAATTAATGAGCATCTCAGGAAGTGACGAATGCATTAGAAAGATCCAAGGGAAAGGAATGATCACAGCTAAGACATGCAGAAGTCATTTTCTTCTGTTTTGATCACTTTCCACTGTCACAAAATATCCATCTATTTCCTTCCTCATGCCTTCTTCACATACTATTTTCTCTGCCTCAAAAGGCTTTTCTGTCATTTGCTTAGAAAACCCATAATTATATTTCAGGGTCCAAGAGAAGTGACACATGCCTCATGAACCTCTCTGCTCATTCAACTCCTTGAAAAAGAAGGAACTAGAGAAGTTAGCATGCTCTGACTAGTCATTCTAATCACAGTTCATAAATGGCCTTCTCACAGCATTTTTGGTATTACTGACTTTATTTATTTTTCTTTCTCTTGCCTTGGTAGTTTATGAGTTATTTGAAGGAAGAAATCATGTATAGATATTTGTTACTATAAACCTTGGGTTGGCAAAATTTTAATGTGGATTGTAATATTCACAAATATTGCCTAAGTGAAACTAATTTAGGCTTGGCAGGCCCTACACTCTTTGTTGTGACTACTACTCATCTCTGCCACCGAAGCATGAATGCAGCACACACAGTGTCTACATGAATGCAAGTGACTGTATTCCAATAGAACTTTACTTACAAAAGCAGGTGGTTGGCCAGATTTGGCCCTGGGAAGTAGTTTGCTGACTCCTATATTTATATGTTCTTATCTTTTCTTTTCCCATCTCTCATCTGGAATAAATTCCTTTGATTTCTATATTTTGTTACATATAAGCATGTAACATAAAACATTTTTTCTACTGATCTGGAAAGAATGTTATGTTTTAAATCTTACTGCTAATTACATTAAGGTTTGTTTTTTTTTTAATGTACACTTGACCCGTATTCTCTATGAATAACTATGGCAAAATATTGAATTACCTCAGGCAAGACGAGACCTTAACACAAAACCTCTTCCCTCATTTCCCTCTCTTTTCATTTTTAATTGCTATTATTGAATCATAATTTCTAAAAAAGTTTATTATTTTTAAATTATTGTAATATTAGGCATATTTTTGTGGTTTATTATAACATTTGAACAGTTCTATAACTATATATGCAAAATTAATAGTCAACACTATTTGTCAATTATTTAGTTAATAATTTTCTAAATTATTTTATTTTCTTTTTATTGAATAAATTTGATGTGTAACATTGTATAAGTTTAAGGTGTACAGTGTGTTGCTTTGATATACTTATACATCATAAAAATGATTGCTGATGTAGTGATATTACATTACATAATTAGAGGATAATATTGTTGCCTGTATTTATTATAGTGTGCCCTAGATTTCTAAGGCTTATTTACTAATTGTTAAAACCATCACTTTTGCCTTCCCTCCTCAGAGGAGTCAGTTCTATTTAAAAACATTCAAATCAATACTACACTAATATTTTATACCACCATTCTTCCATTGTTAACTTCCTTCTTTTTATTTATTTTCATCAGCTGAATTACATTTTCAACTAAGTCTTTTTTTGGTGGGGGGCAGAAAGTTGATGTGGCAGGTATATATTCTGAGCCCTCACATGTTGTGAGTCTTTTTCTAGTGATTTAACATCTAAAAATAATTCTCTTGATAATCAAATTTCTTTCCTTATGGTATGATTCCCCCTTATGGAGTCTTATACTTTTCTTTGAGCTAATTATTGAAAATGAAAAATGAGCAATCATTTTAATTAAATATTGGAAATGCCTGTCTTCTGTTTCTGAAGATTCAAAACCTCTCTTTCTGCTTTTCCTAACAGTCAATCACTTGCAACAAACACTAATCACAGTCTTCTGAAATGTGTTACCTTCTACGGTACTAAGCAGCAGTCAGTATGGTTTCATGATGAGCCTATTGTACTACATGAAGTTAATTTAATTCTCTGCCAGAGAGAAATGCTAGTTAGAAGAGGGGGGTGGAGAAAAACCTTAGACCTTACACAACTGTTTTACATTAAGTTTTTTATTTGGTTTGACCTGAGATTTCCAGCAACTTTATAGAAAAAAAATGATTTTGAGCACATTTATTTTAGGTGGGCTAAAATATTACCTAAAGATCTAATTCCAGGAAGAAGTGTTATGATGGCATGGAGGGAATAAGGACTCAGCGTCAAGAGACATCATCCTGATGTTTTTTTAGCCATATCATGTTATTGCCATAGACCTTGAGAAAGTTTTAGCATTAATTTATTAATACATAAAACAGACAGAACATGTTTTAATTACTTATGGAACTGTTCTTAAGATCATGAGGAAATCTAAATCTCAGTTTTTTCTAGCTGTAGAGTCTATATGTTAGTACTATTATTTTCTAGTTTATTAAAATAATTGATGCAACCTGGTACATCAAGTAAAGTCATCACCAATGTGTTTTTTAAATATCTATATAATTAAAAATATTTTCTGCTTAATATTGAGTATGATATATACCAAAATTATTCTTTCTTAACATTGAATAATATTGTATTTATTACTTTTACTTATTTGAATCAAATATTTTTGTCACCTGCCAACTAACATAACAGATACTAAGAATGCAGAAATAAGATACTATAGAATCCACTGTAGTTCCTATAACTCACTTGCAAAATCTGATATGCAAACTTTAGTGTTAAAGTTAATTGTTAATGAATTGATAGCTGCATGTAAAAACAGTGAAGTTGAATTTTTATACCATTTACAAAAACTAACTTGAAATTAATCAAAGAACTAAATATAAGAGCTAGAGCTATGAAACATAGTTTAAAACAGTATACCTCAAATTTGGCAATGGTTTCTTAGATGTGAAGATAAAAGTACAAGCATCAAAAGAAATAGAAAATTGAACTTTGTAAAAATTAAAAATTTTTGTGGGTCAAAGAAAACTATCAAAAAATGAAAAACAGCAATGGAGTGGGAGAGAATATTTGCAAACCATATACCTGATATAGATTTAATATGCAGAATATATAAAATACTTTCATCTCAAAAACAAAAGGAATTGCAAAAATTTAAATAAACACTTTTTTCCAAAAAAGATATACATAAGGTCGACTACATGAAAAGATGCTCAACACCATTATTCATTAGTTAATCAAACCCACAGTGAAATACCAGTTCACACCCACTAGGATGGTTAGAATAGCATTTTTGAAATAACAGGTGTTTTTAAAGATGTGGAAAATTTGGAGCATTGGTTTATTGTTTATGGGAATGTAAAAGGATGTACCTTCAATGGAAAACAGTTTGGTGGTCCCTCCAAAGGTTGAATATTAAATTACCAATAATCCAGCAATTCTACCCTTATAAAACCACAGTGATTAAAAACAGATTTTCAAACAAAAACCTGCACTGGAATCTTCATAGTAGCAATATTAACAATAATCAAAAGATCCATAAACAGATGAATCTTTAAACAAAATGTGGTATAACATACAATGGAATATTGTTCAATCATTCAGAGTAATGAAGTACTGATGCATGCTACACCAATATGAATGAATCTTGAAAACATTGTAAGTGCAATGAAGAGTACATGTTATATAATCCCTCTCATATAAAATTTCCAGAACAGTTAAATCTACAGAGTTAGAAAGTAAATGAGTGTGTTTTTTAGAGTGAGGGGGAATAGAGACTTTGAGAAACAATAGGTTAAGGACACAGGTCTCTCTGGTCATGAAAATGGTCTGACACTGACTGTTGTGATGGTGGCACACACCCTTACACACACTAAAACCACCACATCACACACTTTAAATACAAGAATTGTACGGTATGTGGATCATATCTTCACAAACCCCTTTTTCAAAAAGTTAATTATTTGTTGTAGGCTCCTCCATGCTGATGCGTGTCTGCTGTATTCTTCTTCGACGTGAATGTGCGACATTTGTAGCTGTAATGTGGTGGCTTAGTAGGATTGTGAGCTGTCGAGATCTGAGATGAGGTTTCAGCTGACATTTAGGAACTCTTTGATCTTAGGGAAGCAATGCAATCTTATTGGATACAACAGGATTGTTACGATGATTGGTTAAGTAGTAGATGTGGGGGCAGTAATGACCATAGGGCTACACTGTAGTATCTGTTATCTATTGCTAAATAACAAAGTAGACAAAAACCTAGTAACATAAAAGACAGAACAAGAACCATTCATTTAGCTCACTATTCTGATGAGTGATTCTTCTGCACTGTAGTTTGCTCGACTATCTAAGCTTAGATAATTCGTATCTCTCTGCAGTTGGCTGGAAAACCACCTACGGGCTCACTGGAGCCAGATGACCCAACTTGCATCTTTGGATGTCAGTTAATTATCTGCCAGGTGATGGAAATGACTGGACCACAATTCATTCACCACGTTTTATGTTAGCTCCTGTTTGTTCACATGATGATAGGGCTCCAAAATTACTAAAGCACAAGGTGTGAGACATCTTGGGGATAGGCAAAGTGTCACTTTGGTCAAATTTGTTGGTCATGGCAGGTCATTGGGCCAGCCCATATTCTCGGTGTTTCAAAGTGGACTTCACTCATTGATAGGAGTTTCTGGAAAGTGCTGTAGTCACTTTAGCAATCTACCACAAATAGTAATTGGCAGAAACTCTAGAAATAAATGAGTCAACTTGAATTTTTATTGACACAGAAGTACTTCTTCAGCTTGTTTGATACTCTCAATAACAAAAAATGATTTTGGAAATTTAAAACCATGATTTTCTGAGGACTGGAGATCAGTTACCATGCAAAACCAGCTATTTTATCTCTGGGGTGGCGTGGGGGCAGGGCAAGGGGGAAGAATGTATTCCATTGTAGAAGACTGTGGAGTTTGCAAAGACTCTCAAGTACATGTATGTAAAAGGGGTTTGAGGATGATGAACATGTAGGAGAAATAAAAGAAAACTTACAGCTGATATTACAAAGGTAAGTAGACACCTCTTGTTAGAGTCCTCTAAGCTTACTTTGTCACATCATATCTTGATTTAAGGAGCACTACACACCTGAGGGTATTTGTACAAGTGAGAGGAATGCTCACCCACTATAGATGATAAGAATCCTACAATAGTCTTAGTACATTTGCATTATTACTGAAAATATTAGACAACTAATTCTTTGGCCTTGCTACCAATAATGACAAGTGGGTCTTTCATGAGTACCATTGTTATGTAGGGATTTCTATCAATGCAGTCCCCGAGTTCTTCCCTTGAGCAAGTGACACTCTGTAAAATTGTTAATGTATTGCAGGAATGATATTCTTAAAGTCCATTTTGCTTGGTTTTAAACAAGAAATGAGAAATGCTGGCTTTTTTTTAATTTCAAAGAAGAAAATGCTGTATTTAATTGCCTAGTTGACAAAGCTGTTGCATGCTGGTAGTTCTATACATTTGACACAACACAGTTTCATAATGTACATCAGTGCTATGTTACAAGATACCCTGATGTCCTAGTGCTAAAGTTTAACTAAAACTATATATCACTGGAAACCCATGTATTTATGGTAATTTTTAAATTGATGCGTAAAGGAAATTGCCCATTATCTGTGCTGCTCCTCAGGCATTTTACTTTACTAAGTAGTAGATGGAAGGTCACTTTTGTACTTGAGTCTAATGCACATTCAAACATGATAGAAGCAATGCATTCAACTTTCAATATAAAAATTTAACTTATATTACATATGATATTTATCACATTACATTGTCATTATTTTAAAAGAACTACATTTGATATCTTAAGGAGTTTTAGTTCTAAAGAAAAATTTTCTCAAAATCCTTTCTTTTTTAATTCAGAAAACTGGAGCTCCAGAGTTTTCAAGAGCTTAAGGGAATTTAAATTTATTTTCTGCATTCTAAATCACTGTTTCAGTAGTTTGACTTTGTCATTTAATTTTTTTAATTGCTATGATTATGCAATATTTAGTTAACTAAAAATGGAGTTAAACACTTTTTCAGATATGCAAAGTAATAACAAAAAGCCATAAACATATTGTGAGTCTCTGATTACATAAAAAAATGGCTTTTCCTCAGAGTAGATGTGGAGGAATCATTAATGTTCATTACATATGCACAAGTGTACTCTGGGAGTGTTTAGACTACTTAAATGCAATATACACACTTAGCCTCAAAAGAATTGAAATAAACCCGTGCCTTTAAAGAAGGTACTTACAGGGAATAATGTGATTTGCCATTGCAACAATAATGCTATTTTTATATTTATACTCTGGAACAAAAATGCTATTTGTTTCTTTCATTCTGTTCAAAATTTATAATAAAGAAAATTAATAATGAAAAATACGGTCTTTCTTATATGTTAGCCCTTAAATACAGTTTATACATACATTTATCTCAGAAAGGAACTTCTTTATTCTGTTCTAACTTATGCTAACATGTACCCTTCTAGGGGGATATAGATAGAAATAAACATAATAGTAATACAGAAGAAATTCCAGTAGCTTCCAAGATAATATTGTAGAAAGCAAGAGAAGTACTGACACTGAGAACTTATTAATATTCAATTTGCCCTTGAAAATACTCAGGTAACAGAAAGGTCGGCTCCTGTGTTCTGAGACCTAATATCCTCAGACTTCATAGAGGTCTGCACAGACTAATTTCCAGAGATGAAAGTCCTTCCAACAAAAGGTTCTTGCAGCTTATTTTTAATCTGATACACATTTAACTAACCTCAAAATTTGCCCCAAACATTTCATACCTCACCTCAAAGCCAAAAATGTATTGGTAGCTATTCAGATAATTCCAAGTTAATGAAAAGAGATGATTTGTTTTATTGTTTTCCCTAGCAGTATTATTTATTTTAACTGGTAAACAAAAATCATTTCTGAGATCAGAATATGACATTTTTGTCCCACTGATCTACTTCTCTTTCTCTAACTCATCAAAATAACAATCATTGCCCTCATCCTTACAATAAAAACCAGGTCGGCCAAAAAAACAATAAAGCCATAACTTCAATTGGAAACCATGAATAAAACTCTGCTGGGAAACACTGCAGAAACAAAGGAGGAAGCTGCCGCAGTCTTCTCACACCTGGCTGCAAGCAGTTTTCTCCAGCTCTATGAGTGGCGGATAGGAAAGAATCTCTCTATTTACGCTTTGATTAGAATGAGGAGAACTCAGGTTGTGTGAGCCAAGGCAGAGGTGCAAGTTTTCCCGCTAGTGTCTCAGTGGGACAACTGAGAACAGCAATGGAAGCAGAGTTGAAAAATTAAATTATGCTGTCAAACCATTTATTCTTCTGTAATCTAGCCCCTTAGCCAAAGAAAGTTGCCAGGAGTAAATGTCATAGGAGAAGGCCAGGCAGGCAGTGAACATGATGAAGAGAAACGGAACAAAAGCACTTAGCTGTGAGCCATGCCGACACCTGAATGCTGTAAGCTCTGGAATAGACTTTCTCCCTGGGTTAGGAAAATGATAGATTTGGTGAGAGGCGTCGAGCTGAAGTCAACACTGCAGATTACTGGAGCTCTGTCTCTCTCCCTTCCACACTCTGTTTTTTCTCCAGCATATACCCAGCACCCTTCAGAGAAGCTATGCTTAGAAATTGGCATATTTTTTCTTCCAAAGTAAGATGAATAGAAAGAAGAAAGGCACATGAAAAACATACTTTGCAAGAGGAATTACCTAAGGGTACCATGGAAAAATGTAGATAATTATTTTGTCAGAGAATCAAAGAACTTGGCAACAATATGATATTTCCAGAAACAGGCTCAAAGAAGAAATTTTAAGTTACAGAAGGAGATAAGCAGCACAATGGCAAACATCAGAAAAGGAACAGAAAAAAATAAAACCATTGTCAAAATGAAAGGCACATCAGAAGCAACACAAATATCGGGGCACAGTTGACAGAGTGAGATGAAATGTAAATGTTAATTTTCTCATTTTCTCAAATAAGTGACTGATTAAAAGAAATGAAGAAGGAATACAAGGTATAAAATAATCACTGTAACATTAAAATGTTTTCATAACATTTTTATTACCTTAATAAAGCTAAGCTAAAGAAAGTCATTAAGAAATGACTTTCTTAATTCCACGTCTACTTTTGTACTATTAAATTTAAAGATGTTAAATTTAATACTTCTGATTAAAAATACTATGCAGGGGCTTCAAGTTTCTTACTTATAAATACCTTGGGAATCATTGCTCCCATCCATACAATAAGAAACAGCCCCACAAATGAAACAATCAATGACTTCTCTTGGACTCTTGGTGAATTGTCCTAGTCTTCTTCTTAACAAAGGACCACTTTGTCACAGCACAAGGCAGAAACCTTTTGCAGCAGGGGGCATAATTCTTTCCCACTCCAGCTCTCCAGCCTTTCTAACCTAAGAGTGGGGAGAATAGTCAATGGGGTACAGGGCTTCCAGGAAGCAGATTAGGAAGGCTGAAGCCCATGTAGGCGGGAGACAATGTTACAGCAATGGAGGTCAGTCTGAAACACTGTGGAAGACCACAGCCCCAATACACAGACCAACTTAAAGACTTAATCACAGAATGCCCCTTCCCTCCAGCTCTATACTAAGGAAGCTTCAGGATGACAACAGTGAGCGGTAAAGTACAGTCTCTCTCTGAGCAGCAATTCTAGAGAAGGAAGCAGTGAAGTTGAGAGGGAAGAAAAAAACAAGTACACTACAGGAATTTTAAGCCTTCGCCTAAAGCTACAATAAACATTAAATACAGCCCACTCTTAGCAACATAAATTGTCATAATAAAGGCCTACTTCCCTCAGCTCCTGTTCCTCCTAGTACAACATGTCTTTTGATTTTCAACAAACATTATAAAGCTTGCCAAAAGGCAAAAAAAAGACAGTCTACAGGACAGGCTTAAGATACAACACTAAGGTTCTTTTAAGGAAGAACTTTTCAATAAATGTCCGATAACACTGCTCCCAATATACATATGCCATTTCTATCCATGGAAGAGAACAGAGGGGGGACTACATGGTGAAAAGAGGGTCATCCATTTCTCCCCCTGCACTCCAGTGAAAAAGCGGATATGTTTAAGGGAGTTTTTATTTGGGCGTCCATGGAGCAAGCATTAAGAAATGAAGACAGAATGTAGAATCTTCCTCCTTGCATTTATCTTTAACTTAAACTTCTTCATATCTGTTTTAATTGCTGCTTTTTTAAAAAATCAGGTTTGTGGATTGTTAGACTCTAGAACTACAAAATTGTCTTCTTTAGTTGACCATTAAAAAGCTTATCCTCAAATCTATTTATTCAAATATAATTTACCAATTTCAAAAATTCTATGCTTTTTTCATCTTTCATGTATCTATAATTTTTAAAAGCAAATTTATGTCACACAAAGATTTAATATTATTGTTTGAGTTGTACTTTAAGGGTTTTAAACATTAAAATAATCATCATAAATATATTAACATATTTTAAAACTCAGAATCTCGTATTCCTCATATAAAAACTATTTTCATTTTATAGATATCTTGAGTTTTGTTCATAACAGCAATCAATTTATAGAGTTGAAATTTTGGTTTTCATGTCACTTGATTTTCTCCTATTTTAATCAACATCTTATATTCAAAATTTAGTCTTTCTTGCTACTTTAATTTTTGAATGAGCTTTATTAATAAGAGGGAGAATTCAAACAAGGTACTCTATTATTCAGGAGGAGGAATAAGAATTAAGTTTAGGTAGTAGGTATAAATGGAATTAACACAGTGAACTTGGAACAAACTATTCCAGATCAGCCAAACCTTACAAGTCTAGAATGCACAAATGCACACAGAGCTGTGAAATGTCTGTCACGTTTTTACCCTAAAATGTGAAAGAAGCACATACTAGAAAATCAGAGTCAACAGATTAGAAAATCAGTCAAGACAAAACTAGGCACGCTCACCATCAATTGTTTTGGTAAAGAGTCATACTTTGTATTTATGGCATGCTTTTTATGATGATGGGAAATGATCTTCAAATTCAGTAAATAATAATTAAAATGAGAGTCTAGTAGGAAAGGACTGGGAAGTAATTTGGAATAGGTGGTGTCTCAGAAAAAGAAATAATGTCCTCCAGAGTAAAATGTAGGAATGCATAAGAGGAATATCTGAGCCAGTCATCTCCAGAGAGTGCCTTGGTCCTTCTGACATGTTTTCCTCTCATTCTGAAAGAATCCATGTAAGCAATTATACAAATCATTATATTACCCAGTTTTCCTCTTTCTTCCATTTAGTATCCCTGCCTAAAAGTACAACAAAAAGTCTGAAGCTAGCTCTTCTAACAATTGTGGCACCTTGCTTAAAACCTCTGTGACCAGAGAGGGACAGAAAATAAGTAGTCACTGTTCCTATGCCTACTGCACCGCGTTAGCACGTCATAATTTAATAAACAATTTTAATGACACTTATGTTTTCTACATTTTTGTTTTGGTTTTCACCATAGGCAGAGAAGGATTTAGATTTTTATTTCTGCTGAATTTCTCCTGATTTATCTTCCCAAGGAGGATGTAATAAGATGATTTAAACTAAAATACAAAATAAATTCACAAGTTTAAAAGCTCCTTATGATTCACCGATCTATCCCCAAAAGATATTGAGATATTTAAAAAGAAAATGTTTCTATAATAAAATCTTCTCCCTCAATTACAATATTTATTTTTTGCTATTTTAAAAAATCATTTTAATTGTTATTCTATTACAGTTATCCCAGTTTTTTCCCCTTCCCTCTCCTCTGCCCATCCCACCCCCTGCTCCCACAGTTAATTCCCACACTGTTGTCCATGTCCATGGGTCATTCACACATGTTCTCAAACTAGTCCCTTCCCCTTCTTTCCACTATTATCCCCTCCCCACCCCTTCTGGTCACTGTCTGTTCCATGTTTCCATGGCTGTGGTTCTATTTGCTCATTAGTTTATTTTGTTCATTAGATTCCTCTTATAGGTGAGATCGATCACATGGTTTTTGTCTTTCACTATTGGCTTATTTCACTTAACATAAAATTACATTCCCAAGTTGGTATTCAAAAAATATATTAAATTAGTCCATCATGCTGGTCAAGTTACTCAA
Source organism: Tonatia bakeri (assembly GCA_004024845.1). Lineage (NCBI taxonomy): Eukaryota > Metazoa > Chordata > Mammalia > Chiroptera > Phyllostomidae > Tonatia > Tonatia bakeri. Next base: position 489,565 of record PVIA01000299.1, on the reverse strand, counting down.
CCTCTCTGAGCTCAGACTATTTGTGTTTTAGAGTACCAGTATAGCATATAGTTGATTTATAAGCTTTTTATATAAATCACATAAATTAATAATATATGAAAACATTTTGAATATGATAAAGTACTTTATAAATATTATTTACAGTAGAGAAAGTATTTTTAAAATCCCATAATCTTTTATTTCACATTTGTTTCATGTGTATAGCATGGTGATTAGATAATTATATAATTTATGAGGTGATCTCCCTGATAATTCTAGTACCCACCTGACACTATGCAGAATTATGATAATATTATTAACTATATTCCCTATGCTGTACTTTACATCCCAGTGACTATTTTGTACCTTGTTACTCTTTTCATCAATCCCTCCTATCTGGAGGCAACCCCCAGTTTGTTCACGATATCTACGTCTGTTTCTGTTTTTTGTTGGTTTGTTTTGTTCTTCAGATTTCACAAATAAGTGAAAGCATATGGCGTTTGTCTTTCTCTGAGTTTTTCCTATTAGCATAATACCCTCTAGGTCTACCATGTTACAAAAAATAGTATGATTTCATTTATTTTTATAGCCAAGTAATATTCCCTTGGCTATAACACACACACACACACACACACACACACACACACACACGCGTGTATCACATACCATAATCTTTTAAAATTGCATATATAATGAACAAATAAATTTCTCTTCTCTCAATCTTTCCCTCAAGATTTTTGCCTCTCTCTCCTTCTTAGTTAACTCTTTCATATGAGAAGCAATAGTAGTTTACCAAAATGAAAACATAGTCAACATAATCATTGATCCCTTGAGTTTTTCTCAATAATCTCCTTGAACTTTTCCCAATGTATAAATTATTTATTCTCAGAGAAGTTTACAAATGATTCAGTAAGTATTCAGGATCAGTAATTTGAACAGTTTTGATAGTTTTATGGGGGTAAATCCTTACACAATTTTATTTATAGTATGAACTTCAACAGTCATATTACATAGATCTGGTATATAAGAAGTACTCTCTATATCAACTTCATTTAACTGACATTCTTGGGATTTTGAATAAAGAACAGTGAAATGAAGGAAACAGTAATGCAAGTGGTCAGAAAAACATGAAAAGATATGCGTAAGGCTATTCATTGCAGCAGCACTGTTTATAATATGTAAAGACAGAAATCACCTGCATGTCTATCGATAGAAGAACAGTATAATAAACAACTGGACATTGTGCATTTGATATCTATAAAAAGAAACGAAGACTCAGTTCATAAACTAATATAGAATGTGTCCAGAATAAAGTGTTAAGTATAAAGCCACAGTGGAAAAATGTATGCAGCATTGTCTATAAAGAATAGATACAAATATAACTCTCTATCACTCCAGAGATATACTCACACACTCATGCATGTACACACACCTACATATATATTGCTTATATAAAAATTGAATAATAAATTTAAACATTTTTAAAAGGTTGTATTTAGGGATGAAAGAAGCTAGTTTGATGAAACAAGGATAGAAGATTTCTCGGAAGACACCCAGCTTAAAAGATTTAACAGTGAAATTATGGAATTTTCATATAAAAATTTAAAACAAAAGTATGTCAAATTTAAAATAATGTTTAAAAAAATTAAAAGCAAGTCAATCCTGGTACTAGGTTTGCAGCACATCCCCCCAAAAGGGAATTGTTTCAAATTTCATCAAATTGGAAATTTGAGGGACACATGTCTTCAGAAGCAGCCCCCTTGATTCTTTTTCTTCCTGAAACTCCAACTACACATGTGTTGGACCACTTTATATAGCTGTGAAACTCACAGATACATTTTATTTTAACCCTGGGTTTTATTTTGGGTAGTTTCTATTGTATGTTTTCAAGTTTGCTAATCTTCATATGCAGTGTTCAATCCACTGTTAATCCTAGACTAATGTATTTTTACTCTTAGCATTTCCAGTGTTATCTCCAGGAGTTCCACCTGAGTGTTTTTTGTATCTTCTTATGTTATTTATCATAGTCTTGCTTTTCCCTGCCTTCTGAAACAGAGTATATTTATAATAGTGGTTTTAATATCCATTTCTTTTAATTCTTCCATATGTATCATTTCTGGGTCTGTTTCTATTGATTGATTTTTGTCCTTGTTATGGATTATATATTCCTGATTCTTTGTATCCTGGTAATTTTCTATTAAATGCCAGACATTATGAACTTTATATTATCAGGCCTTATATTTTCTATTTTTATTATTATTCCTAAAAATTTTTGGCATACTTCTGAGATGTAGTTAAGTGATTAAAAAAATTAATCTTCCTAAATCTTGCTGCTAAACTACTTTATCAGGTCAAAAACAGCCTTTATTACAGAACAAAGAGATTTTCATACTCTATACCTATACCTATGAAGGTGTACTTATGAAGACTATGAAGACTATACCTATGAATCCATGCAAGTAGGGAGCATAGCTATAGTTGCTGATATATTTCAAGCACTGATACATACTTGCTACATGGTAGATGAATAATTAATATTTATGAAATAAAATGAAAAGTAAAATGTGAAGAAATTTATGCCATTGTGTTTGTAGTTAGTACTGTACAAAAGTAAATATAGTAAAAACAAATATTGTGAGACCAAAAATGTAATTAATGTAGTTAAAGAAAAGTACAAAAAGGTATGTCATGGTGAATGTAAGATGTCATGCTATGGAGTCAGGTTTCTCTCATGCAGGTAAGGTAAGATCTGTTAAACTATTTTTAAAGGGAAGTTTAAAAATAGTGTGGCTTTTCTGCATTTTGTAAAGATCATTTTGGTGACCGTATAGAAGCAGATTTAAAGCCAAGAATGGCCATAAGGTCATTGCAATAGCTATGTTAAAGATGATAATGGCCTGATTTAGAGAAAAAAAGGATGGAGAAAAGAAGAAGCTTTAGAACAGTATATACCACAAGCTGTGATCACATAACATGTTGCTTGATTGCACATGAGGAGTGACGGAAGGAACACAGTCCAAAATGACTATCAGTTGTTTTTTTGTTTGTTTGTTTGTTTTGATTTGGCACCTGGGAGGATGATAACTACATTAATGAGATAATATGTACAGAATCAGAAACAGACCTTGAATGGACAATACTATGCTCTCTTTGGATATTTTTCTGGAAATTGGCATAATAATGTGGTGCAGACTGTTTTATTTGTGGAGTTAATAAGACTTTATATGCCACTTACTAGTTTCATGACCAAGACAGTTTAGTTTGCTTATTTGCTCCTGTTTGCTCATTAAAAAGAGTAATAACAGATAATTCACAGCATTGTTATAAATATGTAATAAAATAAAATATGTGCCTAGCACAGTAACAAAAAAATTAGCACCACATTTTATTTTTGTGGACTTTATTAAATATTCCAATTGTATGAGTCCAGAAATGAACTGGATATTTCTATCAGAAATTTAGGAGAAAGGGAGATATATGTGCGTCATTAGAATATAGGAACTAGATAAAACCCTAAAATAGAGGAGATTACAGAGAGACAAAAGGCATGAGTAGAAGAGTAGCAAGAAGTGAACAGAGGCTTAGGAATAAGAAATTTAAATAGCTTTAGAGTGATAGGAACTGACAAAGAAAACCAATATAGTATAGAGAGAGAATGAGAAGAAGCTTAAGGGCCAAGGTACATATATTGTTTTGTTTTGTTTGATATTTTTGTCACTGTGGTTTAGTAGATTACTCATTTAATGTTTTACAGTTGAATAGAGCTCACCAAGACTACATTTTGTAGTTAAATGGCAACCTTCTGCCTGGCTCATACTTTGTACAACTCTAAAAAGCCCCAGCATATTAACTGGGACAAAATGTAATCATTCTACTCATCCCATTCCCAGAGACCTTTTCGCTCACAATGACATTTGTCCTTTGGGATCCCACTTTACCAGTAACCCTAGACGAGGACATGTTAATGAAAATTGATATATTTTGCATTACTCACTTAGTTACTTATAACACTGTAAGAACTATAATTAGTAAAAAAAAAAAAAAAAAAAAAAAAAAAAAAAAAAAAAAAAAAAAAAAAAAAAAAAAAAAAAAAAAAAAAAAAAAAAAAAAAAAAAAAAAAAAAAAAAAAAAACACTGAGGTCCTACATTCTTCTCAATACATTCCCTGAATGGAATAAAATCACCATAGGAAATAGATGTCAAAATTAGAGTTAGCATTTCAGAAAGGACAAGTTCTTTATGAGAGAATGAAGGGGATTAAATTGAAGCAGTTTAAAGTTTATAGGGAAAAGCCAGCCAAAGTAAAGGGCTAGAAAATAATATGATGGTGATAAAAATGTGTGTGTCTATTCCCTAGGATAAGATTAAACTAAAGATCTAAAAATTGAATGGGTAGTGCAATGTGAAATGTCTCACTTGTCTACAATCCTGAGAAAACTTCCTACTATCAATCATACCTGCTATAAACTAGAGGAAGTTCAGAAAATCAAGTTAAAATTAGGAAAGAAGATATTTTTATCTTTCTATCACACCATATTTGAAGCTGGTATTAAACAATGAGTCCTCCCCATGCTTCAGGTTGTGTTAGACTGGAAACAGTCAATAAAGTAAGGAGCTCCATTGAAAGTGCTCTAGGTGCCTTGTTTGACCAGTAGGTTGACACAGGGGAATCATCTCACTCCTACTGCCCTAGTCTGCTACCACTCAGCAACACCAGTTAACAACATCCTTTTCCCTTTCCACACCTGCACAAGTGGAGTTTAGGTTCGGCTTCTACTCCCAGCAAAACAAAAGAAACTTAGGTGATTTATAACACTCAGTACAAAATCACAATGAAAACCAAAGAAACTTACAAAAAAAACTTGACATTCAGAAAAAAGGGATGTCATAGAAGTGACTGCCTAGGAAGCAGTTGACTATGCAGCGATTTTTGTGATTATAAGTTCCATACACATAGCATCATTTTTCAACATTAAATACTTGTGGATTTCAAGACTGACAATTATGTTGACAAGTAGTATGCCTTTGTTACTATTTTGTGAGTATTGCAATAGGTACTTTACTTTCAATAAGTACTTTTCTTTTTTTCTTTAGATTTTTCTCTTTCCTACTGATTTTGTGAAAATAACCAACATATTACTGGTATCAATTTTTTTGAAACATAACATATACACAATAAAGGACACAAATCTTAGGTGTACAAATTGGTGATAATTTGTGCATGTATAAATATAAATGTGTATGTATGTATACATATAGACAGGCATACTTCATTTTCTTGTAGTTTGTTTTTCTTTTTGATATGACACCTTTTTTATAAATTGAAAGTTTATGGCAACCATGCATCAAGCAAGTGCATCATTGCCATTTTTCTAACAGCATTGCCATTTTTCTAATAGCATCTGTGTTACATTTGCTAATTCTTGCAATATTTCAAACTTTTTAGTACTACTATGTGGTAATCTGTGGTCAATGACCTTTGATGCTACTATTGCAATTGTAGGGGCAGGGGTACCACAAACCCTGCCCAAGTAAGACAGTGAACTTAATCATTAGATGTTGTGTGTATTCTGACTGCTCCACCTACGAACAGTTTCCCCATCCTTCGCCCTCTCCCTTTGGGCCTCCCTACTCTCTGAGACAGAACAGTATTGAAATTAGGTCAATAAATAACCCTATGATAGCTTCTAAGTGTTCAAGTGAAAGGAAGAGTCACACACCTACTACTTTAAATCAAAAACTAGAAATGATTAAATTTAGTAAGATTAGAAGAAATTAGAACCCAAAATAAAGGCATACAATCTTTAGACATGATTCATAAACTTGTGGTAAAGAACTAGCCATAACACATGTATTAGCTTTGGTGTGTCTGGAGTGTTGAAAATCAGTATTGCTACCGTATTTAACAAACCAAAGTAATCATGGGCTTTTTTCTCTCCAGTCTCCCAAAGAGAGACCATACTTTAATGAATGATACTATCATTTTCTGTAATTTAGTTATTTATATAAATGCTTTTAAATGTGTACTTCTTGAAAATAAGTCTGGCATGAGTTATTTCACATAATATAACACACAAAACTGATAACAAATGTTTGAATAAATAAGTAGAGGAATAAATGCATTATTGTTGTTGGTAATATTAAATTATAACATTTAGAATTTGGAATTATTTATTATGGTTTGGTTCCTTATAATAAACATATAAGTATGAATTTTATAATCAAAATACCTGACAAGAGATTATGACAGAATAAAGAGGCATGAATTTGCCAAGCCTTTCCTAAATTGTATTGTACTTTGCACAAAACATGTAAACATATCTTTAAGACTCTACATTCTGTGCTCAAGATGTCAAAAGTGAATAATATTTGTAATTTCAAGTGACACACTATGGATAAGAGACAGATGAAGTTAATATAATATTTCAGTTTAAGCAATGATTTCAAAGTATCCTCCACTGGTCTGTTAAAAAAAAAAAAAAACGTACTGGGAATAAGGAATGAAATTGAGTGATTTGAAAGTTTCATTTCTTTTCCTCTGGCTATCATGTGACGGTGGTGCTTGATGACTGGTGAAATACCCAGAAGGCAGGCAGCAGAGAATGGACCAAAAAGTAAATGCTATAAGCTATTAGCACACTGGGCAGTTGAGAGTTGATGATTCTTCGAGTATGGAAAGTGCAAGGTGAATGCTAAAAATCACTCTTTAATATTTCACTGTTTGTCCCAGCTAACCTCTTGCTGGAGCTGATTCACAGTGACCTATTATATTTATATCATTGTAAATTATGATATTCAGAAACTTTATCAAATTCTACATACATATTGCATTTTATAAAAAAATTCTGTTCTAGAAACTTATAATAAAACCTTTCTTTTCTGTATTTTAAATGTAAACTTTTGTGAAGAAATGCCTCACCATTTTTAGAGCTATTAATATAAATATTATCTTGGAGAAAATGCTATTATTTGAATAGCTTAAAAATACATTCGAGTTATGAAAGATATTCATGTCTTTGCTGAAACCTGCCTACACGCAACATTTTTATTATTGTAAAACACAGTATGAAAACTTACCCCACATCGTTTACCTGAAGGAGCCTAGCCATTCTCCAGACGTACCAAAAGATCACAACACCCAAAGCTCTTTAGAGCTGCTTGCCCATTACTCAATTATTCCTTAGAGGGATGGTAACTGCATCATAGATTGCAGCTTAACTCTATTTTCCACAACATGATAGTTTATAAAATTACAGTGTATGCTATAGCATTTCTGTTTGATTTATGCTCAGCCTGAGGCATAAAATCTGCTTCCTTCCAGGAGAAAATTATGCTTTCTTGAATGGAAAGAGTAGATGACAACCATAAAATAACTCAGATTCCTTCCCCCTCCTCCAGTTACCTACATTCTTTATTTATCACAAAAATGTGAAGAATGAAGAGATTACTCATGTTTCTGGTTTGGGTAAATGCAAAAGGTTTAGTCTCTTAGTTGATTTGTAGGAGACACATGTTTCTAAAGTATATACTAGAGCCAATGTTTGCCCCACAATTGGTTAAATTTAAAGCAGAAGAAGAAAGTTAATAAATCCCAATTTTGTTATATCTCCCATTTTATGCCACTGTACTTTTTTTGTGAAATGCTTAATTATTTTTCAATGGGTGCTACTTAGTGAATAACAGTGTTTAAAACTGACCCTAGCAGACCACAGGTTAATTCAATTTTCATTTGTACATGTTTAAGAAATTCTCCCACTAAAACAAAATGAGAAGGATGAAAATAGGTATTTTAAAAAGTGTATCAATAGATATTATGGGAACACAATGAACCATTTTCTTCAATCATTGAGAAATTTGTATATTTTAATAGTAGACCATTAGAAAAGTGACAATAAAAATTACATAAATTAGACAAGACCTGAGAGTACAGATTATCTTACATTTTAACAGTCAATCACGTTCAGATGTGATGGTTTTATGAAACAGTAATCTTTTAGAAATCCTTGTTTGTTGTTAGAAGAGCTGTCTAATTGTGGTAGAGTGTGCAGTGGATGAGAGAGAAAGACGCATTTTCCTACTTCGAGCCAGCCCAAAGCACGTCATTTTTCTCTAGATTCCCAATTTTATAAGCACAGATGGTTGTTTTAAAGAGAAATGTGAGATTTTCATGTGAATTGCGTCAATAAAGTGGTTGTTACCTTTCAAGTTTCTGAGAAGCTTTAATCTTTATTTTTGTATCTCATGGTTTGGGTTATAAATACTAAAGGGGAGACATCAGTACAGGTGATAGGATGACTCAGCATTCCATTTGAATCTCTGATTTGAGACCATAGTGGATGGTGCCAGGATGACGCTTTCAGTGGGAAAACCAGGTGTCTTAGAGCCCCGGCTATGCAGTCACCCCTGTCATGCAGGAACTTTTAAGTGGGTATTATCAACATAATGGCAAAACAAAACAGTCCAAAAAGACAGTACAGTTCAAAATGCCAGTAAACCTTCTGAATGTTTTACCTACCCATTGCTATAAAGAAGGGCTGGTCAAACTTTTGAGTGAATTGGATGGACATTTTCGTGTCTTATAAGCTCAGTCTTCACTGAATGTCGAGCTAACATCCTGACTGGGAAGAAATTAGCCGGACTGGAAAAGAATTGCACAGAAATGTACCACTGGGAATTGTACAGCATGTGGTTCTAAGGAAAGGTTCTGGGTTCAAATTGTGAAAAGAAGAAAATGTATTGCAGATTTGGAATTATTACAAGATATATGAAACCTGCAGTAAAATATCATAAAAGAATTATTTTAATGCACTTTTTACTTGGTAGATTATAATCTTTTTTTAAAAAAGATATTAAGCCAGGAGCTGAAGAAGACCTACCTGTTTTCACTCCTCAAGAAATGTTTCCTAGGTTTGTTCTATTCTAATTATCATTTTGATCCATTTCATCCTACAAAGCAAGATGGGTAAGTTCCAAGTGTCATTAGAATCTTCTCTTCAACAGTGGGACTTACTTTAAGTTGAAACTTAACATTTTTTATTTCCCTCTAAAGATAATGATTCACATTTATAAAATAAGGGGAAATGGGAAAATTTTTTAGAACTATATTTTTTAAAATATAGCTTTTAAAAGAGCAATATTAATAAAATAGTTATAAATAACCAGTTGATATAATCATTTGGGAGGAATAAATGAAAACACAGTTAAACATTTTATTTCTGATATTTGTGTATTGTATAAAATTAAAAGCTAACAGAATACATTAAAGGATCAGTAATTCTATTTGGCATATGTCTTATACATGAATACGTATTAGACATGCCTTTTTTAGCCTAAGTTGGAATTGTATTTTCACATAGGACAGTGACATGTCTTAGTTAATTTCATTTTAACCATTCTAGCATAAATAGCACAAAAATTATGATCAAGCAAAGTATTTTTATGGCAATGACAAATAATCTAAGTAACCTGGTCTAAAAATCCAATTAAAAAACCTGGAAACATAGTTATAAACTGCAAAAAGCCAGTGGCATCTTTTGAAACAATCTTTTATTTGGACACCTGCCATATTCCAAGTAGATGGGTTATGAGACTGGAAGTAAAAATATTGAACAGAGATATCAAAGAACTTAAATATCATCATCAATATGGTACTTTATTAGACTTTCAGCCTTTATAAACAAATATTTGATCATCACTGGAGCCCTGATTGCGATGCCACTGCAGTCCTTTCCCTTCATAATTCCAGTTAAAGCTCACGTTTAAATAAAGTGGGGAGAAACAGTAGGGCTCCTGCACCTGGCTTCACAGATCCGCTCTTCTTTGATGGGGCTTGTGAATTATGTGGAAATGTTTTGCTGTTGTAAAACCAGGTGGTTTAGTTAAATACATAAATTAGTGCAAACCAAATTGTATTTTGCTGATGCTATGCTTTATAAAGCAAAGTTGAAATTATAGTCTTGTAAACTAATAAAACCTGGGCACAGAGCTGTTAATGTATTTCTGTGCGATTTCAGTAAAAGCAGATTTTTTGACGATATACCAATAGTTGGTAACATTTTTCTCTAATAAAAGAAAAGCACTACAGAAAGTCATTGTGGCACTTGAAGAAAAATTATGTATTTAAGTCTTCCTATATATGATTTTGGACGATAAGATTCTGAATTTTTTGCATAGGCTAGTTATATTTACTCAAGTTGAAGAGAAAAGGTTCTGCTCTGAGTTTCCCAGAGATGTTGAAGAAATCAATACCTTCTAGGCTCATGGACACTGCTTTGACTAGCAAAAACCCTAATTCAACAAGATAAAGAACCTATTAAGTTCTTCACAATATAGATGTGTGATATTTTACAAAACTGATATTTTATAAAAACTGGTAACTTAATTCTGATCATCTCTTATTGTTTTGCATACTATAATTACAGATGTAACTCTTTATAAGTGAAAAAGCTGTACACCACAAATAAATTTTACTTAAGGATGACAAAGTATCTTTAAATGTTTTTAAACTACAGGAAGAGTTCTAATAAAAAATTTACATGCCAAGTTAATTTCTGCACTAAACATTGAATATTAGGCATGCTTAGAAACTGTAGCTACAGAGATGTGGGAAAGGAGATGACTCCCTCTTCTATAGAAATGCACAGGATTCGTTTTTCGGGTTTTTTTTTTGAAAAGTACTTAAAAATGGGTCTGTTACCCAATAGATCTCATGAAGAGAATGAAATCTATAGAAGTGCAATTATCTTGTAATTAACAAGAATTCTGTAAGGAAAGAAAGTCCAGAAGCTATTTTTCCTCTAACAGGATTGGAATAGTCTCCTTGTAGCAGCTTCCTGAGTAAGGAATAAAAGATACACCTAAATACGAGTATGAATGTAGATTTAAACTGAGACATCTGTTTATTCTACCACCACTACTGCCTCTCCCAACATACTGGAGCTAGAACCCAGCAAGTATGTGCACTCTCTCTGCAAGGTTGTGATGAATGAAAGAGAGGATGGACTGAGAAAAGTGAAAAGGGATCCCAAGCAAAATTATTTACATATAAGAAATTATAAGAACAAAATGAACAAAAGAAATCAGGTTCTCTAATACTCAACAGAAGGCCATTTATGAGCTATTATTTAATAAACAAGAAAATGTGATGGGTATAAGCTGTGGAAGAGGGCACTGCTTAAATGTTCTGTATATTTGACAAGCTAACTCTGATAAAAATCTTGTAGGTACCTAATATGTCTTCATACCATCTGCAAAATATAGGCTACAATAAAATGCTCTTTCAGCTTAAAACAAAATTCTAAACAACCTAACATTGTGTTTGTTATAGAGATTTCTCCATATCTGAAGGAAAAAGTCAGCACAGTCTGAATGCTCTTCAGAATACCAGTGTCATAGTTAACATTCTCTTGATATGTCACCAAGGATGTTAATCCCCAAAATAATTCTGTCAGTCTGATCCTACCATGCAGTGAACCATCATGGAGTCTTATCCAATATTCTCTCTTGTTAATGGTGAGGAGTTTCCAAGAAGTCCAACATACCCTTATGGAGTTTACATTATGTATCTGGGAGGGAAGAATGTAAGAAATCAGAAAGTAAAATGTAACAATATCATTATTGAGAAATGCGAGGAATTTGAGATTTTGCTGTACTTGTAAGGTAATATACTAGCTGGCCACAGTCTTATGCATGTTGACAGAGAACATGAGATTCCTAAGTCAGAGGCTAAAGAATTTTATTACCCGAAGCAAAAGCAATAGTCATATCATTTTCTTTTGCTGGATCCCAGAGTCCAGTTCACACAGGAAGAAGTAAAGAAGGCAGGTGACACCTATACAATGTATTGTGTTACCAGAGAATCTTTAGATTTGGGGATCTGAATCTTTTATAAGGAGCAGTAAGAATGTCTGACTTTGCCCCTGAGGGACTTATGTCATATACTTTCCATGACCATTTGCTCTACAAGCATCATTGAAAAGATAGTGCGGAACAAAAATGCAGTTTCTCAGTTGGCAAGATGTGCAGAAGAAACACAATGGACAGACTTACTTATGGAGAACTGTCTTTTAACTATGAGATACTAATAAATGTTATTTGGAAAGTGTAAACAGTGAGATGGGAAGAAGAGTGTATCCCATTTACAAAGAGTAGTTAGGGAAGACTGTGGGGAAAAACACTTCAGTTGAGGCTTGAAGAGAATGAGGGGTGTAAAGAAACACAAGTTGTAAAGATTTACTTTTAACATATCTTTCTGATCCAATAATCATAATATAGTGTTCCTCCTATTTCTTGTTTTGCCATAATATGTTTAAAATTTTTATTTCAACTAATTTTAAATAAATTGTGAGAAAAGCATATGCATGTAGAACTAATGAATTATATTATTTGAAAAACACTAACATGGAAAACTAGTACAAAACATGATTAAATATAATACAGAATTATTGAAAGGTAAATAGAAAACAAAGTAAGTTTTTAAAGCTGAATATGTTCACCCTTTTACCAACTTCTCTCTATTTCTTCACCCCAAACCCCTGTTTCTTTTTATTTCTGGAAGTTGACTTTTTACTGTTTGTTTATTTATTTACTTATTTACTTATTTATTTTGGATTCACACGTAAGTGGTAAGGTGCAGTATTTATTTTTTTCTGTCTGGCTTACTTCACTTGGCATAATGCCCTCAAAGTTCATTTATATTGTCCCAAATGGCAGAATTTCTTTATTTCTCATTAATAAGTAATATTTTAGTGTACATGTCATATATATGCATGTATGTGTATATATATATATGTATATGTGTGTATATATGTGTGCACACACGTGTGTGTGTGTGTGTGTGTGTGTGTGTGTCCCCAAAATGAAATTATCTTTTGGAGGGAGGGTTCCTTGCAGTACAGGCTTCCCCAGTGAGGTGAGTGTTCTAGGAACCCATCCCTATCAGTGCTCCAGCTGGCATTGTTTTGAGAGGCTGCATTCAGCTTCAATGAATGTTTTTTGAAGACTCTTTCAATGTGTTTGCACATTTGATGATGGGTGATTTATGAGTGCAGTTTTTGACCAAAAACTGCATGACCCCTGTGCCCCACCCACCCTATTCACCTGATCTCTCCCCAAACGAATTTTTTTTATTTCCGTGGATGAAAAAAAGTCCTCAAAAAGAAACATTTTGCTAATGTGGAAGAAGTGAAACAAAAAACAGCAAAAACTCTAAAAGGTATCAAAATTGATGAGTTCAACAATTGTTTTGAGCAGTGGAAAAAAATTTTCTTGAAAGGTGTACTGTATTAAATAGAGTGCACTCTGAAAGTGACTGAAGTTTAAATATGTAAGAATATGTACAATTTTGATAAGTATATTTTGTTTTGGGGAACCCCCATATACATCCATTCAAAAGTCATATTATGGATAATGTGAATAATGCTGAAGAGAATATGGAAGTGAAGGCAGGTCTTTAACATCCTGTTTAGACTTCCTTTTGTTATACACCTGTAAGTTGGATTGCTGGATTGTTTGGAAGTTCTATATTTAATTTTTTGAGATATCTCCATATTGTGTTTCATAGTCATTGCACCAATTTACATTTCCATCAACAATGCACAGGAATCCCTTTTCCTGCACATTCCCTGAAACACTTAATACCTCTTGTCATTTTGATGATAACTATTCTAAAAGGTGTGAGTTGGTAACTTACTGTGGTTTGATTTGCAATGCCCTAATAATTGGTGATGTTAAAGATCTTTTCATGTATCTTTTGGATATTTATATGTCTTCTTTGGAAAAATGTGTATTCAATTCCTTTGCCCATATTTTTTAAAAATGGTTGCTTTATTATTCTCTTTTTGCTATTGAATTGTATGAGTTCTTTATGTGTTTTGGATATTAAACCGCTTGTCAGATATACGGTTTACGAACATTTTCTTCCTTCCAGTAGGTTACCTTTTTATTTTGTTGATGTTTTCCTTTGCTGCACAAGGGATTTTTGCTTTGATATAGTACCACTTGTTTATTTTTTCTTTTGTTGCCTTTGCTTTTGGTGTCAACTTCAAAAAATAATTTCCAAAGCCAGTGTCAAAGAGCTTACCTCTATGCTTTCTTCTAGGAGTTTTATGATTTCAGGTTTTACATTCAAACATTTTTGTAAAAGAGTGGATTTTTGTAAAATTGTATTTTGGAAATGTAAAGCAATTTCTATTTGATCTCCAACCAATTTTTGGAGTCATGTAAATATTGCTATTACTTTTTTTCAAAATCAGATAGTGATATTAGAACTCTTAGGTTTAATATATGTAAACATTAGTAATGTACTGTCCCAAATTGGGCATATATTTGGGACTATCTTTAATGAGAAAGATGTGATAGAAAAATGGATATTGAATGACAGAAACTAATAAAGCACATTATATTCAATATTTTTTAATTTCAAGTACTCTAATCAATACAAATTAAAACAAAACTTCACAAATGTATTTAATGAGCATAGGTAAATAAATTTTTCAAATAAAGACAAAGCATTAGTAAAAATGTATAACTAAAAATACTTTTAAAAGTTGTTATAAGAATAGAAGACTTAAAAGTTGAAAAATATTTAATTTAGGAAGCTATTTCACAAATATGTAAAGGTATACATAAATGAATCAACAAAACTAGGAAAAGAAATAGAGCAAAATAAACCAGAAATTAATTGCATATCATAAAAAAAGAGAACTGATGTTTTGAAGTCTTATTAATTTACCATAGGAATATGCATAAAAAGAAACAAATAGGACCTTTGAACATTAGAATTAAAAAATTCAAAATAAAATATTAGCAACTGAAATTCAGGAATATTTTCAAAGATTGATGGCCAGGACTGAGTAGTATTTATTCTAGAAATTCAAAGATACCTCAACATAAGAAATTTGAAATCATATTTAACTACATTAATTATTAAAATAGGAAATATTGACATAATTATTTTAACAGCTGCTAAAAAGTAATTTAACAGTGTTTAAGATGTTTAAAGCATGTGAAAACTAGTAATAGACCTGAAATCATTATTTGGTGGAAAAAATCCAGACTGAAGTATTATGAATCTATTCATAGTCTTTGTGCATCTCTCTTAATTTGAATACTCAGTCTTCTGCTACACAGATTTAATATGTTGCCAATTGTATGTGCCCTACACACCACTGGAATTACATATATGTATTATGTTTACTTTTTAAAATTTGAACATTTCTAAATCACAAAACATGTTTGCAGTTAACAGGCTTTTAGTCTTAAAGTGATGGTGAAATTAAAAAACATTTGCATTGCCTCATAATGTACAAAGAAAAAGAAAAAGCAGTGAATTTTTAACTATTTAATGTTCCCTTGTAAATACTATAGAAGTCAGGATATAGATCACATCTACTATTCAAAAAGACCTCTCATGACTCTGCCAAATCACTGCCTCTGCCCAATACTAACATAAGTTTGTGTTGTTGGTTTCAATAATTTATGACCGAAAACACACAGCGTGTGATATTTGGTAGCTGGTTTCCTTTGTTCAACATTACTTTTGTGAAATTCATCATTGTTATTGTATGTAGCTAGATTTCATTCATTCTCTTTGATGAACAGATAGCATTGTATGGTTACAGCACATTTCTTTGTTCTGCTGATGGGCTTTTGCTTTATTTCCAGTTTGAAACAGCATGGATTTATTTATTTTTTTCCTCTTGTATATGTTTCTTGACTTTTCAAAATAAGACTTTTTTTTGTTTTGGTAATAAATAAAAGGTGTCAGGTTTTCATTTCTTTGGTAATAAATAAAAAGTATCTATATGATAGATACTTTGGAGTCAAAACCATATGGTGTTGCTCTTCCCCAAGAATGCATATAACACTAATTCCAGAATAAGGTCTGAGGTATGATAAATTGGCATGAAAACAGAAATCTAAGTACAGAAAGAAGAGGATGAACATTTACTAACAAAAAGTTCTATGCTTTTTGTTAGGTTGTAGCTGAGCAAACTAAAAAAAAATAAGGAAGGGGGAAATTAAATTAGTTTAATCTTATTTCACAATTGCTGGTCAAAATAATAACTAATATTTGCTTTCCATATATCAAGGACAGTATCACATATTTTATGTTATCCCTTTTAATGCTCATATTTTCCCTATTGTTGCAGATTTAACATGTGTCTATGACAATATCCATGACCTCTTGCTCTTATGCATGGCCCTCAGTTCCCCTCAATAGGAGAGTAGCCTTTGCTTCTAATGCCTGTGCAATAAACTCAGGGCCTAAAACCTAGTTTCCAATGGAGAGAGCAGAGGGGTGAAGATGAAGTACACACTGTGTGAGAATGGGATTTGCCCCTATCTCTGGATGCCACATATGTACATGATCTGTTATTAGATAGATAAACAGATAGATTTTTTTGATCCTTTAAAAGCTTAATGACATATTTTAGAGGGAGCTATTGTCTGTGTGTTTGTATTTGAACTGAAGGCAAAGCTTCATCTCTTTTTGGAAATATTTCTGATGGATAAATAAGAACTAACAAAGAAATAAATAATGATAAGAGTAGATCATAAAATGAAATATTTAATTGAATATGGATTTCATTCTATATTTTCCTAAAACTATTAGTAAATATTCCCTTTTTCCAGCCTCATAAGAAGTGTTCTCCTTTAGCATATATACTTTCCAGACACTGTATGCAATTATACTGATCAAGTAATTTAATCATGTATGTATGAATGTGCTGTCCATGTGCTACTTTTGTGCCCAAAGCAATACAGCTTATGCTATTAACGCATGATGTTTGTTTAATAGAAGCCACAGTTTTGGGTCCTGCCATTTTCTTTTAAATTTTAGAAACATGTATTTCCAAAGACTGCAAAATCTTGAAAAATAATTAAAATATGTAATTATTAAACTAAGTAATAATGAAACCTTTTATTCAGGACACTCTTTGGTAATAGCTAAAATATCTCCAACTAGTAGAAAAGAAATCCTCATGCCCTACTAATCTGCAGTTAATTATTAATATGAAGTTTAGCCTGAAACAAAGAATATTTAACTGGCATGATCAAAGTACATTATCAATAAAAATAGCTGATGCTGCTGTTCTTACTGATTTCTCCATATACCCAGGAGATCCATGCTTTAAACCTCATGAAAAGGACAGCTTTTCTCATAGGAAAAATTCATTGTTCCTTTGTCTTCTTGTGAGTTGAGCACATTTATCAAATTGAAACTTATTCCTTTATTTTTCCTTTGGTAAGTTTAATTGGTGTTTATGGAACACAGATATAAAGGTATGAGTAGGACATTTAAATTCCTGGGAAAGATAGTGTGGCATATGTAAAATAAAGAGAATTGGGGTAAGATTTTCATACTTCATGTGTCTTATGGTCTGAAAAATAGACGCACCTAGGTTTCAGAGGAGAAAAATAGGGAAAAAATTTAAGCAAAAAATGTGGTAAAAAAAAATGCATCCTGTAGTCCAAATAATATATGGTAAATGCTTTGAGATAAGAAAAAGCATGGCCTATACATTATATATATAGCACTTCTCTAGAAATATATATAGCATATACATAAATATATACATATTTATACATATAATCACAGGTAAGTCTCTACTATGCTACTAAAACTGTCTCAAATTTTCTGCGGAATATAATCACTATTCATGCTTTACTCAAACATATCTTTTGATGTTTGAGTAAACATCACAGACTTTGAGTCTAGGCTCTGCTGCATGACGATTTGGCCTTCACATATTCTGGAAATTAAAGTTTAAAAAATTATATACAAATGCGAATACATATACATGTGTGAGAAAAGCGGTCTTTATCATATCCACACACAACTGCACTACTTCAGGACACGCTGCTTCATTAGGCGACCTGACTGCACCTGTGACAAATGTCTGAGTAGTCAGAGCTCTGGAGGAGGACAGTCTTAGAGAAGCTCCCTCAGTTGCCACTCTCTTCCTGAGACTGCATCCACCTAGGATACGTATTCTACTTTCACTTCTCACAGGTTTCTGAATGCTTATCCGAACATTAAATGTGCAAGAGTGGCATATTGCTTTTAATCATATATGAACATATTTAAAACTTTTACTCATCACCTAAATGGCCATTGGTCTAGTAACTACCTGCACATGTTTATTAAAATAGTGCTTCTCAAACTATCTGTGGGTAAAGACCCTCTTTTAAAAGTCTCAATCCATCACAGATTGGCATCTTTGTAAGAGTGAGTCAATATTAGTAGTAGCAACTAAAAATGAATTAAAAAGGCAGACACCAGTCACAAAAGACCACATACTGTATTATGGAACTTATATGAAATGTCCCGCACAAATGTACAGTGACAGAAAGTAGGTTAGTGGCTTGCCTGCAAAAGGAGGGGCTACAGGCAGGGCCTGCTAACAAGTACTGGGTTTCCTCTGTTTGTGATGAAATGTTTTAAAATAAGATTATGATGATAATTGTAGAACTCTGTAACTATACTAAAAACCTGGAACTAGTATACTTTCAGTGATTAAATTTTATGATATAATAATTATATCTAAATAAAACTTTTTAAAAAGCACAGACATACAAAATCCACAGCAATATTTTTATTAATGACTCAAAAGACAAAAGATTACATTTCAATAAGTAAAATTTAAAAAAAAAAACATGACATGTGGAAAGGAAGGAATAATGGTGACTGTTCAGAACACTTAGTTGAGCATCTTTCAGGTTGTTGAGCATGGATGTTAATACTGACTTTTTAAAAAAGTCATTTAACAAATATTAAGAGTTATCTATGTGAAAGATTTTATATACTGAGGATACAAGAGTGAATAAAATTTAAACTTTCTTCAAAGTGGAGAAAGATATTAACCAATACTTTCATATGAAAATACAGCATAAAAAGTGTGATTTTTACTATGCAAAAAAATCACATGAAAGCATATGGTAAAGGAACATAATTTAGATTGTAGCCACTGCACTGGGGTGGAGGGTGGGGCAAGGGCAATTGGGAACAGTCATCTATCAGTAAAATCCAGGTGAGGGCAGAGGTTTTCATGGAAGCACTGGGCTTGAGTAAATGCTTTGAGACAGGAAAAAGTATGGCTTATGCAAAGAACTGATGAAGTCACATCACAATGGTTTGTAGTAAATGAGGGGAGAGTGATTCTGAGTGAGGCCAGAGTGACTGGAAAGGAACAAGTCATTTTCTTGTACGCCACAATAAAGATTTCGATTGTTATCCTGACTGTTCACTCAGTATTTAAAGGGTCTGTTTTTATCCATTGTGCTGATGTCTTGAGAATCAGCTGGGGAAGAATGTAACATATGTTTACAATGACCTTACAAACTTTTCGCCCCTGAAAAATAATTTCTAGAATTTTTTTTTCTTAAAATGAATCTATAACCAAACTGTATCCTCACATATATCTCCATGGAATCCTCTGGCTGTATATCAGTCAATCTTATCATGTCATCTATTAAATGTTATATTATATTGATTATATTATATTATTACTATATTATAATTATGAGTATATGCATGTATCATTGCATGCTGAACACCTTTTTTCCTTCTTTTGACCCACTTACACTAAGCTTAAATCTACTGAATGCCTTACTAAGGCTATTCATTGATTTTGACTTAAAAAATTATTTGTACATTTGCCTCAATTGTATTTCCACTAATAAAACCAGTAAGTACCTATTTATTTTTTAAAAAATAAGAGCAAAATGTACTATAACTTTAAAATAATTGTACAACCTAAACTACATTCAGATATAGCAAGGGCACCATGAAAACTCTTGAAATATTTTTAAGTGAACTATAAAATATTAATATAGAAAATGTGCAAATAGACAGAATATACACACACATGTACCTGTATCTAGTTCAAGGTTGACAGCGTTTACACTATACCTTGTATAACAGAACAGCTGGGGTTTGTAAAGAATGCCTTATCTCTCTGCATACTGTCTACTTACCTGCTACCCCCATCCTTACCCCACTCAAGGTTATCTATGTTATAGTGAGCTCTTTATGCAGGTTTACACATTGTATACTATTTATCTGTATATAATTTTAAAGTGTCACATCAGTTAATTTAATGAATTTCAGTATTGTACACCAGAGTATTGGCCATGAATGTAATCACTGTAAATTGTGCTAGTTCATGCATATTTTTCAGTATACATACTAAGGATTAAAGTTTTAAAGCATGATATGTAAATATATGCAAACATGCAAATGAGCTATCTCATTTTCATCTAACACTCCAGAAAAAAACAACAACAAAGCTTAGAAATGTAACACTGTAAATAACACCACCAAAGGATGTTAAACCATTCAGGATACAAAGAAAAGTAAGTTATTTTTTAACTAACTTGGATTAATTTGGAGGTCTATTTTCTATGTAACTTTTCAAAGAAAGAAATTAGCAGTAGAGTTGACCCTTGAACAACTCAGGTTTGAAATGGGTGGGTACACTTATATGTGGGGGGTTTTTTTTCAATAAATTCCGTGAATATAGCTTTGTGATTTTATTAACACTTTCTCTAGTTTACTTTATTATAAGAATATGGTATATGACACATATAATATACAAAATATGTGTTAATCAACTGTTTATGTAATCAATAAGGCTTCCAATTAACAGGAGGCTGTTAGTAGTTAAGTTTTGGTGGAGTCAAAGCTATATGTGGATTGTTGACTGAGTGGGGGTCAGCACCCCAACTCCCATGTTGTTAAAGACTCAACTGTGTGTCATTCCATTTAATTTAAGCAAACTGATCCTTAAAGATGTTTCACTCATTATCAGTGTTCAGTGATTGAGTTATTATTAGGATAATTGTGATATTCTCAAATAAATAGTGTGATTAATCTTGTTACTATATTTAATTTAAATTTTTGTAGACTAGTTGTTCTCAAACTTTTTGTTTTCAAGACCACTTAAGATAGTTAAAGTACATTAAGGACCCCTAATTTTTGGCTATGTAAGTTATTTTTATTGATATTCAGCACACTAGAGATTAAAACTAAATATATATTATTTCATTAATTAATTTAAAATTTTAAAATGATAAGCTTATTACATGTAAACATAAATGTTATTTGATAAAAAATAACATTTTAAAAAATAGTGAGAAGAGAGTCATTATTTCCATTTTTTCAAATACTCTTTAAATGCCTGAATTATTAGAAGGGAAGCTGAGCCTCATACTGCTTTTGCAGTCATGCCATTGTAAGATACTATGTTGCTTGTGTGCAAAGGCAATCTAGTGTCGTACAGCCATGTACTTGGAAAAATAAGGAGTATTCTAATAAGCTTTTTAGACAACTGTGGATATTCTTCTTTGTTACTACACTAAGACTTGACAGGTTATGTAGAAACCGAAACAGTGTCAATAAGATTTTTATGCTCTTTACACTAAAATCCACAAATCTATCTTGCACTCTGAAAAGAACTTTTATCCATTCATGATTACATAACACCATCCATTTGATCATTTGAAAAATATTGGGTCACTTATTTATGCAAATCTTTTAAGTTTTAACATATTTTATTTTACAATATCAATTATGTTTGATAGTTAATACCACAACTGTTTCATCAGAAAGTCTATATGGATTGAAAAGCTGACAAGATCATACCAGTGAGTACAATTCTCAAAATTATAATTTCTGCCCTGACTGGTATGGCTCAGTGGGTTGGGCATTGTTCAACAAACCAAAAGGTCACCAGTTCAATTCTTGGTTCAGGCACACTCCTGGCTTGCGGGCCAAGTCTCCTGTTGGGAGCATGCAAGAGGCACCTGACTAATATTTCTTTTACACATCAATGTTTCTCTTCCTCTTTTTCTCCCACCCTATCTCACTCCTTTTCCTTCTCTCAAAATAAATAAATAAAATGTTAAAAAAATATAATTTTCATTTGAAATCTCAAATCTCATCATTGGCAGCAAATGTTACCAATTGTTCATTATTTTTTTTGAAATTACAGTCTACTTCATTCATTATTGAGAAAATATCTGCCAAATACCTGAATCTGAACAACCATTGTTTGTCAGTTGTTCTTTCAAATAAAAATGGTGGTCCAAGAGAAAAACAACTAATTTAAAACTGAAATAATTGTACAAGTGCTCTTTCTAGAGATAAACATTGGACTTTGGCATGCAGCACAAATACTGCTATTTGTGCACTTCCTGTTTTCCCAAGCAAACTCTAATCTGTGAGACTCAGAAAAGTTAAAGGTAAACGTTTAATAGAAGTATTAATTTTTACCACTTCATTATGGACTTCTGTAAGTATAGCTAGCTTTTTTCTTCTTGTGAGTGCACAGCAGGGAAGAATGCAATGGTTATCAGCACGCTGGGAGGCACTGCTGTGGCATCAGCACTTTTACTCACAATTCATTCCTGTTGTACCATGAGTCAACATAGTGAAAAAAGTAAATGGTATTTTAGTATTACTATTCAACTAGTCCTGAGCTCTCAGATTTCTTGAAAGGGTGTCAAGGACCCTTAGGTCCTTACAGACTACACTTAAAGAACAGCAGGTAGAGAGAAAAAAATAATGTCAGCATTTATCAAGAAAAAGGAAAAAATATCAAAAGCACTTTGGCGACTGAGAACTAAGATGAAGGCCGCAGCCAACATAGGAAAACATGTTGTTTAAGAGTAGAAAACTGAGATGCGCTGCCCTCATCAGGAACATGAGAACTCTGCAATCATTCTCTCCGACACACCCTTACACCATCCCACTGCACAGTGCTAGCTATCATTCCTAGTGAACACTACATCTCTCCAGTGAAATTATTCAGAGACATGGAACAGAACATATGCTTTCTCTGGTAAATTCCTCCAATACTTTACCTTTTTCTCTTTTTTTTCATAAAGAAGAAAAAATCTTATCTATCACACAGACCCGTTGCAAAGACTAAATAAATAATAAAATATGCACTTTCCCTAATGCTTACTGTGTTCTTTATGAAAGCATTATTTTAGTACCTTTCATTCCATGGTTCTCATTTATGAAACAAATGCAGACGACTTGCTGATGCTCATCGGTTCTAGCTTTATCTATCATTACTGTGCTCTAAGGGACAGAAGAGTCTTCTAACATGCAAATGGGGCTGAGTTCAAACAGTAAGG
This sequence comes from Tonatia bakeri, assembly GCA_004024845.1. Classification (NCBI taxonomy): domain Eukaryota; kingdom Metazoa; phylum Chordata; class Mammalia; order Chiroptera; family Phyllostomidae; genus Tonatia; species Tonatia bakeri. The sequence continues at coordinate 466,441 of PVIA01000299.1, read as the reverse complement.
GACCCAAAACATACAAGCAGGAGTTATTTAATGAGCTTGGTTAATGCTGGAAATAAATCTAGATACAGCAATAAAGGGACTGAGACTTTACTACCATCTGAACTCATATCAAGATGGTTTATTTTCTTCCAAAAAGATCATTGAGTCTAAGCCTTTGTAATTTGTGTTAACATTTGTCCTCCTCAGGGAGAAGGAAAAGCAGTCACCTATTATCAAATGTACACAGCACTGAGTATCATTTAGTTCTCTGTGTCCACATACAAACAGAAAAATAGAGAAATGTGCCTAGAATGTTCCAGTTAGCATTCAATTACCTCCTTGTTTATTAATTTAAACTTGATAGTATAGAAAATAAAGGAATGAGTATGAAAATAACTAATAAATGAAATAGTGACAATGCATGCACTTTCTTTTTAATTGTAATTTGACTTTGAATCAATACTATATTCGCACAATTTAAACTTCAAAAGATATAGAAGCACATTCAGAAAAACGTCTCCCATCCAATCCTGTCCTCAACCATGTACTTCACCCAAGAAACAAATACAGTATTGTGAATGGTGTTACTGAGCAAACCTGCCTTGGCCACCTGGCGCCTTCACATATGACCCAATAATTAGTGTTGAAGAAAACAGGATTAACAGGTTTCTAGCTTTGGAGGAGGGGGACGAAAGCACTCTTGCTCAGAGCCCTCCTCTCCCATGAGACCCAGAACTTCCCTTGCTTCTCCAAAGGCTACAAGCCAAAATCATGCCCAGTAGTTCCCTATTTCTTTATCTGTCCATCAGCCAGTCATGCAAAGAGATCTTAATCCTGTCCACAATGTGCACTCATGGGTTTCAGAGTCTCCATTTCCCCACAGTGGCTCCCTCCTTTAGGATCTGCAGCGCACTGTTTCTAGGCCCCATGTAGTGGTTCAAGAAAATATGTGTCATGTCACACTGGATCATGGTGGAGCCCAGGGGAAACTGGAAAAGACCCTGGAGCTCGTGCTGCCTCTCGCTACCAAACCCAATAAGTAGAGACAGGGATTGAGTCTTTAAGGGCACTTTATTCAGATGGCCATCGATCTGAGAAGATGGTGGGTTCACACCTTAAAAGAGCCACCTCACATTTTCTTTCCAGGCCAACATTTTTATAACAGGGAATAAACAAGGTGAGGCGAGGGGTTTTGAAATTCAGGGAGAATGAGGTGAAAAAAACTGCAGCATTCCTGTCCTGGGCAGTTAGCTGTTCCCAGTGATGGGTGATTGCTTGTCTCTCCCTGGAATGCAATGGCCCAGATGCCTCCCCTTGTCCACAGGCGGTAATCTTTAGCAGTGCCCCAGGAGGTTGGCTGTCTCTCCCAGGAGCCAGGATAGGCCTTATCTGTAGGTTTGGAAACAAAACCTTTAACATGTGCATTACTTATTAGGCTTATAACTATTTACCTTAAACTAAAACATTCCAACTCTTGAGTCTCTTGTCATAGGGAGGCACACATCCCAAGAGAGTGGCTTCTCTGTACATCCTTTGGAGAAGCAGAAGTGTGCAAGTTAGCATTCTGGTCACAGTTCAGCTCCAAGCATCTCTCTTGAATTTGGGTGCCCAGGCAGGTCCCCTCAGCTCCATCAGCTCTGCTGCCATTTTCTCCAATCAGACCCCCTCTCTCACTCCACACCTTGTGTCTCTGACCTTCAGACTGCCCTAATTTAAATGCTCTGCCCAGAACTTCCTGTGTGACCTCAAAGCCAACTCTTCCTTTGGTTTATTAGTATCTGCCATTTTTGCCGCTTCCCCAGTATCTGTTGCCTTTTTTGCCTGCCACTTTTAGTCAGGGTACAATTTCCCATTGATGCATGAACACCTAGGGTGGGCATCGGCCTCTTTCCTCTCACACAGGGGCAGTATGAGCTCCTCCCACCCCCAGACTATGTCACAAACCACTGAACAGTTTCACAGTCACATACACAATTCACCTTCACTGGCAGCCCTCTTCCCTTCAAGAAGACATTGCTATTAACTTGCCATAGTTATTCAGTGTATCTTAAACACTGTGCCATCTACTCTTCCCTTCTTCCAGTCAAGGATGGTGGAGGTTATGATCTGTACCCCATTATAATGGGTTAGGAAAATGTATTTGTTGACATTTTCCTGTTGACATTTTTAAATGCTACATGTATAACAGGAGAGATTTTGTTAATCTTCAAATAGGCAGGCACCATATATTTTCCAAACTAAGAGAAATATTATATTCCCACATAATGGGTGTTTAAGAATAGTAGTTTTTGATGATATTGTTTATAATGCAAAATTTTAATTAGGAAGCTTTTTAAGAACATATTTATCAATCTCAAATTCAAATGAATAAAGAAGTTGGGATGTCAATTTGTGTGAATAAGATTAAAATATCCTGCTCTGACTTATGACTTATTAAAATAACAAGTATTTTTATAAAATTTTTAAATTTCAGCTTAGAAAATTGTAGAGCAGCCACATCACATGCAGCTTTGTAGCAGTTCTTTATGATTACATTTTTCTGTTCAGTCAGCTGCTGTTTGCAGATTCTAGAGAATGAAGAAAAAAGATTCAAACTCTGTAGAAAGTAAAACTCTAATTATATTATGAAGAAATAAATGATTACTAGTGAATAGATAGATACTTGATACTGCTTAACCTATTCAAAAGTAAATGCATTTAAAATTATTGAAAGCCATTTAAAACAATTCATGGACAAATTACTTTACATCAGCCACAATGATAAAGAAATTAGATTGCTCAGTTTCCCTAACTCTGATCTACCTTTATGAGAGATGGAATGCACACATATATAGATTTTGAATCATTTTTTTTCAAGTTGAATAACCATTTAATAACCAATAAATAAAGCACTAGTTGTGACTCATTTACTTATTTACTTACTTATTTATTTATTTTTGGAAAAAAAATTCCACTCTTGTTCTTATATAGTTGTAGCACGTAAATTAGAAGTGAAATCAAGAGAAACATTTAAACTGAAACATTCACCCAACAAGGCAACTAGTTCTGATAGCTATGGATACAATTACAACTGTTTTAAGATGACTTGGAATCAAAAATATTTAAGAACTTTTCCTTTAGCACAAATTTGTTTTAGAATATCAAAGCAAAAGTAATACTATCTTTTGGGCACCTGACATAATATCATCACTTTCTGCAAGATTAGGTCTCAGATTTAATTTTTAATAAAGATAGGGAATATTTTAAATCATTTCTGATAAACCGAAGAAAAAGAGAGATTATTCACAAAAAAGATTCAACTGTTAGTTGACTTACATTTGCATTCAAAAACTCAATTTAAGGTATTTCCACAGCTACGTAAACTTTATTCTAAACTTTCTTGCTTCTTATCTTCATGAAAAAATAAAATTATGTCACATTCTACATTGTAGGTCCCATACACACACCAAATACTTAGTTTTGATCCTTCCATCTTGTCATCATCCACCAAACATGTTTTTCTGGAGTAATAAGAATAAGACCAAGAAGAACGAAGAGTGGATTTGGGTGATAGCCACAGACATTGAAATTGAGAACAGGCTGACAGTGACCAAAAGGGAGAGGGGAGGGGATAATGGGGGAAAGGGGTGAAGGGTTTACAGGAACAATTGTAAAGGACACATGGACAATAACAAGGGGGATTTGAAACAGGGGAGAGAGGTGGGTAGGGCTGGGATGATGCGGAGGGGTGGCGGGGGAAGGCAGAAAACTGTACTTGAACAACAATAAAAAAATAAAATGAAATTACTTCAAAAGGGAAAAAAGAAGAAAAGAAGAAGGAGAAGAAGGAGGAAGAAGAAGAGGAAAACAAGGAAAAGAAGAAAGCAGCAACCGCTAAACTATGCTCTATGCATATATTTTTTCAAAAAAACAAAAACTAAAGAAAAATTAACCATATGATGCAAAAATGCAAATATACTCAATGAATATTTCTTCTGAAGTTATGTGACTTTTACATTCAGCTGTTATACCAGATAATTTTTCCCTCTTTTCATGGCAAGGCTTTGAAAAAATTATAATTATGACAAAATTCTTGTCTCATGTGGGCATACATGATTGTATACATAGAAAAGCAAATATTCTGAGTATAACCTTACTTTCCTACATCAGTGGAGGGAAGAGGTTTAAAACTAATTTTATAAACCACTTTCAAAGTAACTTTTTTCTATAAAATGGAACCACCACCTCTTTACATTAAGACACTGGATTGAAATGATAATCAACTCTATTTCTATATGTCAAAGTACCTGTGTAAACCTCTTATGTCATTTGTTTTCTTGTTAATCTATTTACCGATAAAGTTCATGTTATATCTGTAATTGTGTCTTTTTCAATACATCAAATTTCATGAGCAGTCATTCTCATTTGTCATTCTAATTCAAGCTCATGACAAACATGATATTAAAAGATTATATTTATAAAAACATTTTCACATTTTAGTTCATGGTTTGATAAAATACACCAATTTTGAAAATAAAACTAAGCTATTAATTATCTTCCTCAATGATTTCTTTCACTCCTGGAATCCAGAGCCCCAGGAGTTTGGAGCTACTCTAGATAGTGATGCATCATTGTAAGAGTGATTCTGAAGGACATATGTCAATACCTAATTCAATGTACAAAAAATGAAGGATTTAGACAGCACAGAAAAAACAATACCGCGATTACAACTACTTATTGTGTGGGCTGCCCTAGCCATACTGTAGGAATGGTGAGTTAAACAGTAATCATCTCTGGGTCTCCCAACCAGAGAACAAGAGCCAATGACACTCAAAGTCCTAGAATCATTTTGACTTTTGGGAAACGCACCAGTGACCTACCCAATGCTTCAATCTTAGCATAGAAGATATTTGTGCATAAAATTTCAGAACAAAAGGTTTGGGGAAGAGGTTGGCCACACAAACCTTGGCAGAATCATTTAAGTCATAAATGTACTTTTGTTGTATTGTGTACTGTGTATTGTGTACCAACATTAGGAGCAAAGTTGTGTTTGTTGTTCTGTTGTGGGGGGTCTCCACCCGCAGGGTCTTCCCAGCCACCATGGATGAGAATAAATCTACCAAGACATGCTCTGCTTGGGGAGGAAAGTTGGCCAATCTCTCAAAGGAGAAGGGCCAGGAGCCTGTTCCTCGATAGGCTTTTATTAGGTTCATTTGCCCAGGAATACAGATAAAGCTCATTAATCATTGTCAGGCAGTAAGGATCAAACAATAGATAACAAAGAACTCTGAGGGCCTATTTTGAGTCAGGGTCAGTTAGCTAAAGAGCTATAAAACTTTAAGGAACAAACTTACTTCTTGTTTGGACCCTTATCATTTAATTGAGGGCATTCTAAACAAAGCAAGTTTCACAGGATTTTACATGTTCTTTCTTAGGCCTGATTGCTCTAGGGAACCCACCCTTTCTAGCACAGGGCTGCACCACCCTCTGTCATTGTTTCAGGCTTAGGTGGGGCAAGGGAAGCAAGGCAACCAAGAGATTAGGAGACTTCTGGCAGACAGAATGAGGACTTAGGCTATGTCAAAGCCGAGGGGTGAGGGTCCATCACCCCGTTTTGCTGTAGCCCCCCAAGTCCTTCCTTGGGGGCCTCCCACTTGATCATGCCTGGCTTAGGTCATTCCCCCCTTGGGGAATCTTACCCATCATTGGCTAACCAACCAAACATTGGGGGCCAGTTATGGATGAAGTAAAAGAAGCAGAAGTGGCGCTCCTGCCAGGGAGATAAACTTGTGTCTCCTTAGTGGCTTAGGGTCCAAGGTCGCTCCCTCAGCCTTAGCCTTGGTGGGCGTTACAGCTTCTGAAACCAGGCAGGGTGGTTCCCAACATTATGTCACAGAAATTGTTATTTTAAGAACAGTTATAAAAGATGCTGATTTATTTTTTTTTCATTTGAATTCTTATCTTCTCTCTGTGCTTAAAAACTACACGCAGTTACAATAAACCTGAGAGAATCACTGCTGTTCTGAGTAGATAATAGCAATATCACTATAACTAGCCCTGCAGTCCCAGTCACACCAAAACCATCTCATGTATGCCAGGCATGGCATTAGATAATCTAAATATGTAATGTAATTTTATCATCACAACTGATGAAAAGGTAATATTGCCTCCAGGTTAGAGATAAGTAATCGACTTTTCAGCTGGTGTATCTGTCAGTCCCTACATAAGGAACTATTAACAGAGTAGTGGAGAGGGTTAGAGGAGTTAATAAGGAAGGTGAAATACCAGGCAGGCACAGTAGCGGGAAGCCATCATACCTCATACATAAAAGGGGAAGGGGAGGGAATGGTGTTTTCTGAGCCCTGTGAGCTCTAGAACCTGAGAAGAAGTAACACCCATACCAACAGGAGTTGTGACTGATAGGAAGATAGCCATTGCCAGAACTGCTGTGAGTCTGGGCAGGAGCACATCCAGAGGGCAAGCCTGGCATTACAGCCCACGGGGTTTGGACTCCAGGAGCATAGAAAATGGTGGGATGGAGGCAAACAGGGTTATCGCCAGAAATATTTTTATTGCATGAAACTAAGTAGCAGAGCTGGAATTTAGGTGAAGTTTTCTTCCTCCAGCAGCAATGCTCTTAACCTCCATATATATTTAAAGGCTTATTAGATTAGAGATTTAAATTTTATGATGATCCAATAGGAAATTAAAGGCAACAAGAGAAAAGAAAACTGGAATGAAATGTACCTTTCTGCTTTTTGCTTCTATGAAGTGAGGACATTTATTACATTTAAATCTCTTTTTATCTGCAAAAGCTACAATGCTCACAACAATGATGATGGTTATATTGATAGATGTCTCCTATCTGGGCACTGTACGTTACCTCATGCAGATTAAATTTAGATTTCTTAAATGAAGAAAGAAAATATCTCAGCTGCACGTGCCTTACGAGATTTGTAAATTCACACTTGCTGAGTAAAGCAGCTGACACCACATGGCCCCGCAGAGAAGTGTGTGATGCACCGGGAACTTTGTGCGAACTGCCCATGGTGCTTCACAGCTCAAATGCTGAGTTTTCATACACAAATTGGTCTCAAAATGCTTTTGTATCACTGAAGTTGTTTGTTTTTATTTATAAATCTCCACATATTTATGTCCCATATGTTACTAGGCCTATAACCACACAAACAATACCCTTTTATTTAAAATTCTTTATATATAATATTAAAAACATATTCTCAATTTTATTATTCTTAATTAAACATGTTCTTTATAAATTAAGCAAAATTTATTCATTTGATTAGTATTTATTGACCATCCACTCTGGGTGGAGTTGGTGTTCTAAGAACTAGTGATCTAGTAGTTAATAAATCATCATACATTGTCTTTATTCTAATGGGAGACACAATAATAAAATGCATAAATAAAATATATAGTACATTATATTGTGATAAATGCTAAGGGACAAAACCAAAGAGACCAAAAGAGAGAAGAGAGATTAAGAGTGTCAGGGGTAAGGTATTTTTCCAAATACCATTACTTATTAGTATTTGGGGAATAAATAAATAAATAAATAAATAAACAGTAATTATGTGCTATGAACAAGATATTACATAATGTACTTTTCAAACATTATCTCATGAAATATCACCTTTCCTAATCTGTACTTTTTATAAATTATTTATTTATTTATTTATTTTTAGAGTGGTGGAAGGGAGGAAGAAAGAGAGGGAAAGAAACATTGAGGTTACCTCTCACTTGCATCCAACTGGGGACCTGCCTGTAACCAGGCATGTGCCCTGACCAGGAATAAAAGTGGGGACCTTTTGGTTTGCAAGACAATGACATACCTACTGAGCCACACCAGCCAGGGCTGTCTATTTTTATTTAAATTTTATTTTTAAATTACAGTTTACATTCAATATTATTTTGTATCAGTTTCATGTGTACAGCACAGTGGTTAGACAATCATATACAAAGTGTCCCCCTCAATTTTTCTAGTACCCACCTGACACCTACATACTTATTTCAATATTATTGACTCTATTCCTTGTGGCCAGCAGCTGGCCGCCTACAACGAACTCTGGCTCACATATGTGTGTCCCTTGGGCCACAAAGTATTTTTTTTATTCAGCCAGCATTAAAAAAGCCTTGTGCTTTACAGCCCCATGACTATTTCATAACTACCAATTTGTACTTATTAATCCCTTCACCCTTTCTGTCTTTAAATTTATTCAGATATTTAGAACTGAAGGCATTGTGAATATAAAGCCGTATGTTCATTTTATTTTTTGAGAAAATCTTCTTTTCCTTCTCCTTCTTTCCCTCCCTCCTCACTCTTCTCTAGATTAATCAATTTGGAAATATTTTTTCATGGCACTATGGTATTTTAAACGTTCATATTCTAGAAACAAATCTACAGAGTTAACTAGCAAAATTTAGCTAACATTTTTTCGAACTAGAATGATATTATAAATCAAACTAGTATTTGAGTTTATGGTATCTTGTTCTTTTTTTAGGATTAAAGTTTAAAAAATTTATTTTAGCATCAATACTTTCATTGTATTTCTTATTTTCTTTCTTTCTTTGCATAATTGCCAATATCTTCAAATATATCAGAGGCAAATAATGAATATGCTATTAATTAATGAAATTTTAAAACAAAAACTTTACCTAGGATTAAAATGAATAATTTTAGGTAATGAAAATATTAAAAACTAAAGAATATTCTTCTTCCTAAATTTATCGGCAAACGCATATCACATGTTTAAAATGTGCAATTTACTGTTTTTAAATAAATTTTCTGTAAAAATGTTGTAAAAACCAATGTCTATATTGAACCTTGAACTGAAGTAATTTTAAAAAGTGACCCTTTGCCCCTGACTGGTGTAGCTCAGTAGACTGAGCTCATGCCTGTGAATCAAAGGGTCACTAGTTGGATTCCCAGTCAGGGCACATGCCTGGGTTGGAGGCCAGATCCCCAGTAGGGGACATGCGAGAGGCAACCACACATTGATGTTTTCCTCTCTCTTTCTCTCTCCCTTCCTTTCTCTCTAAAAATAAATAAATAATATCTCTAAAAAATTACAAAATAAAACAAATAAAAAGTGACCTTTCTCATTAATGTTAGATTTTTAAGGAAAAGAGAATATTGAACAACTATAATATAATGTCGAAGAGCAAATAATTACTTTGTTAAAAGATCTGTGTTTGAGTCTAACTTTTGACACTTAACACCCAAATGACTCTGGGTGAGGAAAAAAATTTTTCTAAGTCGATTTTATCATCATAAAATGGAAGTAAGGATACCCAACCAAAGTGGGATTAAACTAGCTCAGGTATGTAAATTACTAAATACAAGTTTTAGCTTATATAAATATCCAGTGAGAGTGTCTCTCATTGTGGTGATTCAAATTAGTGAGGGATGTAGCATTTTGCTAATACTCTTTACGATATTTCCAGGAAAGAAAATGAAGTTTTAAAATCAGCCTTTTTTGCACAAATGTAAACTCTGTGGCAATTGTATTTAGAATTATAGACAGAAAGCAGACCTGTGAGAAATACAATTTTTAAGGGATTTATATAGAATTTTCGAAGTCTATATTTTGAATAATTTTAGAATTTCTTCTCTGGGGATAAATTTAAATTTTATAAGAAAGTATTTTTTCTGCCCTGGCTGGTGTAGCTCAGTGGATTGAGCGCGGGCTGCGAACCAGGCATCGCAGGTTCGATTCCCAGTCAGGGCACATGCCTAGGTTGCAGGCCATTCCCCCAGCAACCGCACATTGATGTTTCTCTCTCTCTCTCCCCCTCTCCCTCCCCTCTCTAAAAATAAATAAATAAAATCTTTTTTAAAAAAAAGCATTTTTTCTTTGGGAGAAGAAATGCAAATTTTATAAAAAAACAAACTCTTCTTTGTTTTAGCCAACCCTCAAAAAGAATCACATCCATATAAAAATGCCAAGTACAGTAGTTACATGTAATTAAGTTTTAAGAAACCTATAATAAAATGATTCTTCTGAGTATAACACAATATAATCTTAAAGCCTCATATAGTACACTTAAATAAATCCAACAACAGCTAAATAGTGCACATCTAGCAACGTGGAATTAACATCTAAGAGAAGTCTGAGAGGGAAAACATTGAATAGCACTTGGCTTGGAGACCCATCAAGATAGCAAAGGCAGTCAGGCTGTGAATAGGGTATCAGCCTATGGCATCCATCAGTGAGTGTGTCTACAGGAGAGCTGAGCGGAGAACAGACAGATCAGACATGGAAGAAGGAGAGCCATTGGCTTTGTGAGGTCATCAGGTGACATCTCCAGGACTGCCCGTGGAGTGGCTTCCTTTTTGGAATTTGAGTTCTAGGTGCTTTGGGTCCTTACTTGGAAATTTCCATCACCCCTCAGCTTCTGCTCTCATACCTCTGAAGAAGTATGAGGCAGAGATGATGTAAGAGAGGTATTCAGAAGTAATACTATTATGCAAAGAAATTTATTTGTTTGGGGCTGCAGCTGAAATCTTGAGAAAGCCTCTCATTTCAGGGTTTTATTGTGAATATGTAGTTGCTTCTATAATAACAATAACTAATACACCACAGATCTTTTGAGAAGTTTCAAAAATTTTGATATCATATATTAAGGATTTTTACAGCATAGAATTGCTACTAATGTGACAGAAAGGTTCTATAATGATTAATTTGAGGCAATGAAATAGAGCAGTAAGATTTCTGCTCTAGAGTTAGAGAAAAAAGGGACTTGGGGAATCCAGCTGAAAAGCCAAACATATATTTTTTACAAGTGATTGTATTTCCCAAAGTGCCAAAGTCTCTTGTTTCATGAACCACCTATAAATACATGGACAATAACTTCTCTCTGACTGTTCACAGACCAGAAAAATCAACTTGGGATGGAAGAGCAAACAGGAGAGGATTTACTATGTGGAAAAATTTTCATTTACTTTAGGCTAAAGGGAAAATACACTAAATGCATCAGAAAGAGTACATTTTGAATTTAAAATTTAACCCTCACTAGTTATGGAAGTTTATTTATTATGTCCTCTTTTTACTGTAGATATTGAGGGGCAGACTTTTAAATAAGTGTGAGGCTTCTGGTTCATAGGAAATCACAGGTGAGGACATACTTGACCTGTAATGTAACTGAAGTGTCAGTATATAGAAGCAATTTATCTTATTTTACTAGGTTGCTAGATATTCACCTGGCTTCACTACTAGACAATGAAATCTCACAACAGTTCCAGACATGACTCTTGAAAGGCTGCCCAACCCTGAGTTTTTCTCCTGGATCTGATTATCTCCTGTTTATGAAAATATTTCATCAAAACAGAGAACAAATAACTAGAAAGGGAGACTATACAACAAGGGATTGATCAATCATCAAACTGTTACTGTTGGGTATAAGTTTTAGAAGAAATATTAATGTGTATTTTATCATCCTTATAATTCAAAAGGCAAGATAACACATGATTATAAATTCAGGCTTTGGAGCCAAACCACTAGGGCTGGAATTCTGGTTCTGCCATTCACTAGCTCTTTGACATAGAGCAAATCACTAAACTTCTCTCTGACTTAGTTTCCTTATTTGTAAAATTGCTAAACTATTGAACATATCTCAGGGTGTTGATATGGGGGTTAGGTTTAAATTTTTAGAACAAGTTTAACACTTTAAATAGAGACTTTTGTTTAAATGTTATCTAATAATCTGGAAAAACAATTCTACATTTATAAATGGAGATAACACATATACAATGGTTTCTGTTTTTGATAGTTAACCAGAAGTCAATTTATACATATTTCAGCTAGTGTTGGTTTAGACTGGCTTGCAAGAGCTGATTGTCAAATTTTCAGTTTTATAAGTTAATTGATGCTGCATTGGTAGCCTGTTATTGGGCATGGTGGATTTTATACCATCGAAATCAGAATTTGGACAGTAAATGCTATAAATCAGCCCTTCCCCCAGAGAATTGGTTGTTAAACATTACTAGCACATCAGTGGTTATTTTAGTGTTTTATAATTCCTTCTTTTAACAAGTATTTGCTGAGTACCTGCCATGTTCAACATGCTTCGGATGGATGGAAGAACAACACAGACGTGCAGTGACTAAAGACATCAGAAAATCCCGTGTTGTTTAAAATAGATTTATTTCAGCAGCAGTTAAAAGTAAGTAATTTTTTTAAAATTTCAGTTTTGTACAATACTTCCCTCTTTCTTTCATGACCTTATAATAATAGATCCTTAAGATGTGGTACAAAAGAATAAAGGCATTTTTAAATGGAATTCTCAGACTCTGTAGTTTATTCACTACATATTCCCAGGCAAAGAACAATGCCCAGAACGCACCAGGTACATAGTAAATACTCTGAACAAAAGAGTGAACATAGGAAGAAGGTGTTCTGCACATGGCAGTGTCTGAGTCGGTTTAAGAGTACCTATCATCAGTCTGTTATGACTGGGTGATCATTTTTTATGTTTGTTGAATGTCTGTATTTCTCTGGATACTAACACAATTATAAACATTACATACTTAACAGCTAAAGTAAATTTAAAAATCAGAAGTGTTTCTATTGTATCAGTATACTTTCAACATATAACAACAAAACAATGGTCAACATGTATTAGCTACTGTTGCTGGCACTTTGAATGGATCACTTGAAATAATCTGGTCCCTAGGGTACCAATGAAGGGACAAAATCAGAAAGCCTAACCTGCTATCAGTTACGTTTCTAGGAGTAGACTTACAATATATAATTAGACAGAGTTTAGAGACACAACTAAAAAGTCTTCATTATATTACTCCAACTTGACTTATTTTACATTTTCTACTTTTTCTTTGATATTAAAGATTTTTCTCTCCAAAAAAGCAAATGTAAGTAAGCCACTTCCATGTTCAGTTCACAGCAGATATAAAACAGAACATGTCTTTTATACCCAGCAGTTCATAAAGTAACCAGTTTTGTTTGAGCAGAGTCGACTCTTCAAATATGACTTTGATGGAAACTGGCTCAGATTATTGAGAAATTAAACAGAGTATTTTCAGAACTTCTCTTTTGGGTTTGAAAATTGTTAAAATCTTGCCCTGGCTGGTGTAGCTCAGTGGATTGAGCGCGGGCTGCGAACCAGGCATCGCAGGTTCGATTCCCAGTCAGGGCACATGCCTAGGTTGCAGGCCATGTCTCCCAGCAACCACACATTGATGTTTCTCTCTCTCTCTGTCTCTCTGTCTCTCTCTCTCTCCCCCTCCCTCCCTCCCTCCCTTCCCTCTCTAAAAATAAATAAATAAAATCTTTAAAAAAAAAAAATCTAGTTGGGCAGGTAAGCAACGTTGCCAGTCAATTACATGCTGTAAATTACAAGCCTCAGAGATGGGATGTCGTTTGTTTCAGAAAAACACTAAGGATTGGAATGATGTAACACAACATGTTATTCTTCTACTGAAAATCTTTAATGACTTTACTAGTTTCTAGAATAGTGTAAATTTATATATTTTGTTTGTTTTAGACCCAAGAATCTTTTAATTCATATTTTAAATTTGGTTCTATAAATTTAATAACTTATTAGTAATACTGCTACTATTACTAATAATAGCTAAAGCTTAAATAATATATATTTTTTAAATGAACATAACTTTTTGTTTATTTATTTATTTATTGTAGAGAGGGAAGGGAGGGAGAAAGAGAGAGAGAGAGAGAACCATCAATGTGCGGTTGCTGGGGGCTGTGGCCTGCAACCCAGGCATGTGCCCTGACTGGGAATCGAACCTGCGATGCCTGGTTCGCAGCCCGCGCTCAATCCACTGAGCTACACCAGCCAGGAAAAGCTTAAATAATATTTACCATTGCCAGTCACAGTTCAAATAAAATATTTTTGATATATGAGTAACAATATTGGGTTAGGGGTTTTATAATAATCCATATTAATAAAAGAATATTGACAGCCCAAGGGCTTAAATAACTTACAGAAGCTAGTAAGTGACAGAATTGTGTTATACAATACAAATATAACAATTCTAAATAGAAGTATGCATTGTGATATAATTTTTTTAGTTGATTACAGTGCACATTACAAAGCTTGAAGGTCACTGTCGTTGAGAACAAACTACCTTCGAACTTGAGAGCTATAGGATGTGGCAGGATGGAGGGAGAAAGGAAAGATATGAATTGAATCATTAACACATTTATGATTTTCTATGAGCTGACATAAATGTTCCTTTTCAATGATAAATTCCTTCCTGTGTTCCTTTACTGCCCTGATCACACAAGGTCATATACTCTCATTATTTCTTAAAACAAACAAATAAGAAAAACAAAATAAAAAACCCTATTTCTGTCATTTAAAACTTTTTTCCCTCACTTTAACTGAATTTTTTTTCCTTAAACAACACTTTCCATACCCTGGTCATTCTCTGGAAGGTCCTTATTATGTGACACCAGCCCAGGGGCCTCCCGTTCCATAGCTGGAAGCTCTGTGGGCTCCATCCTTCTCCCCCCCGAGCTCCTCTGGAGTTCTGCTTAGTTAGTGATGGCTCTTCTCACTGCCTGCTACTGTGGTAAGTACAGGAACACGACTCAACTGTCTTTTTCTCTCTCAGAGCAGACTTCAGTAAAGTCACAGATACATTTTCTAGCAATTAGAGCTGACCAGCAGTGAAAAGGCTGAACTCTTTTTCACCCAAATTATTTCAGAAAGAATGAGATTGCCTGTCTGCCAGGGACATTTTTGAAGAGAATGACTCCAGATGATCTCTGAAATTCCTTACGACTTCAAAATCATGTGGCCATTTGAATTTAAAATGTCACGTTGAAGAAAGCAACTTCAATAAACTAGTTTAAATAGTTCTTTTACAATATGTGCATCATTTATTTGAACAAAAACTGGAGTGAGGATTAAGAGTAAGGTAGCTTGGGAAACAATCACAGAGCCTCAATAAAGAAGTAAACATAAAGCTGAAAAACTGTGAAAAGGAAAAAAACAATTCAATACTTTAAAACTGTTTTGACAGCAAACATGTTATTTTTTATTTTACCATAATGTTTTCTACCACTGAGCAGTTGTAGTCCAAATATCATTACAGGAATTCAGTAACTGAATACAAATATGTGTGAGCAAGCAGTAACATCTCATTTTGATTACCCCGTTCTGAATGTTGTGTGCTTTTCTTTTTAACTTTTACAATTTGAAAATGAAAACATTTATTTGTAATATCTAATAAAATCAAATCAGTAACTCTTTATCATTGAAGACATCATTAAGAGAGAAGTATAAATTTATTTCATAACATTCAAAATAGATTTAAAATATATATACAAATAAATTTATACAAATGCTAAATATGGTGTTTCATCATTAGACTTTTTACTCTCTTAAGTTTTGAAAAATAACTGTTTGAAGTGGAATTAATTCTGGAAACTAGAAAACATAAAGTATAAAATCAGATGTTTTGGAGACATCCAGTATTGCCTCTCAGCTCCCAGCTGAGGAAACTAAGGCTCACAGCACTTGCTCCCCCAATTTTCGGACAGTGAGTCCATTTTCCATAGTTTACTTTGCTTCATCAAGTCAGGGGAAATGGGACATATATATCTGAATACCCTTAACTAGAAAAAAATAACTGTGAAGTAAATAACAAGTTGACTAAATACCAACTGAGTCAATGTAAAATAAGTGAATATGTGAAAGAATGAAAAATGATGTAGTTTAACTGACAATCCACATTTTCCGCCAAGTGTTTGTTCTACGATACTATTTTGTATCTCTAAGGTTAATGTTGTTGTCTATTTTCAGTAACGAATAAAATGAAAACTAGGTTTATTTTAATCTTAAAACTATATCAATGAATGCAATATTATGAGTTAATATTATAAACATGAAAAGGTATGTCTTTCTTCTTATGATACTTAAATTAATGGACTGAAAATATTACTTTATAAAAAAAAGCAACAACTATATCACATAAAACATTTCAACCTTCAGTAAAGCACAAAAATATTGATATTCACCTATATGAAAAAGATTTTATACAGTTTTTAGTAGTTGCATTATTTAACTTAAACATGTTTATTGTACTAAACCAAGAAAATGAATTTCACCTAAATAATTTTAATAGTTTGAAACAACCAAACATCTGACAATTGGAAAATCTAACTAATTTGGGTATTGTAATTAATGCATTGGGGAAAAAAAATTTCCACCCTTCACCTCTAAAATCTTGAGTGTTTATCAGTCTACATTGACATGTTTTGACATGCAGTTAATAATTTTCACTCAGAGTTATTGGGAAAACACTTATAGGACATGAAATTTGGTTTTGTATGTTTTCATGGGTGTCAAATTTGTGTCTTACAGAAAGAAAGATTTATAATGTTTGCCATTGCAGAACAATGAGGAAATAAAATAAAAGGTCTAAAGTAGTTAGAGGCAAACTATGGAATACATACAGACAGCCAAAAACAAGCCACTATTAAACTTAATTATCAGTGTAGCATCTGTAAATGTGGCTGCTTGTTTGCATTTTCTGAAGAACATGATTGTAGAGACCATTATGTTCTTTATAATGCACTAGTGTGGAAGATTACTAGATAAACTTAGCAGTGTTCAATTTGAAAAGATGTGTTCTTCTTAAGAGAAAACAAAGTCCATTAGCAAGTCATACTAAGAACTTCATAATCTAAAAACCAGTGGCATACCATTTCTGCATCTCCTAGATTCCCCAGAGAATATAGGCTAGCACTGTACTCATGGGCAATTATTTATCAATGCCTCCTTCTGTTTATGTGTCTGTGTGTCTTAGCTAGTCTTCCTCCTGAAGAGTATTTCATTACCTCCTGATAATGACATTGCCTTTGCTGAACAGTCAATCTATGGCTGTGAGCAATCTATTTCTGCATGCTTTCTTGCTGAAAGATTGTTTCTTTTTGTGCTCTGCAAATCTTTATCCTTATTTTCTTCTTCATATTTATTGCTATTGGTGGATCTAAAAAGCAAGATTAAAAAGAAATATATCATAAATCAAATTTTAGTCTATTGTCCTCTCCAAGCTAATGGATCTGGAATAGTCTACTTAAACTACACTGAGTCACAAAGGTGTGTGTATGTGTGTGTGCCCTATAAATCACCTTGCATATAGACTTCATAGGAATATGAATCCTAAATTCTGATTCTGCTTTGAATTCATAATGATTAATGCTTTTTAAAGTTTCAGGAAGCACCCAAAAGGAGACCAGTAGTCTGACATAGCTTACATTCAAATTCAAAACACATAATTATCATATGTGAAATACATAAGCTATTTGTAAAGTTAACACTCCTGGAGATTTATACTGTAACTAATGATGAAGAAACAGATGATGTGTTGGTTGTTGTCAAAGAAAAATATGTTAGTGAGTGAAAACACCAAAAATGTTATAGTTCAGTTCAAAGCATCTTTAACAATAAAATCATGTTTCCACTAGGTTCTGTTTCAACATTTGGTATAACTTACATTGAAAATGTCTCTATTGAAGCTGTTCCTTCTAGAGCTATTTTAACACATTGATCTTCTAATTTTCTTTTCAGTCTGAATGCTGATTAATGACAGGAAACCTGCCATTACAATGGATTAGGGAGAAATGCATTGTGGGAATCCAGTTAGGATATTGAGGACGTTTCACTGCTTTTAGGGCAGAGCTTGGCAAAGTGCAATCCATTCAAAAGCAGCCAGGCTGGAAATATCTCTTCCTTGTTTATGGATAATGCCATGTACTTTTACTGATTCATAATGGAGCCACATCCATTTTATTCTGACAGTTTAAACATCGCAAAGAAAAATAAAACTGCTGTGTGAGAACCTCCCTCGTACAAGGCTTCGTGTGAAGACCTGCCATCTACAGGCTCACATTAAAAGTCACAACAAGGCTGATGTTCATAAAAGCAAAGCTTTCCCTTGGTTATAACAAAATGTGTTTCCAGGGAGAGGAAGCAAATTAAACTTAGAAATAAGAGCTGGTGAGCTATTTTAAGTAAAATTAATATTTTATAAACTGCATATATTAATTTTCCAGAATGCACAAAAATGTCTTGATCTGTGTAGTAAAAATCAAAACAGGATCACCTATACATTTTCACACAAATTCCATTGCACATTAATTAGAATGTGTAAGATCTCTTGAGAGAATGAGTGCTTTTTTCCATTACAGTCCATAAGCTCTACTTTAGTGACAGGCAACATGCATTAATAGGTTTATCAAAAAAAGGGAAATAGCATTTAGAGATTCAAAACACTATTTTGAGGTTTTCCAGGTACCATAATGATAGTTTTTCTCACCACTGAATATTCATGACATCTCATAAAACTAATGATAAACATAAAAATTGATGTGAACGTTTGACTAATCTGCTCTTATTTGTTTGGAAGAGCTGTTGTAATTGCCTGGTTTGTAAATTAAACATCTGCTATGGGAATAAACAAAAACATAACTGAGCATATTCAAATAAATTGAATTCACTTTGGTTCTATAAATTTTATTATATGGACTCATCAATTTTATTACACCTGAGCATAGGATTGCCACCAAAGTCAATGCATTTTTTGGTAGTCTATTTTATAAGAATAAATGACTTTTTTCTCTAATAAAATACAGATCATATGTAGTTCACTTTCAAAGGGATCTTTCAGTAGCAGAACTCAAGTGATTGAAGCTCCTCACCATACAGGTTGAACATGATGAGCTGGAGGCCTGTTTTAAGGCTCCTTAAGGGTTTCAGCAGACCATTATAAAACATCCCTATTCACATCAGCACGTGTAAAACACAATACTCATTTCACCTTAGTGAAATTCATCTGTCTATTGGTGGACATAGACATATCTTTTTAGTTTCTAAGCCATAAAAATGGAACACATAGCAGAACAACTAACCAGATCAAGAGCCACAGTGAAAGAAAGAAAGAAGTGTGGAAGTCACACCTTTGATATAAGTATATATAAATAAATATATATAGCCTATTCCTTAATGCTACAGATCTACTAAAATGATTCACACCAATAATTCAGTTTTCTGTTGAGATTATCAAGGCAAATTAAATATTTCAAACAACAGACAAGTAAATATTGATGGAAATACTATGCTATTGCAAGTAATAAACTCAATATTATGATGGCTGCCTGTGAGAGGAAAATGATGTAAGGTAGCAAAAAACAAAATATTAAATGGCTCAGAAATCCCTGACTTTTGATCTGTGTAAGGCACACTCCATACTATTCTTAGAAGTGGGAGATACAGATGACAATGAAAGGCATATTGAGTGATGATTCACTTCAACTTTTGCACGATGATGATAATCATGGATGCTAACATAGCAGATGCCATTTTTGAAAAAAAAATTGAATTAGCTAGTGAGTCCAGAATTTCAAGTTTACTTTTCTTGAGACTGCAGGTCTTAACCTAGAGGCTTTATGCCTATATGTCTGATAAGGTAGGCCTTTTCTGGTCTTGTTTTCCCTAGAGAAAGAAGCTGTTCCATCACTGCTCAATTGGGAGCTCTATAAATTTAATGAGGCCTATGAAAACTTGAAAGGGAGAGACTGTAGGGACTACAGTTTATCAGAGACTTCAATGACTAAGCACATTTTACTGAGGACTTCTCATTTCTAGGATTCTCATATAATTTGAGACTTTTTTAGCCAAGTAAGTAATGATAGGATTCTAATCAGGTTTTCAGGTCAGTGATTTAGCCACTGAACTACCGAGTCATTTGAAACTTAGGTATAAGGTGAGAGAGCTAATTATCAAGATTTACTCAGAAAAACAAAATGAAAGACAAACTATGGGCTCATGCAAGGACAGCATCTTATTAGATTAAAGTTGGTTGGGTAGTTAAGTGTCTCCTACTCGGAACATTTTAAAATCCATATCACACTCAGCTGGACAGAATATACAAGTATTATCAACTCCAACTTTCAAATTGTTCAAGAGGCTTTAATTTAATAGCAACAATAAACTTAGAGAGAAAATTCATCTTGTTTTAGTCCACTAGATATGCTTTTAAACAGTATCTGAAATAGTCATTGCTTAATTTTACGCTTCATGGTGGTAGTGCCAATTAGGAGCAAATAGCTTCCATTGTAATGGGTGAAAAAAATAAATTTTTAATCTCTTATATTGTTTTTAGTAGGACTTCAGCCTCCCAAACACAGATTTAACTCTTATAAATGTATTTTGAGAAGAAGAAAAATAATACTGTTGTCTCTGATTGCCAAAAAATTTTTATTTGATTTCAATATCATAGGTAACAAACAAAAGATACTGAAAGATGTAGTTTTTTTGTGCACTAACCAGAATCCATTTATTTTCTAAGTGCAGCCATTTAATAATACATCTACTGGATATTTTTGCAGCCCTTAAAACTTTAAAATGTGTCAAAATTTAGATTTACATTTTTTATGAAGTTGAAAATGGCATATGACAGTATGCTCTATATAGGCACTGTAAGAATCACACTATTTTATTCTTTAGAGAAAATAATACCTAGGAGCTAGGCGCTGCAGAAGGTATAAGAGGAAAACTGATCAAATAGAAGATCTGGAATAGGTGCTCTGAGAAGTGATGAACAAATCACTAAGACCTGAAGGAGTGGGAGGAGTTAATGGGCAAATGGAGAGGGATGAGGACCATTTTATGAGAAGGAATAGCATGTGTCAGGGCCCTGATGGGATGGAATCACGCTGCACACAGGACCTCCAAGGACAGCGTGGCTCTGACACCAAGTTGAGGAGAGAGAGTAAGGGTGGAAGCAATGACATTGGCTGGGTCAGATCACTGCGGGAGCCAGGATGGCATGCAGAAGAGTGTAAGAGTCTGAAAGGAAAGCATTGGGTAAAGGTTTGAGAAAATGGAGTTTTGAGGTCCCGGGTACAAAAGATAAATTGAGGCATGCTAAAACTTTTAAGTTTATTTGAGCAAAAATTGATATGAACAGGGAAGCATCCAATCTAACAGATAAAAAGGAGCTCTGAAGAGCTGAGCAAACTAAGACTTTTATAGGTGGGTTGGTTATTGCAAGGCTACTTTCCCTTAGGGAGCTCTGAAGAGCTGAGCAAACTAAGACTTTTATAGGTGGGTTGGTTATTGCAAGGCTACTTTCCCTTAGGGAAGGGCTGGGGTCTATCAGGTAAATTACCTAACTAGTGCTGATTAGGTGGTCCCCAACTAACTGCTTTAGGATTGTATTTCTGGGCAAACCAAACTAATTAATTCTTGGCTTGAAATGTGGGGCTTAGTATAAGTGACTCCATCAGCCAGTTCTCTTATTTTTAACAGATTGGAGTTGCAGAAGAAAGGAATGCAGTTGAAAGCCAGAGTTTCAGAAAAGTTCTTTGGGGGTACTCATAAAGGTTGAGAGTCAGAGAGGAGTTTGAAAACTTAAAAGAATAATCTTGGGAACTCCCAGAGGGTGATATGGAAGTAGGAGAGAAAGGCCAGAGGGACGGGCAGGTGGAGCTCTAGGCTGTCACAGTAGGCAGCAAGCAGACAGAGGAACAGATTTAAGATGGTTGTCTCAAAGCTTTAAGTCTCGGACTACTATCACATACTAATGAAGGACGAAGCATGTTTATTGGTCAGGAATGAAGCTCTTCAATCTTGCTGTGGGATTTAAGTCTTATTTTAGATTCCTCATGGCCCTGTGACCATGGGCAATATACTTAACCACTCCGTTTATTTGTTTTCTCATCTATGAAAAGAGAGTATCCTGGCTGGTGTAGCTCAGTGGATTGAGCGCGGGCTGCAACCCAAAGCATCGCAAGTTCGATTCCCAGCCAGGGCATATGTGTCTGGGTTTCGGGCCAGGTCCCCAGGGGGGCCATGTGAGAGGCAACCACACATTCATGTTTCTCTCTCTCTCTCTTTCTCCCTCCCTTCGCCTCTCTAAAAGTAAATAAATAAAATCTTAAAAAAAAACATAAAAAGGAAAAGTGTATCAATTTTCTAGGGTTGTCATGAAGATCAAATACAATAACATATGTAAAGGGTTTCTTGATACATAATAGTCAATAAAATGTTAACCATTATTGTGTGTATATGTGTGTGTGTTCTTACACAAACCATGAATTCTTTACCTTAATTTTCTGAGGATATTGAAATTGGTTATAGCTATCAAGTTTGCTAATTTAAAGAGCCATGATTTTATCATTAGAAGAGGAATATCTAAATATGTAAATTATAAAAATAGAATTATTTAGTTTCTTATTCTAAAATTCTTTCCCTGCTGTCTTTTTCATGTGTTTGTTATGAGAATGCCCTTTAAGTAGCTTTGCACTCTCTCTGTGCTTCCAGCTCTCTAATTCGGTATTTTCTAAACAAGGCCATCCAAATCCACTCATCTAGGATAGGATGCCTATATATTCATTCCTTCTTTTAATGGCTATTTAAGTAAGATGTGACAGAGACAGGGACTTGCACAAATAACAGTTATTCCCTTTTCAGAAACTGAGTGTTTTCAGCTACTTAAAATTCAGCTGCCTTTTCTAGTTGTCCTTGTTGCAGAATGTGGTCAAATGGTTAAAGATCTGGCCAATCGGAGGCAAATGAATATGTTTTTGACTCTTCTTTCTTTTTCCTGCTTACTAGAATGTGGATGCAAAGCCTGAAAGGAAGCAGCCATCTAGAAGAATAAGGTGGAAGCAACGCGATTATAATGGAGAAGCAGCGAATTAAAAGAGACATGTGTGCATCTCAGATCACATGCCACTGTACCAGCCCAGGGTAATCTTCACTTTGGTTCTTTTATGTAAATAATAAATAAACTTCTATCTTGCTAAACCCAGTGAACTTGGCCTTTCCACCACTGTCACCAAGATAGAGATATAAATATATATGAATAGATAGATAAATACATAGTTAGATATCAATACCTATCAATATATATATAGACAGATATTGAATAGATCTTGATAGTGACATATCTACTGATAGATATATCAAAAGAGAACATGAATCTCATACAAATAAGAATTTATTTCATTGTCAAATTACTTTGAAATTTTGAGCAAGCTTGAACATATAGCGTTTCTTAAACTACATAAAGGTATGTTTATAAATCCATATTCATACAGGTATATCAAATTATAGAAACTCACCAGTGGTTTAGCACTTGTGAAGGTCAAATATATAGTCCCAAAATGCAAAGAAATTTTATTAATTGGAACAACTTTTTTCAAGAAAAAGAAATCTATTTAAGTTTGTTCAAGATAGGAGATGTGAACAAAGAGGATCCTGTAAGATTATAAATATCTTAAAACACACATAAAAAAGTAAAAACAGTAAGACAAACAAAATCCAGGAAGTATAAGTTTTTGTTTCATCCAGAAAGAATTCAGGCTAATTAGAGCATTTTGTGTACACAAATAATTTTATTTACATGACTATCATTAGCATTGATTATTACTCTCAATGTGTTTTGTTAATCAATTTTGTGAAGTTCTCACCTATACAAAACAAGCAATAGTGCAAGATGACCAGTCTTGCTGTAGTTGACACTAGGCCAGAAGTAATAAAACTTTACATAAAGGCTATATTTTAACCAGCAAATAGATGCAGCGAAACAATACTAACATAAACTCTCCTAGAAAAAAAGCTTTCTCTTCCTTCCAAGTGAGGTTCATTTTTTAATTTTTTATATTATATCAGCACACTATATCCCAAATGTGTGTACATAAAACAACAATGTACTTAAAACACACAGAGACACATACACACAAATACTCTAATATAATCCAAATATTTCATTTTAAAAATAAAACATGAAATGGGTTTTATTTTAAACTTTTTATAAAGAGTAATTATCCTTTATAATTTTAATATCATAGTTCGTGATTAATAGATGTTCATTCTAGAAAATACCACTTATATCTGATACCATGTTTTAAAATCAAAATTTTAAATCCCCAAGTTAAATTTTGCAATATGGACTATAAAGAGAATTTAGAGGAAATGTAAGCCGACTTCCCCACATCCAAGGAAGAAATACACAGTAGTTTTCACTTATTGATCCCAGTTTAGCCCTTGAGCATGAACTGGAATCATCCTCTTCTTTACTCCACGTGAGCACCTCCTGAATTCTGGAAATACCCTTCATCTTTCTCGTTTGTTTGTCTTTGCAGTCCTAACACACTCCACAAAATCTTCTAGGTCATGATCCATGGCACGGTTTTCAGATCCCTTCCATCCCTTCTGTCTTCAAGGATGAATTATACATGACCAAGGCTACCTGACCAAACAAATACTTTTTTGTGGCATCTTAAATACTAGATGTTCTTTTAAAAAACTCTTATTAAATTTATCTCAGTGACAATGGTTAATAAAATTACATGGGTTTCAAGTGTACAATTTTATAATACATCATCTATACATTGTTTTGTGTGTTCATCACCCAAAGTCATGTCTCCTTCTGTCAGCAGTCATCCCTGCTTTTCCTTCTTCACCTCCCGCCAACTCCCATTCTCTCTGGTGATCAACATCATGTCATCTGTGTCTATGAGGTGCCTGTTTTTTCGGTTTTGTTTTTGTTTTTGCTTAATCCTTTCACCTTTTTCACTCAACCCCCAAATCTTTTTTCCCTCTGACAGTTGTCAGTCTTTCCTCTGTATCTGTTAGTCCATTTCTGTTTTGTTTGTTACTTTATCTTCTTCCTTAGATTCCACATACAGGTAAAAGCACATGATGTTTGCCATTCTCTGACTGGTTTAAACAAAACATACTTACACAAGGTTGGTTAAGCATCACATTGTTTCTTGAGAACAAAATCCATTTGTCGTAGTCAAAGCAGGCTGCTATACCAAAATACCATAGCGTGTGTGGATTAAACAAGGGCACTTATTCATCATAGTTCTGAAGACTAAGAAATCCAAGATCAAGGTGCAGGCATATTTGGGTCTGGATTGGGTCATCTTCCTGGCTTGCAGATGGCTGCCCTCTCCTTGTGTGCTCTTCTTGCCTGTCCCTGGTGTGTACACGTGCAGAGAGAAGAAGCTCTCAGCCTCTTCCTCTTCTTATAAGGGCATCACCCTCATGACCTAACCTAAGCCTAATTATTTCTGAAAAGTCCCACTTTCAAATACAGTCATCTTGGGAGTTGAGGCTTCAACATATGAATTTTGGAGGGACACAGGCGTTCAGCCCACAATGCACTTCCTTTGTTATTCTTCATGTAGCTGGAGTGGTGGTTGGCACAAATAGATACGCAAAACTGGGATACAGTTTCACAATTTATATTGACAATAATTTTTCTCAGGATGTGACTACTTAAAGATAAAGAATATATCTTAAATAGAGCATTTCTAGAATATAGTGATAACTTTTTAAACTATCAAGCTGATTGTCAAGTACTATTAAAGCAAAAAAAATGTAAAGATGAGGTTTCCATAGTTATAGGTAAAATGTCATAATTAATTGTATCTCTTAGTTCTCTTATAGATGGAAGACTAGGTTAAATCTTTAGGTCATGCTTAAGACTCTTTTTAAATACAAACTAACTTCTCTGTGAACAAAAATATGCCAAGGACAGAGCATCACTCCAGTCATTGCTAGTTGGACGTCATACCAACATAAATTATTAATCAGCCACATTATTAATTAAAAGAGGCAGTAATGAATATTCTTTTCAATGAGGAGAATGAGTTCAAGTTCTAAGTGAAGAATCATTTTTAACAAGTTAGATTAAAAGCACTTTTTTCCTATTTAACACCCCTAGGGATGTATTTATAGTGGTTCTCTAGAAAGATAACTTTCTAAAGAAAAACAAGGAAGGAGTATACCTTCATATGGTTTGCAAATCCTCTCTAAGGGATTACAACAAAGAACATTCAACACCTCCCCAATAGCTGAAGCCTCGTCATGCTCACAGAATCATTGCATTTCAAATTGAACAGCATTCCGTTCCCACATTAAACTCTGTAACCCTAAAGAGAGACAGCACATTATTTAAATTGCCACTGTTGTCAATTTTGTGCAGGAAAGACAGATACACTTCTAATTACTACACTAATGAAAGTAAAATTCAGTATGCCATATACTTGGATAACAAAAATATGGAAAGTTTGTTAGTAACCAACAAGTATTAGATGAGAAATAAGGTAATCAATCAAAACAAGCCATAAAAACGTGGTGTGCTGAAAAATCTCTGCCTCCAAAACTGAACTTTAAGACGGAGTGCATGTGCACTGAACGATGATCCTGCATTCGTAGCAAATGCCATTGTCTGAATACACAGTCACATAAGCAGCAGGTCCCATCAGGCCTGAGCAAGCGCTCTGGTTTTGGTGCTTTCTAAAAGTGCAGTGGAAATAGCTTTTAGTTGAAAATGGAGGGATCTGTAGAAAACTCAGTTTTCAATAGTATTATCATTCTCAGTCAAACTATGAAAAAATGATTTAGACTTTTTGTTTCTTGGAAGTATGTAGAGTTGAGGGAAGATTTTTTTCCCCTCTTAGCTAGCTTCATAATGAATAGCTTAATCGTTAGAAAACCCATTTAAAATCTTTTACTTGCAATTTCCTGAAAATAGCCATGGTTCTATATTGAAAACCTTCTAGGGAAGCCTTTATTTTATGCCAGAAAAATAATAAATAATGTCCTCGTGCTACTTTGTGTAAGAAAGCTGGAGGCTGAGATAGAATGAAGTTCAAAAGCATTTGTCTGAGGCAGGAGTGAGGAAACCGCACAGACGTTACTGCCCCGCACTCTGTGCAACCCTGCACGCGCACTCACTCGAACACTGTCTCAGCAAACTGAAGGGCATTCAGGTTTCAGCAAATTAAATGAACTATAAGCTGAAATTGAAAACTGCTTCCTTTATAATAATAGAATATTTTAAGGACATTATTACCAACAATTTTGTTGCCCCAGGATAACATGATTTTGAAAAAAAGAAGTTGTGCCCTGTCCACAACTCCTCTAGGCCTCTGCCTCACTGCCCCTATGTTACTGTCCCAGCTGTCTCTACCTTGGCCCACTTGGGCACAGCCTTCTTGACAGGGCTAATATCAGTCTTTGCTCAGGCTACATCTATTTTGGCAGGACTGTGGATCAGTAAGAACCAGGTTTCTTATAGTCAACAAAAGCTTACCCCTAAGCCCATTTGGACAGTCTCCTTGCCTAAATCCTCTGCTAGAGTTACTGTGTTTAATTCCACCCTTTTCTACTCTGGCCATAGTGATCTAGATTCTACAGAGATTAAGAACATCTTTTTTTTTATTTTAAAATTTTACTTATTTATTTTTAGAGAGGGGAAGGAAGAGAGAAGAGAGGGAGAGAAACATCAGTGTGTGGTTGCCTCTTACATGTCCCCCTCACTGGGGACCTGGCCCACAACCCAAGCATGTGCCTTGACTGGGAATCGAATCAGTGACCCTTTGATTTGCTGGCCAGCACTCAATCCACTGAGCCACAGCTTCCAAGTCAGATTAAGAACATCTTGAAGGCAGGCTACTTAAGTTAGTATCCTACCTCTGTCACTTATTAACTGTATGATCAATCCATCTTCTCATTCAGAAGATGTGACCTAGTTGACTCTCAATCTCACGAGTTGTTTGGAGGAATAAATGAGTTAATTCACTTAAAATAATTAGAATAATGCCAGACCTATATTAAATATGTTATGATAATTAGAGAAAACATACATTGTCATGGTAATTGGAAGAAAATCAACTCCATTGTGGAAGGAGGGACCAAAACCTACACAAAGAAAGAAGTCACAGTGCTGGCCCTGGAAGAGCAATAGCGGTGTGGTGGAGAGAAGGTCTAACGTGAGCTGGTGACGTACGAAGATGTAGCTGAGAGAGTGGTCATGAGTCGAGTGGTCATGAGTGACACTATTAAACACAACTTACTAAAACCTGTCAGTGTGTTGACTAATGTGGAATTCAGACCTGCAGCAGGTTCGGAACATTTTTCAAAAATTCCCTATGGGGATAGCAAAACTAATTGCATTTGAGAACAAGCCCTCTTCAATGAAAGTAAGAAGTCAGATAAGAGGCTCAAAAAAGCAAAGTTTTGTAGTGAACTTTATGTTAAAATGTTTAACTCTATGAAGGAATTCTAGATAGCAAATGAGAGGAGAACAATTTGCAACAGATACATTGCAATACACAAGATCAAAAGCAGACAGAAAAGATCAAAGTTACTGTGCCTTTTCTAAATACATTTTTGGTCTGTGGATGTCCTTATTTGGCTGAATTGTGAAGAGTCATGTAAGTCCGGTTTGGCATGATTAAAGTACTAAAAGTAAGTAAACGCAAGTAAAACGACATGAAAAACATGACAACAGAACCTTGTCCAAAGCTGAGAGAAGAAAATAGTAACAGCACCACATTACCATGTGAGATGCTGGATGGGGCTTTCGGGGGCAGCTGAGGGATTGTTGCCTGGAAGACAGACACCATCAAGGGAAAAAGGAGAGGAAGCATATTCAAGAGAGATGAAAAGCCTTTCAAGGTGTATTGTGCAAAAAAAAAAAAAAAAAGAAAGATTAGGAAAAAATATTTTCTGAGCTAGAAATTTAGAAAGGTAGCAAGTTTCAGACAAGGGACATGTTTGCATGGGTGTCCACATCAAAAACCTTCCTGGTGTATGTCCCCATAGGGCAGTGTCCCTGCAATGACTCAGCATCACACTCAGCATCCATAAGCTTTGGGATCAGTTATGTAAATGACTCAGGCTTGTTCTAACTCATCTCATTGTTTTGATTTTGCAGTGGGGTAAATGAGAGGCTGTGATGCTAAAAAGAGTCTTTATATTTTAGTCTCTCACATATGAGGGGGTGGCAAGATTGGTGTAATTATACTCAAACTGCTGCACTCATGCCAACAGTAAGAGAATGCTTATTCATACCTTAGAGTGTGTTTCAGAAACATGTTATGTACCACTTGCAGTCCTTTCAGCCTTATGTCTCATGATGAAACCATTGCTGGACCAACCAGCTATATATACACTCCAACAGACTTCATGTAGACACAAGCTGAGAGTGTCTTCTTTGATGTCCACACTCCATGCTTCTCGCATCCAGCCATGGGTCTTTCCTGATGATGCTGAGGCATAAGATGCTATATACCCTCAACCTGATGCTCACTCACTGGCAAGTCTGACGCTCAATGGGGTATCCAATTAAGACCTTGAAAGGCAAACTCTTAAGCAATAAGATATATGAACATGTGAATAGTTTTGTTTTATTTTTTCTTTTTCCCTTTTTAGATGTATCGTCCTCAGAATCACTTACAAGTCTTTCTTATAAGCCATCAGAATATTATCCCAAGATGGAGCAGTAATGTTTCTGGACCCAATGCTAACATGGGGGTAGCAAGGAGTTGCCCCACCAACAAGCAATTCTCAAACACCACCTAAGTGTCCTAAAATCAGCTGAATTCTTGTAACAGGGTGCAGTCAAGAGGAGAGTCCCAAATAGGCATTTGGAATGGGATCCAGAACTCAAGGAGTCTAGGAAATATTAGAAAGATATATAGGATGTCCTCCCCCATCCCCCCACAGGTGTGAGTTGGGGGAAGGGACACATGGAGCAGGGCCATGGAGAGCTGTTTTGCATAGCAACAGCTTTGCAGCTAACCTCTAGCATGGTCATTTAAAATATCTATAACCTTTAACTGGTTTCATAGATATGTTAAATAGCTGTGGCCATGTTTTGAGCCAGGGGGATGGAAGTGACTTCAACCCAAGACATAACTGGGAGGCAATCCCTCCTGGTTATAGCTCCTCCGTGAGAGCTTAGAGATGATTGGCTCCACACCATGGGGCCATGCCTGCCCAGACTTACCACAGCAGCCCAGAAAAGCTGAAAAATACGGGAGTGCTGGCAGGTGCAGCCGATTGTGGGAGGAGTTGGAAATGGGGCTGCAGGGAAAGATTGGTGTGGGGATTTAAACCCAGACTCAGCAGCCATGCTGGGGAGAATTGTTTGGCTTCACCAGAGTAAGGACTCCTGCAGGCATGTGAGGGAGAACCACACGGATTTGCCAGGAGAGAACTATGTGGTTTTGCCAGTGTGGGGACCCCCAAAGCTTTGATGGGGGACCCCTGAGACTTTGGTGAGAATCAGAACCCCATGGCTTTGGGGTGCTCCTTTTGGCCACATGGCTTAGGAAGCAGGAAAGACTTGGCCTGGAAGAAAAAGGAGAAAGGACTTTTACAAATAGGCCATGAGAAGGTGCCACATGACTTTGGATTAACTGCAGATCCTCATGGTGAACAGCTGATGGTGCCAGGAGCCTGAATCATGGACTTCTACTTCTCTTGACTATGGCACCCCAGATTAAGGCAGAGGAAGAAGGAAGGACTGTATGTTTGCAGGTGTTTTAAGGGACTTTGAGATCTCAGTGAAGACATTAAGTCCACTTTAAGTCTGTATAACTTTAAATAAACATTTCCTTTCCTTTTCACAAATCTCTGGCATTGAGTGATGTCTCTCCTCTGGCAGTGGACAATGCAAACCTAGTGGGGGGGGTCCTTTCAGTGATAGTACATCGATCGTGTCCCCCCCTTGGCCCTGTTCTGTAACATTCTCACACTATTGAGAGACAGCATCTGATTCCATGAGTTCAGGGATTAGTTTTGTAAGACTCCCCTTCCTGCTCAAACTTCATAATAGAGTTGCAAGCCCAGGTAATATCACCTGTGGCCACCTATAAATTGGAGATTCCAACCACCTTTTCCTTGGGCTTGTTTAATCAGCAAGAGTAGCTGGTAGATCTCAGAGAAACATTTTTCTTACTGAATTACCACTTTATTAGGCAGAAGTGTACGGTGTGGGGGAAAGTCATGGAGCTTCCCTGTTCTCTGAGCACACCACTGTCCTACCACCTCCACGTGTTCAACCTGAAGGCTCTCTGAACCTCTCCTTTTATGTTTTTATGGAAGCTCCATTACATAGGCATGTCTGATTAAATCACTGGGCATTGGTAATCTTAAACTCCCCTCCATTTCCCAGAAATCAGGTGAAACTGAAAGGTTCAACCCTCTATTCAAGGCAACCAACCCCCATCATAAGGTGCTTTCTGAAAGTCTCCTCATTAACATAAACTCAATAGCAGTGGGAAGGGGATTGTTATAAGTAAAAAGACACCCATTTCACCTTGATGGCTTAGAAGTGATTTGGGGAACTAAAGAAAAGAGACCATTGTTAAAACAAAAAGATGCTCCCATTGTTCTCTGGAAATTTCAAGGGTCTTGGAGCTATGAACCAGGAACTGTGGACAACTACCACATATATGTAAGAAATATATTTTGATCATCCAAATGACCAAATACATACTTCTTATGAATCATAATATCACAAGCATTCACACTTGACACTAGGTGGTAGCCAGACTATTAATATCCCCATAGATGGTGCCTCTCATTCCCGTACCTGCTTGCATTTTCTTCACACCCATTTCCTGGGGTTATACTGCTAAATAAAGTAGCCACACCCAAGCCTTTACCTCAGGCTCTCTTTTCTCAGGAATTCTGATGAGGATGTTTGGTGCCATATTTGTTCCAAAAAGCGAACCAGAAATATAGGATTTGGGAGCCTGTATCACTCAGTAGTTCTCCAAGGGTTCCATGGATTTAATTGCAAGAGTGATGGTGACATAAGCTAGTAGGACACATGTCTGACAGAAGATTAAAGATAATCATGTCAGTAGTGCTTTTAGGCAACCAACAGTATGGAGCATGCTACAAAACCCTCTCTTAGGATAATGACAAATAGTTGCATCTTATGCCTTTACAAGGAAAAGTCTGTGCTTGGTGAGTCTCTTTGGATGTGAGAGACAATATACATGAAAAGATATTCTGACTCATTTACTGGTTGACTCAGAAGACTCCCTGTTTCAAGTCTGGCCCAGAGTAAGACAGAACTAAGTAGGAGGTACAAGGTGCCCTATGATCATTCAGAATATGAGGCCTAACAGATCCACCGACGCTACAGATAACTCTGGTAGATAAACTGTAGACTGTCTCTGTCAAACCCTGATAAGAGCCATAATCCAAACCCTTGACAAGGCCATGTTTGCTTTGGAAATAACTTGTTCTTCATTTGAAAAAGAGCTCCTACATGTTTGGGGGCCCCAATACATTTAAAGAATTAGGAGAAATGGTTTAATATACACATATACACAAATCCCTGGGCAGTGATAAATGGCTTAATTATGGTTAGAGACAAGAAAGACTCAAGAATATCAAGAACAAGCTGATCAGAAGAAAAGATACAGTGGGCATATGAATGGAGAGACTGTGAGAGCAGGGACTGAGGTTAGGCACATATCCAACAGTGTGAGTTTCCTTCACCAAGGCTTATGTATCCACTTCCACTGCAAAATGTTTAATGTTCCAGTAGCAAAGATTGATGTCAAAACCTTAACATGTGCCTGTTTACTAAAGAGGACCAGACGCCTTCTGTTCTAAAAGATCTCATTAGGCAGGTATCCTGTACATCTGTCTCGCTTGACTGCAGTGCATTTCACTTTACCAATACGGAAAATGGAAAATATTGAAAAAATAAAAACACACAGTTCCTAGAAACCCGTGGAGCAAAAGGGGACAGAAAAAGCATTTGAACTGAAAATTTTTTTATAATTTTTAAAATATATAGATTTACAATTTCAAGAATTTTAATGAATCCCAACAGAGGTAACACAAAGAAAACCCTTCTAGGATATTACAGTCAAATTGTTGAAAGCCCGGGAAAAAGAGAAAACCTTATAACAAGTTAAAGTAAAATTACACACTAATTGTAAGGCAACCAAAAACTTGAACGTCAGCTGATTTCTCATCAAAAACAATAGAGCCTGATGAAAGAGTAATATTTAAAGTGAAAACAAAGAATCAAGCCAAAACTCTATCCATAGTGAAAATATCCATTAACAATGAAGGTGAAAGAAATATATTTTTTCAGGTAAATAAAACCAAGAAAATTCATCATTAGTTGACCTGCACAATAATAAACGTTACAGATTATTGCATTTGTAAATTGTAAGAAACAATTTACACAATCTTGAATGATTATAAGAATGCTTTTTTGTAAACCATTTTGAAATGTGGAAAAGGACTAATAGTCAATAAGAAATCATTATACCCCAGCAATTTAAAAAGCAGTCATTAAAATCAGATGCATATCAGTAATGAATTGAGGTTAATGGTTGTCGCCAACAGCAGAGTGGCAGTCGTCCGGTTGGGAAGGGAGTGGAGCAGCTTCACATTTTATGTATTTTGATATATATTTTGAAGGTAAAGAAAATGTTTCCCATCTACTGTGGTGGTAGTTACATGAACCCACACATTAACCCATACTTATTTATCTGGGCACTTAAAAGAAGTGCATTTTAATATGCAAACCATACCACAAAATTTTTGGTTTATTGAAAAATGAGAAGCACGTCCATTTACTTAATGTAGTCCTATGAAATCAAATAACTGTAGTCAATAGTTAACTGGTAAAAAAAGGGCAACTTCACTTATGTTTATATTTGAAGAAAACATAAAAAACATGTTTTCAAATCAGCCAATTAATTTGAAAACACAGGAACTGTTATATAACAACTTTGATCAGAACAGATTTTCTTTCCCCCTAGGACACCTTAGCAAGTGATACCCACAAAAGAGAGCAGAAGGACAAAGGGTAAATTTTAATTTCCTGTTAATGAAGCACCACAAATTGGGGATACAACATAGACTTGAGAAAGATACTACAGGTAGTTGAGAAAACTAAACAGAGTAATGATCCAGAAAGGTCATAAAAAGCTGCAGGTTCAGCTTTGCATCTTTACTTTCAGCAAATAGGCTGCCAAGTAGATCGTAATGGTTTCATCATTACTTGTCTGTGTTTCTCTCAGGTCTAATGTGATAGCATATCTTTGAATGCTGAGCTAATTTTGTAACTGGGTAGGTGGGACCAACCGGAAAACAAGGGGCCCCAGACCTGGGTAAAGCCAGCACCCACCCCTGAAGGGTGTCAAGGTGGCAGATTAAAGCAGCCTGTGCCTTCCCAAAGGGTGGGGTTGTGAACAAGGCTGCTGTCCACAGCAAACTGTGAACAAAGGCAACATGACAGTGAGAACATGCCCTTGGTCAAGTCGCTGGTGAGATGGGGGTACAGGGCGGGGAGTTCACGCAGAACTTGTGTGAATTGCCAGGCTGGATGCTCTACCCCAGACAAACAGGTGCACGTGGCCTGTGTGTGGCTGGGAAACTTGCCCTTACTAAAAGTGGCAGCCATAAAAGGGCAGCTGACAAAAATGATGGACCCTGGCACAGTGTAGGAAGAGCCGGATGTTCAGTCCTGCAGGAATTTCTGAGCTGAGTCTTTAAAACGCAAGTGCACTGGGAGACACGAGGTCTGTAGGCTATTTGTCCTTCTTGTGGCTTGTCCAGTCGGCGACAGGGAACTTGAGGTCCAGAGACTCAGTGGTTCCCCAGACACCTGTGGTTTGGGAACATCCTCAGTGCCCCTACTGCACAGAAGATGGCAGCAGAGTTGGCAGCACTGTGGGGGATCTGCCTGGCCAAGTGCACAGACATACTGGCGAGCTGACAGCCAAAGAAAATTAGCTCCAAAGAAGAGAAACTGACTCAGGCAGGTGAACAGAGATTTGTCAGAGATGCTTGGAGCTGAACCATGATTGGGAATGCTGAGCTGCACACTTCTATGCATCTTGAAGGGTGGTTGTTTTAAGTAGCATATTCTGAAACTGGTCTGGCTTGGCAGAGGGCAGTTGGGCTGTTTGTTTGGGGGTGTTTTTTATTATATTTTATTGATCATGCTATTGCAGTTGTCCCAATTTTCCCTCTTTGCCCCCCAATACCCACCACATCCCATCCCTCAGGCAATCCTCATATGATTGTTTATGTCCATGGGCTATGCATATAAGTTCTTTGGCTTCTCCATATCCTACACTGTACTTTACATCCCCATGGCTATTCTGTAACTACCTATTTGTACTTCTCAATCCCCTCACCTGTTCACCCATTCCCTCACAACCCCCTGCCATTTGGCAACCATCAAAACACTCTCTGTATCCATGATCTGTCTCTGTTTTTCTCATTTGCTTTGTTTGATTTTTTGATTCAATTCTTATGTATGTGTTTATTGTCATTTATTATTCATAGCTTTGATCTTCTTCTTAGTGTAAGCAGCCTCTGGGACAACTTCAAAAAGTCCAACATTAGCATCATGGGGGTGCCAAAAGAAGAGAAAGAATAAGAAATTTATTTTAAAAAATAATGAGAAAAGCTTCCCTAATTTGGTGAAAGAAATAGACATGCAAGTCCAGGAAGAACAGAGAGTGACAAACAAGATGGACACAAAGAGGCCCACTCCAAGACACATCATAATTAAAATGCCAAAGGTTAGAGATAAAATGAGAACCTTCAAAGCAACAAGAGAAAAGCAGTTGGTTACATACAGGGGAGTTCCCATAAAACTGTCAGCTGATTTTTCAAAAGAAACTTTGCAGGCTAGACAGGAATGGCAACAACTATTCATTTCATTTCTTTTAGAATCACTACCATTCTAGGGGAGAATTGAAGGGGAGATAAAGAGAGCTTCCCAGACAAGAAAAAACTCAAGTTCATCATTACCAAACTATTATTATATGAAATGTTAAAAGGACTCATTTTCAAGTTTTTAAAAGGGAGTGGGGTTTAATGGCAGAAGTCTGCCATTCTAGTATTATATAGCCTTCAAATAAACAGCCATTCTCATTTTTCACCAAACTGTTATCTCTGGAGTCATGCCCCTTAGCACTGAACAATCGAAACTCACTGCTATTCTGGAATGCCACTAACTAGTCCTGTAACAATGGGATGCTTCAGTGTATTAACGTTTTCTCTCTTTTGTCTATAATTAAATAGCTATTATTAAATTCATTTGGTATCTTTACTATAATACTATAATCTTTGAACTATAATTTATTTGGACTTTTAAAATAAATAAGAGTAACAAATAGGTCTGATAGAATTGGGTCCTATAAGTTGATTATGTTTATATTTATTTGATAAGTACTTAGAAACTATACTATATGTGTGACACTATTAGATACTGAAAAGCATGGAAAAGAAATATAGACAAACTAAGAATTTTTCATATGGAAAATTAGAGCTGGGAAAAAATACTAGTACCATTGTAAGACTGAATAGAATTAATTACTAAATAAATTATTTAAACAATTGCTAAGGTCAGTGAAAGCTGAGAATATCCTAGTTTAGAGCTACCAGAACAAAAGGAACTGTAAACTTGACCTTGAGAGGTAGTATGGCAAACACAGAAGAATAGAAATATGTTGTAATTTTTGTTTATGCTTTTCCTATGACAAATAAAAATTATTGTGTAACATATTTTTATCATAACTACTAATTAAGCACCTAAACTAAGCTTGCATTTTATGTTTATTTTTATTTTTAATATTAAAAATTGCATTTTCAAAAGATTATATTGCCCTCACAGTCAAAAAAATCAGACTATTGTATTTTTCTTCTGAAACTGCTTTCATGAAACAGCAGCTGCAACAGACGCTATAGGGAAGAGAAACAGATTTGTATGTATGAGTTCACACTTCACTGGCTTTTTTTCCTACAAAAAATACAACCTGAATGTATCTTGTGGTTATCAGCATTATAAGTTAAATACAAAATTATTTCCTTGCTATAATTTAAATTACTGTATATCATCTATGTAAATGGAGGATAAAAATGAACCTAAAGGAAATTCAAATATTGTTAAAATATTGTATAGTAGGTAATATGGGGCATTAAGTTTGAGTAGACTAATCCACTTGAAAGAAGTGGCACCATAGATAATTTAGAACATAGTAGCTTTGTATGGAATTACAGCATTTATACCTAAATTTCTCTTTGCATATTGGCAGCCTACTAGCAAATCGTCCATTGGAATTTTAGTAATTAAAATTTATATATATATAAAGCCATTCAGAGTTATTGGACTCATGATAATAAACAGTAGTCTACCTTATTGTCTTTTGGTAACATTCCAGAACAAGTACCAGATATAGACATTTCTTTTGTAACACCATAAAAGTATTTATTTACGAAAATTTTCTGTAAAACCATGCACTAAAAATAATAGGACTAAAGGTAAACAAAGATTAGAGGCAAATCACTTGATAAAAGCCTTATAAAACTTTGTACTCAAATCATATATATGTACATACACAAATATAAACACAAAAATATATATCACATGTATATGTACACACACAGAGACACACAAAGACATACTCCTTCTGTTAGGATATATGGCCTAATAAAATATGGCATATATATCCCATATTGTGTCCTGAGCTTCTATTTCAGCAGCTCAGGAAACAATATGTTGAGAAGGAAGAAGAAACAGTCTCAGGCATCATTTAGATCAGGGGTAGACAAACTTGACTCTGTAAAGAAAAACAATGAAGAAATTGACACTGGATTAGATTCTTAGTTTTGATAGAACTAAATTCTACCAAGGAGCAAATGCTTTCAGGAGACAATATCTCAAAGGTGTAGACACAAGCCTAAGGTTACAGCAAAAAGGATGGACTAACTGTGATAATGGGTGCAATTGCGTGTGAAGATGCACCTGTGTTACTCTTTTTATTAGGGTATCTGTGGATTTATGCTTTACTCCTTTTCCTAGTTCATGCTGATAGCTAAAACACTGTTTCACATTTGTTATTTAAAAACCCATTAGATTTCTAAAATATATGCAATACGGTCCTTTCTGGAAGGTACAATTTTTAATCCCATGAGAGCATCAAAGAGAAGGTGACAAAAAAGCTGGATTTTAAGCCTGTTAAGCAAAGTATGTCACACGTAAAGAAAGAAGAAGGTTGTCCAGAGGAAGAACAAGGTCTGTTCTAAATAAAAGAACCTCTGCCTCTTTGTTGGCAATAAAAATAACAGGTTGTAAAATGAAAAAAAAAAGCACAGGAATACACTTACAATAAAATATTTGATACAGTTTTAGTGAGGAATTATGGACCATCTCATAAAACTTAATTGTTTAATTTATTTCATATATGAAGAAACCACATTTTTATGTCTATAAACTCATGGGCAACATGAAAAAAAATATATCCAGGCTGCAATATGGAAGAGTAGGCAAGATGGGTGTTGGAGAGAGCTATGAATAGGAAGACAGTAGATCTGATTTATGAAAAGTGTTTTTTCTTATTTTAATAAATTTTATAATTTGAAATGTAGTAACTTAAATTAAAATAATCATATGTTGCCTGTTAGGAGTCCTGACTACTTAAGCATCAGTTATCTGTTGCTTACAGAGTAGTGTTATTAGCTATTTATTTTTAAATGCCAGCTTCTGATGAACTTAAGGAAAAATTAAAATAACTTTATTTCATATCTTTTAAACATTCTTCTAAATTCATTTTTCCTAAAATTAATGTATAAAGTCCATTAATGAAACTTTTCTAAAACAAAGGTAAACTCTAGATGTTTTAATGCAAACTAAATTATACAGATCAAATAATATTTGGTTTTAATATATTTATATCTGTTCTGTTCCAGTCATGTATACTGACCTCTCAATTATGATATGCAGTGCAATTATAGTACATAGATTTATTTGTATATATCTTTGCCCAGAGAAGACTTAAGGTTGCCTACATAAATATCTATAATACAATATGTTAAAATAAAATTTAAACCAGATGAATAAAAAAAAAGGAAGATTATGGTAAAGTCAAAAGTGAGATTGTTAGCATAGGCAGCAAGTTAGTTATAGGAAGGGAGCAAATAGAACAAGACACTAAGCCTGAGTAACTAGGAAGCAGCAGCTTCACAGACACCCTAGGAGACAGCCACATCCTCTGCCAAAGGAACTTAATCCTTCAGAAGGCAGGCAGGGAGGACAGGCTTTCCAATCTCCTCAGGGAATAAAGGGCCCCTTCCCAGAGGTTACTGGGGGGTGGGGGTGAGGGGGAGCACCATTAAAGGGAAAATTCCTCTGCTGAGGCCTGTGCAGTAGGAGCCAAAATGGTGACCATAAAGGGAAAGAGATTAAGTAAAATAAGGGCGCTGAAGCTGGGAAGACCCAGGAAAGGGACTGGATAAGGTGAGGATCCAGCATGAGCCCACAAAGAGTTAGAAAGAAGATTGGTTAGTTTGGAAGAAAGATTACCCTTTCCCAAACCCAAAGACATGTATAATCAAATCTTACAAAGGCTGCAGCATTCTCTCTCTGCAGTAGCAGCAGCATGGGTCTGGGTGTGGCAGCTCTGCAGGCCAAAGCACTGGGCTGGGTGGGAACAGAGACTGTGCTAGATGACTAGAGCCTGGGGTGCCAGGCTAATGGAATGACACTTCTGGGTCTTAGCCCTCTTCTCTGGCCAGTATGGCCCCAGAGGCTGAACTTTTTCCCACAGCAAGAGAGAGCTGAGCCATGTGGTCATGGATGATACACTGGGCAACTGGGGGCAGCTCTTTGTTTTTGCCCCAGTAAATTTTGCCACTATACCCCACCCTCCTGTGCGTGGATCCTTGAAATGTGTTTCCTGTGATACTGTGGACGAACCCTATTTTTCATGGCAATGACATTAGTATACTATCTAGTCATTAAACTTTCTAAATGTGAGAGGAAAATATACTCCTCTGCAAACCAGTCACCAAACAAAGAAGCTGAAAAGGTCAAATCACAAATCACATAATAAAAAATAAACTAGGTGCACAGATGCAGCCTAACTATTCCACGTACTGAAGCTAGTGAAAATGTCCTATGGGTTTTCACAGAGAGTAGCACTCCATGGTACTATAAACACATTCCTGAACACCATCTTCACAGTGAGTAGGGCAATGAGAATTTTTAAGGCACTTTTGGATAACGACCTTCCCAGTGAGCCAAAAGCACAATAAGGCAATCCTTTTAGCAATCAAAATGATGTAGCCCAACTTCCAAATCAGGTTAAGATAAATAAAGTACATGCTCTGTCTCTCATGAACTAAAACTAAAAACCCTGGACAGAAATAGGTAGTGTATATAGACATACATCAAGAGAAACACTTTTTTTTAGGTCAGAGAACTTGTAAAAACTCCCTCTGTGTGTCAGAGGAGGAAATCCTTTTGTTTTCTTTCTATTTGTACTCTCAGCATAACCTCATATCAAGTCCATCTTAGGAAGCTGCACTCCTGCAGCAGGAGGGCAACAGCAATGATGATGGCAGGGACCGGAAATGACAACCACCTGGGCACCTAAAACACTGATAAAATCATCCTCCTCTTTTGGCAAGACAATCTGAAGAGAGAGGTCCCTGTAGACAAAGCACAGAGGGGGAATCTCCATTACTTGTCCTCTCTCCCTCACCACTTTTCCTCAAAGCAGACCTAACTGCAGAAAACTTGCAACAACTCAGGAGGCAAAAACTTCAGCGTTCAAGCCAGGGGTCAAAAATCAGTTGCCCAAGAGCTGAAGTATGTGAGAGAATTACAGAAAAGAGATTGCTGAATAAAGAAAGAAATCCCTTAAAACCCTGTATAAAGTCCTGGACTCATTCTTGATCTGTATGGATGTGGAAATGCTCCAAACAACAGAGCAACAGCCTTCAGAATGAAAGTAGAATGTAGATGGCCACCCAGGTGCCGTGCTGATTCCCGGGAACTGGACAGTGAAATGAGCCAGAATAGTACTGGGAGACTTTGAAACCCTAACTGAGGTTAGAATCACACTCCTGTGGTCTGTAGCTAAGTGCCAACTGACAGGAAGTAGACATTCCCAGGATGATGTTAACAATACTAAGTCATAACATAACATTCAGAATTTCTAGGATAAAGTACCAAAGTATTTAACATATAAAAAGAGCAGGAAAATGTCAAAAATTCTTAATAGAAAATATAAGCAATAGACAACAGACATAAATAGACAAGATAGTCAACTTATTGGACAAATACCTTCAAGTAGCTATTTCGCCCATGCTTTATGAAATAAGGGTGAAAGGTCTTGAAATGAATAGGAAGAGATAATTCATCAGCAAAGAAATAGAAACTATAAAAATGCAACAATGCACATTTTAGAAATAAAAATAAATTAACACAAAAAAATTCAACAGAAGAGTTCAATAACAGAATGAAAATGACAAAAGACTTATTGAATTTGCGATTGGATCAATAAAAAATATTCAATCTATGTAACAGAAAAATACCTATTAAATAAATGAAAAGAGCCCAAAAGACCTGTGTGACAATATCAAAAGTCTTAGCATCCAAGCCTTTGGAGTCACAGAAATAGGAAAGAGAGAGGGCAGCACAAGGAAAGAAAAGATTTGAAAACATAAACAGAATGGACAATCAGAAAATTAATAGTGAATACAAGAATGAAATCCAATCTGGGGCAAACAGACCGACTAAAAGAGAAAGTGTCAGATTGGATGAGAAAAACAAATTGCATGGCATTTTATATATACAAAATCTTACACATATAATGAAATAACAAAGTTATATGAAAAAGAATGGGAAAGATGTGCTATGCAAACACTATAAAAAATGGAGTGGTTTATCATCATAAAAGTAAACTTTAGGAGAAGGAAAAAAGTCAGGGATAAAAAGGGTCATTAAATAATGATAAAAGATCAGTTAGTTCACTGAGAAGCAATAGCCATTTTAATGTTTATGTGTGAAACTAGGAGCTACAAATTACCTCAAGCAAAAACTAAGAGAACTAAAACAAGACATAGAAATATCTATTACTAGTTTATACAACAGAAATAAATCTAAAAAATGTATACTAAGTGAAAGAATCCAGACTCAAAAAGTTACATGTTGTATGACTCAATTTATTTGACATTCTGAAAGAAAAAAAAAACTATGAAAAAGTTGTTATCAGGGTAGAGGGTTGAGGCAGTTTGTAAGAATATCTGGGATAAGAGTTATCCATGTTCTGCCTTCTGATTATGGTGGTATTAGAACTGTGTATTCATCAAAACCCACAAAACTGAACACTGAAAAAATATGTATATTATAGTATGAGTATATTACAAATAAATGTGCATTGCAATTCAAGAATACATCCTTCTGTTGGCCTGGCATACTTTAGAAAGCACACAGAGTGTCTGAAATAATGGATCTCAAATTTCTAAATAAGAGAAATACTTTGTGAAATGGATTGCATTTTATATTCCTGATTCTTCAATCCTTTCTGTATTCATATTTTGTATATTTCTCCACAGTTTCTTGCACTAGAACCAGATTCTCTTTCTCCACACTGCTGATACTGGGCTTGGCCATGCAGCCTTCTTTGGCAAATTAGCCAGATGTGGGCTTAGTCCTTATGAGCTATCAAGGGTTTGTTTTCATATGTCTTATTTTCCTGCCATTACTAGTAGAAGAATATGCCTCAAGTAGTCCATTGACCCAAGGAGAATGAGAGACCCATATGCAGCAGACCTGAACTAAACTATAATTTGAGGCCAAGCCCACATAAACCCAGCATAAATCACCAGCCAGTAGATGACTTGCTGATATATGAGTACAAATAAATTATTACATTTCAAGCCATTGAGTCATGGAGTGGTTTATGAAGCTGTATTAATGTCCACAGCTACATTATGCTTAATGATATTTAAAATGTTCTATATCCTTACATGATAGTAATTATGCTTTATTATCTGTTGATATAGAAAAAAACAGTATAGTGAAAACTATAAATCCAATGATGTTTTTAAAGTTATATTTTATTTTTACAATAATATCTTTATGTATTTTAAAATGGAGTATATAAACATAAAGTTATTTACTCTAATCTATGTAATAAAATTCCTGATATGATGTTAGAAAATTCTTTGAAATAATGGCATTTTTTCCCTCCTCTATGCACCCGCTCCTACCAGTGTACCCATGAAAGGCTGTAGAAACTACTGATAAGGAATCCTCGATCTAGAAAATGGTTGGAATGCTTGGTCTTGATGCAAATCTCTATAGATATGATTTTTTTCACTTGAAGCTTTGAAAATAGTTAATAGTACTGATTTCAACACGATGTTCTTACAAGGCTGTGAAATACACTAATTTGGGGTTGTAAAATAAGTGTGGTGACAATATTTTTGTCATTAGAATCCAAAGAATAAGATGAATATCTACCTTTCAAAACAGAGGAGCCTGACCAGGATGTAGTGACCAGTCTTCGCTCATGTATTTATTGATTTATTCATTCTTTAAAATTTACTAAACAAATAATTATTATACACTAGCCACTGGTGCCAAAGTAAAATAAACAGTCCTTGTTATAACAGTGCTTATGACCTAGTGTAAGAGATTGTCATAATTTAAATAGTCTCCTAAATATATAAAGTCCAAGCTCTTGTAAATACTCTTCCAAAAAAATCATTTAAGACAATGAAATTGGGGTATCATCTAGCCTGGAAATTCAGGACAAACTTTACTATGGAAGTGACATGAGCTTACCTGTAAGTATGAATAGTAAATAGTGAGAAACAGTGGAAAGAAAAAAAAAAAAAAGTCCAGCTCTGGCTGATGTGGCTTAGTTGGTTAGACCATCATCCTCGTGTACCGGAAGGTCATGGTTCTGTTCCGGTCAGGACACATGCCTGGGTTGAGGAAGGTTTGATTCCCAGTTAGGGAGCCTAAGAGAGGCAACCAGTTGATATTGTTGATATTTCTCACATTCATCTCTCTCTCTCTCTCTCTCTCATCACCTTCCTCTCTTTTTTAAAAAGTAAAGAAAAAAAATCTAGGCTAAATGACTGAAAAGTCATATGCAAAGATCACAGAAACTATTTAAATGTTGTGTCTCAGTGCCAAAAACAAAGTCAGAGGAAAAATGTGAAGCCCAGAGAGAAAAGTGAAGAGTGGCATCAATGAGTCTGCAGAGGTAGAAATGGTCTGGCCTATAACAGCCCTGTAGGTCTTAGAAAATGTTTAGTCATTTTCATAACAGCATTGGGAGCAATTTAAGACTTTAAATCAAATTAGTGATATGATCAAAATTTTATTTTTGAAACAAATAGATTCAAATGGATAAAAACTGAATTAGGAAAAAAGGAGACAAAGCAAGAGATAAAGATATCTTAGACTAAAAATGGAGTATTAGATGTGAAGATAATATAATAAATTGGACGTATGTGTGAAAAGT
This sequence comes from Tonatia bakeri, assembly GCA_004024845.1. Classification (NCBI taxonomy): domain Eukaryota; kingdom Metazoa; phylum Chordata; class Mammalia; order Chiroptera; family Phyllostomidae; genus Tonatia; species Tonatia bakeri. Next base: position 422,357 of record PVIA01000299.1, on the reverse strand, counting down.
AGAATCACAGGGACTTAATATTGGATTAGATACAGGGTAATGGAGAAGGAGGTGTGAGGTGTGGCTTGTAGGATTCTGGGTAAGTAACATGGTGGATAGAATTCAGTCACTACTCACACAAGAAGAGAACCAAATTTGATGGGTGAGATCGTGATTTCAGTTTTAGACACAAAAAGTTCAGAGTACTTATGAAACATTAAGTTTTATGTCATTTACTTGTGAGTCTAAAAGTTAGGAAAGACATCAAGGTTGTTTAAAAAGATACATTTAGGAAGTATTGTACTGAAGATTTAAAAAAAAAATTTAAGAGAGTATACTTATCAATATTAAATTCTTTAAAGAATTCAAGTAAGAAAAGAACAAAAGTATCAAGGTTTTTGTAACGGGATCACTAGAGACATTTGTGATAACCATAACCAGAGTGTGTTTATTTCTCTGTGAAGGAGGAGGCAAGACTGAGTAGGAGAAAGGAGATCCAGATCTATGAGAACACAGAAATGTGTCTGGACAACATGAAAGGCCCAGTATACTGGTGATTATAATTAATTCATATTGTTATCAACCTACTCTATTGTTTTTCTGTAGTGATTAACATCCTGGTGATGATGGTTGAGCTTATATATCTCTTTCAAAAATAAATTTGAGGGGAGAAGAAGATATGTTTTGGTCTGTTTGTATGCACTGATCAGAATATATCAAGGATCCAGTAACATTTTCCAAACAACAGAGGTCAGAAAAAGTTACCTCATTGGAGGGACCCAGTACACAGATGGGCTTTATTTCCTCATAGAATGTTTCTCTTTTAAAATTATTTTTTTATTCCTGGGGGAGGGGAAATGCGTTACCTGTTCCCATACGGCCATGATTCCCTGGCCTGATTCACAATTTTAAGGGGGTTGGGAGGGAAGGAGTAGTCTTGCAAAGTAAGATTAACTACTTCATCACATAAAAGAATGCCAATGAAAAGTTGGCAATAATTTTAGCACTAAAATGGTAACATCTGGGAATATATGAGAAGTAGCAACATGAAGACAGTATTCAAATCTTTATATCCCGAAATTAGATATCGGATGTACTGAGAAGTCAGCCAAGCCCAGGGTATTTTCATTGCCAATATAGGATACCAAGAAGCACTAGTTTTAAAGTACCCATTTGTGTTTTCCAATTGCCACTTTCCTACGCATCATAGTACTTTATAGTTTCTAAATGCAGCTCAGAAAACTACTTTCAACTTCTTAGCATAAAAAGATGGCAGAGATTCTTCACAAATATTATGCACTGTGGTAAAATAAATATTATCAATATTGCTTTGATTAGATGTCTTATATTGTTTTCAACAGAATGCAAACTATTATTAGTCATTCCTAACCTTGAGTTTGAAACAATTTGTTCTGTATTTTAAACAATCTTTAGATTATATAAGAAGATAGAAAAATATGTTATGGTTATACCTTTAATTGTAGTCCTTACAGTTGAAAATAGGTTGAAAGTATCACCTTGTTATTTAAAAGATAAATTATATATTTGTGTTATGCTGTACTTCACTTAGATGTGCAGGGAAGAGAATGGGGTGCCTCAGAGCAAACTGCACAAGTAGCTTCCATTTCTATGAAAGAATATTAACTTATAATAATTACATTGGAGGCAAGCACCTTGTGTTTTTAATTGTGTCAGTCAGATTTATATCTCAAAATCTGTATTAGTATTAGTCAGGTTTATTGTGCTATAACCCTGTCTGCCCCTGTCTCAGTGGCTTATAACATCCAGCCTGAAGAAGCAGTTCCTTTGTGGAAAAGTATTTTCAGAAGGGAGAGAAGCAGGTGCCGAGGCAAACCATGCAGTAGCATTTCAAACTTCCGCTCGGATACAGCGTGTGTCATATTGGCTCATGCCCACTATCCAAAGTCAGTTGCACAGTCACATTAGAGTGCAATGAGGAAGGGAAGGATATTTTTTTTTTCGTAGGAGGAGGATAAATCACATGACAATGGGCAGAAATGTATAATTTTACTGAGGAGGGGGAGTAATAACTATAAACAATAATACAATCAAGCTTAGAACTGATATCAAATATCATATGTTCTTTTACATGATGTCATCCCATGAAAATGTATTTGAATATCATTCATTTAATCATGTGCTATCACATTCAGAGATTTGTACATTTACAGACAGTCAACATTTTAAAACTTTCCATCATAAATATCACGGCGAATTCAAGCACAAAAGAGAGAGCTAAAAGACTCAGAAAATAAAAACATTATTTTTAAGAAAAATTAATGAACAAATATACTTAAAAGGCATGATATAAATATTCACCTATTTTATTTTATTTTTAAATATATTTTATTGATTATGCTATTACACTTGTCCCATTCCCCCCTTCACTCCCCTCCACCCTGTATACCCCCTCCCACCCACATTCTCCCCCTTTAATTCATGTCCATGTGTCATAAATTCTTTAGCTTCTATATTTCCCATACTATTCTTGCCCTCCCCCTGTCTATTTTTTACCTATCATCTATGCTACTTATTCTCTGTACCTTTTCCCCCTCTTTCCTCCTCCCACTCCCCTGTTGCTAACCCTCCATGTGATCTCCATTTCTGTGGTTCTATTCCTGTTCTATTTGTTTGCTTAGTTTGCTTTTGTTTTAGGTGTGGTTGTTAATGATTGTGAGTTTGCTGTCATTTTACTGTACATGTTTTTTATCTTCTTTTTCTTAGATAAGTTCCTTTAACATTTCATATAATAAGGGCTTGGTGATGCTGAACTCTTTTAACTTGACATTATTTGAGAAGCACTTTATCTGCCCTTCCATTATAAATGAAAGCTTTGCTGAGTTCAGCAATCTTGGACATAAGTCCTTGCCTTTCATGCCTTGGAATACTTCTTTCCAGCCCCTTCTTGCCTGCGAGGTCTTTAGAGAAATCAGCTGACAGTCTGATGGGACCTCCTTTGTAGGCGACTGTCTCCTTATCTCTTGCTGCTTCTAGAATTCTCTCCTTCATTTTTACCTTGGCTAATGTGATTATGATGTGCCTTGGCATGTTCCTCCTTGGGTCCAATCTCTTTGGGACTCTCTGAGCTTCCTGGACTTCCTGGAAATCTATTTCCTTTGCCAGACTGGGGACGTTCTCCTTTATTATTTGTTCAAATAACTTTTCCACTTGTTGCTCTTCCTCTTCTCCTTCTGGTACCCCTATAATTCAGATGTTGTAACATTTAAAGGTGTCCTGGAGGTTTCTAAGCCTCTCCTCATTTTTTTGAATTCTTGTTTCTTCATTCTTTTCTGATTGTATGTTTTTTTTTCTTCCTTCTGGTCCACTCCAATGATGTGAGACCCAGTTTTCTTTCCATCACTATTGGTTCCCTGTGAATTTTTATTCATTTCACTTAGTATAGGCTTCATTTTTTCATCTAATTTGTGAGCAAAATCAACCAATTCTGTGAGCTTCCTGATCACCAGTGTTTTGAACTGTGCATCTGATAGGTTGGCTATCTCTTGGTCACTTAAAAGTATTGAATCTGGAGTTTTCATTTGTTCTTCTGTTTGAGTCATCTTTTTTTTGAGGAGATGGGATCTGCTTGCACCTGTTACATATGAGGGGCGGAGCCTTAGATGTTCACCTGGGTGGGGTACCCCAGTTGCTGGGTTGTGACGCTGTATGTGGGGGCAGGGTCAGAGAGGAAACAATGGCGCTTGCTCTGCTGTCTGCCAGATTTCAGTCACTTATCCCACTTCCCCCAAGCAAACTGGACCCTTGTGGTACTGGTTCCTGGGTGGGTGGGCTTGTGTACATTCTAGGACCCTGTGGGTCTCTCCAACAAACTCTCCCATGAGGCTAGGAATCTCTCCTTGTGCCTCAACCTCCACAAGTGTTTTCAATCAGTGCTTTTAGGCTTTATTTCCCGGCTCTGGGGCCCTGGGTTGTGCGGTCTGTCTCGCTGCCCGTTTTCTCCTGGTTTCTCTATGCACGAATGTGTGACTGCAGACAGCCAGCTTCCTTGCACACCTCACTGGGTCTGCCCATTGCCTCCCCACACCCAAAGTCTGCTAGCCACCACCTGCACTCCCAGGTCTGCCAACCACCACTTTTTCCTGCAAAGACCCGTCTCTACAAGCTGCCAACTCTGTCCCTGTTACTTGTCTGGATGAATGGTTGTCGGACTTCTGTACAGTTCAATTTTCTGTCTGTTCTGGTTGTTTTTTTTGTTACTAAATTTTTTTTGTCCTTAATTTTGGTTGTGTGAGGAGGCACAGTGTGTTCACCTACACCTCCATCTTGGCTGGAAGTCCACCAATTTTAAATCTTCTTAAAATCATGATATACTATGATATAATTTCTAACAACTCATTTATTTGGTCATTTTATGTAAAAAACAAAGTAAAAAAAAATTAACTACTATTTCACGATTACTTGAATGTCAGGCTCACTAACCCTATAAAGAATGCAGTGTTCAGGAGTATGAAGGGAACTTTTTTTTTTAATCAAAGAATTTTTATTTACTTATTTATTTTTAATTTAGTTTTTATTTCTTATGCTGTTATGGTTTTTCCATTGTTTTCCTTTTCTCTGCCTCCACCCAGCCCCACCCTTCCCTCCTCAAGCCAATCCCCATATTGTTGTCTGTGTCCATGGGTTGTGCATAAATGTTCTTTGGTTAAACTCTCTACCATCTTTATACTCTTAAGAAATACACTGCTAAGTGTTTTATTTTGAATTTTCAACATCTGATAATTTTATGTTTGATAAATGAGGTCTGTTTCTATTATCTATTAAGTGTTTCCACAAAAGCTTATTTAAGTAGTATATTCAACATTACATAAAAACTAGAACTCACTTGTAAATTCACATTGAGTTTGTCTTCATTTAAAGTTTTAAAATATCTATGTTAAATTCACTTCTTTTAAAATATTTTCATCTTGTAATCTCATATCAATTTCTAAAATGTTTTCAGGATAATAGCCTTGAATACTAATAAAATAATGTGTGCATGTATATCTGTGTGAGTGTATATGTATCTATAGAGGCATATAACAAACTGTCTATTTTGGGTGATTTGGAAGTAGAATGGAATGGTACACATGCTCCCGCAGCAGGCTCAGCAGCACCTGTGAGGAAGGAGCTCTTCCAGCTGTGCTCCTGGGCCTGTCAGGCTGCTGTCACAGCAGCAAAGCAGCCCTGAACTCTATCACTCTGAGCTTGAGGTATGATTAGGAAGTTCTCTCTACATCAAGGGGGCAGGTGAGCTTAAGGTCAAGCATTAAGTTTATAGAAGGCACGAACAAGACTGGCTCTTCAGACATGCAAAAGCACAGCTTGAATCTGGGGCTTCTAAGACATCCATCTCAAGAGAGCAGGGTAAGAAAACATAAGGATAGAGACTAGACTACCAACCAAATATTCAATGTCGCATGTGCTACAGTTTGGGGGCTTTATCGTTTATAGCTTGGAGAGTCTGTTCTTTGTCTCTCAAGATTTTAAGAAGAGCCCTTCTACTAAAGGGCCATTATTTCATTTAATTTTCAAAACAATCACATTATATAGAAATTATTATTCCTATTTTATATATACCATTCACAAAAAACTTTGGAGAGATTATCTTGCCTTAGCCAACATGGGCACCAGCAAGTACACAGCTAGGATTTAAAACTAGGTTTATCTGACTCATAGTACCCCCTTTTTTAGAACCTCAGGATAAAGAATGTTAATTTCATTATAACCATATCTCAAATGTTGAAATGTAAACTTTGATAGGGTGTTGTTGTTTTTTTTCAGAGTTCAGGTTGTAATAAGCAGCAAAGTCAAAACAAAACATACTTTTTTCCATTACATCTCATTGGTTTTAAAGCCATTTCTTATTTCCCCATTTACTTAATGACAAAGAACCTAGAGGATATACTACACACTTCATTTAAGATTATTTCCCTCATAATCTTAGATTTTTGGAATTCAGAACTTTCCTAAGAGTGAACACTGAGACATTGTTTACTGTCAGAAATTTACCACCAAGTATATTTTTTAGGTTGAGGAAAACATCTTTTTGCCAAGATTAGACCTCCAGTGAAATTCAGTTCTACAAGATGCTTAAAGTGCAACTTTATCACATACTCATCAGTGTTATTTTTCTTATGTTCTTGAGCAAGAAAAAAAAAGAGAGAGAGAGAGAGAATCATTAATCTTGTTAGGCTTGTTTCTAAAGACTTCAAGTGATGTAGTTTGTCAAAAGATGAATAAACCTTAAGTACAATTTTGGTTGAATTAATAAAGTATTTAAAATAATTGACTTGCTTTAATATTAATATTTATTTATGAAAATAGAAATTGGACAAAAAATGTTTGTGGGATTAAATTTTTGAGATTGTAGAATTAATACCTATGGTCAAATACTTTTATCATGACTGTTTGAAGGATTTTTAAAGGAATGTTAATTAGTTTCAAGCTATGAACTATACTTAATATGGTATTAGTGCATATGTTTTACTTGTTTAATTTTTTTAATTGTCTAGTTTTTGCAAATAATATAAAGAATTTTTAATTTTGTAAGATAAAAGAAATCAAATATGAATAAACTTGTTAGAAATTTTTCATGTTTCAAAGGTGTAGGTCCCAATTAGGAAGTATTTTTCTTATGTACAGCATCTGTTTTTTTTCTAATTGCTTCAGCAACTGCAATTCATAATAAATGAATTTCTAGAAAGAAGACCTTACTTAGTTCATACCCTAGCTAGCAGCCAGATTTTTAGATAAGGTCAAATCACACTGTTTTAATTTTGTACCACCTGTACAATGAAATCTAATTTATTTAAACGAAATAAAACCTTTTTTGTTACAGCAGAGTTGTAGCCAGTTTAGTACTATCACCTAATGTAGCCTGTTTATCCTATCAGCAAATATCAAGACTTACTATGAACCAGGCATTGTACATGGCACTTTTAATACTAAAAATGAGGAATATTTAATTCTGTCTTCACAAAGTACATAGTCTAATGAGAAGTCAGGTGTATAAAGGATAATTACAGAATAAAGTAGAAGTAGATGTGTGGGTTGAATTGTCAGCAAATCAAAGTATGCTTTGTGTCCCAGGGAACTGAAAGTTTATGAGGGTTCTTTTTCCCCCTTTTAATCAGTTGGGAGCTTTGGGGAGGATGGTTTAACAGGACTGAAGACGGGGGTAACTATGGACAATATCCCAGTCCAAATGATCTCATCCAGGGCACCAGGACCAGGGCTAGGAGGTATGATAGATGTTGAGTGGTGCATTGGAGGGCAGATCAGCAGCATCTAGAGAATATTATATGAGAAGAAAAAACAGAATGTAGTTAAGGCTTATTGTTTTACTTTGTTTTATTTAATTTTTGTAATTTTATTGAGGTAGAATTATATTTCCTATAAATGTTGAGATCTCATGTATACGGTTTGGTGATGTTTTACAAATGTGCACATCCGTGTGACTTACACCCTAATCAAGAAACATTCTAATCTGTTTTTAAATATCTTTTATATTTATCTGAGATTTTTACCTCTACTCACTAACTATTTGTATCTCTCCCTACACGTTTGTTAATCTATTTAAATAGCTGTCTTAAAGCCTCTGTCTACTAATCCCAATGCTCTAGAGTTTAACCTCCATTGATTTCATTCTTGAGTTTGTGTCACATTAATGCTTTTTGGTATTTACTATGCTTTAAAAAATGTACTGAATATTTGGTATAGAAGAACAATGATGAGGCTGGTATAGTAATATTTTGTGTTTTATTTACCAGAAAATGTGAGTTGATATCTGTGTCTTGCACCTAAGCCAAGCAGACAAGTGAGTACTCAGCCCCTTGGGACTAAACCATGGGTCTGAGAAGATGGGCCTCCCCTCTAGTGACCCCGTCCACAACATTCCATGCTGTCACTGCTGCTGAGAGACCATGGTCTCCCGGCCTTAACGTTGTTTTAGCCTGAAGCCAGGAGTCTTGTTGAGACTTGACTGCCCTTTCTCAGCAAAATTTGGGTAAGGAGAGATAGGTGTAATACGAACCAAAATCCTTGCATTTGGGCTTACCACAGACTTCAATCACTCCCATCTGTGCCCGTCATCACCAGTATAGCTTAGCTGGCCTCTTGTTCGACCCAGTCAAGTGATTGTTTTTGGCATGTCTTTTCATCCATCTGTCTGAAAGGCATGGAATGTGCTCCCACTTGTGCTGTGAAAGGATTACATGTTTAAAAAGCAGTCTTAAGACTTTCTTCAACAAAGAGAGTAAAGGTCCTCTAAGGCCTTTTACATTCTAGTCAATGAGGTTTTTTTGCTTCATTTATTTATTCTTTTTTTCACATACTAGTTAGCTGTGAGGATCCAGTTTGTGAACAAAGATGTTGCTTTTGTGGTACCTGAGATTTTCAGGTGGAAAAACACCTCAGGTAAATATTTCATTCTTTCCTGAAGCCAAATATAGGTGTAGGTATGTGAAGGTTCATTTAGGAAGCCAGAACAAGGGTATAAATTATGGAATATTTTTAAAGACCTTTTTTAATATAGGGTGAACTCTGTAATCTCATATTACCAAAAGTAGAAATCAGATGTTTTTATACTTTAGATGCTAAAAATAATATGATAGAAACACTTTGCATTTATGTGAAGATACCTGCAAACTTTATCAACATAAAACATTTTCCCTCCTCCTTTCTCTACATGTGCTCTCCTGTGTATGGCTTACGCATCTGTTTGCTGGACGTCTCGTTGTCTTTCTCCTTAAGTGCCAGGCTCCTCTCTCCTTTATCATTACCATCTCCTTTCTTGGTTATTTTTATAATAATTTAAATATTTTCAGATATCTTTATTTTAAAAACAAATGCTTCCTCTTCTCATCGAGACAAAATTTCTGTCAGACCAAAACAACCCTTAATTATATTAAAAAAAAAACCCTGGGCAAAACAGACTGAACAACTATCTGAAGACAATGGAGAGTAAATAACATAGGGATTAACATTTTGAAAAGAGAAGAGCATGGAGTAAGCTTTCCATGTTTTAACATTTTTAATGTTTTGTTTTTTTGCAGTTTCTCATCTCAGAGCTGCCTGAGCCGGGGTGGCCACAAGAAGGTAACTGCAACTCAGATACAAACCTATGATTTACTACCATGGAGAACGAAAGGACAGACTTTGCTGCAAACATAGATGCTAGAAATTTAGGCGCGAATCCAAGAAATGACAGATCCAGTAAGCAGCAGCCCAAATTCTGTGTACAAGTTCTGCTGCAACCTCTTAACCATGTAGTATAACTAGCTAAAGAGGAAAAATAAAGTGAACGTATGTTTGACCTGCTTTTCACTGTGGGAGACAAGGGCAGTTTCTAATTCTAGTTCATGCAAGTTAACTCCCTGTTAAAGGAAAAAAATTACTTGACAAAACATGACCAGAATGCAGAAACTAATGTGCATCATTCACAGTATTTTGGGATATAATCAGCATTATTTAACATACAGAGAAAGATGAGACCATACGTGGTTCTCAAGAAAAATGACAATTAATGATGTCCAATGTCAAGAGGACACAGACATCAGCACTGGCAACAAGGTGACTCTTATAATCCTGTTCAATGTATTGAGGAAAAATCAAATGGCTTGTAAAGAATAAAAAGATAATTAATCTCAGAAGTGAAATACCACATTTTGCCATGTGTAATGCACACCCACGAGTTTATGTGTGTTATACATGGGATTACTATTCCCATTACTATACCCATAGTATGTAATCATTATACTTATGTATAATGTGCATCCTTATTTTTCTCTCAAAAAATTGGAAAAAAGTATGCACACAGTAGTAGTGTATTTTTAAAATACAGATTTTAAAATTTACAGAAAATACTATAATTTTAAAAAAATCTCTCAGTGGAATTGACAACAGAATTTTGATGTTGGAGAAAAGTGTCTGTGCACTTGAAGATCAATCAATATAAATTCTGTAATATCAAGAACAGAGACAAAAATTGAAGAAAAGATATACCAGAGTATCAAAGACCTGTAGAACAACAGGAAAATGTCTCAGATATATATAATTAAAGTTCCAGAAAGAGGATAGAAAATGTGGAGTAGAAAAAAATATTTGAAAAAATAACAGCCTACAATTACACACGTTTTCTAAACATGTAGATTTGTTAATTCAATAAGTGCATCAAACCCCAAGCAAAGACTGTCAAAATGAATGGAAAGGGAAGAACCAATTACATGTTATCAAAATAAGATGCACTTCCAACACAAAACAAGGATGAAGTAAAAGCAAACTAATAAAAATTATAGATTTAGTTTGCAACATAAGAAGGCAAGTATCAGTGAAAGTGAACTTCAAATGTAAATACACTCTGATTGGGGTGTTGGTAATGGGGGAGGCTAAGCGTGTTTGGGAGTAAAGGGCATGTGGGAAATCTTGGTATGTTCCCCTTTTTCTGTGAACCCAGAACTGCTCTAACAGAACAGCACATAGCTAGATAGCTAGATAGCTAGATAGCTAGCTAAATGGAGAGAAAGATATATCAGTAAAGACACAGAGGGGCATTTCATAAGGAACCAGAGTCAATTTATTAGGTAGACATAATGATCAAAATTTTATATATGCCTAGTACAGAGATTCATAATATATTCATCAAAATCAGAGAAATATAAATGCCATAATCATAGTAGTTTGTTTTAAAATGCTTCTTATTAACTGCAAAATTTAGATTAAAAAATCTCACTAAAAATATAGATAAAGAATACTACCAATTGACTTGATTTAATTGATATTTATATAACATTATTTCTAACAAATGCAGAGAATACATTCCTTTCAAGGACATATAATAAGCTCACCCAGATAGACATTATGACAGTATATAAAACAATGAATTTAAAAGGACTAAAATCATACCACATGTTTACTGAACAATCTGAGTGAATGATCAATTATAATAAGGTAAAAAGAAATTTTCTAAGTGTTTTTAATTAAAGAACACAATTCCAAAAAAATCCATGGCTCAAAAAAAAATGAATTGAAAGAGAAATTAGAAGATATTTTGAACTGAAAAATAATGAAAATAGGATATGTCAAAATATTTGGGTGCATCTAAAGCAATCATCAAAGGGAAATTAATAGCTTTACTAGAAAAAAAAGTCTAAAATCAATGACCTAAGGTTTTACCATAAAAAAACTATATAAGGATTACAAAGTAAACCCAAAATAAGTAGAGGGAAGGAACAAATGAAGATGAATAGAAATGAATGAAATACATTAAAGATGAAAAATTTGAGCTGAAAAACTAAATTTGTTTTTTTTGAAAAATCAACAAAATTGATAACCTTGAAGACAAACAGATCAATGGAAATGAACGAAGAAAGGAAAAATTACGAAGAAGAATGAGGTCTCCCTGAATCTTTGTTTTCATTATAAAAAACATTTTAGAAAACAAACAAACATCTCTAACCTCAGATAATTCCTTTGATTAATTCTACATTTTTGTAAGGAATAAAACAAATTTAGGGATTCTCTATCAGAAAATGAAGGAAAAAATCACTCCTTAACTCTTAATTAGGCCTGCTAAACTCTAATAACAAAACCTAACAAATGCATACTTCCCTCAAGAAAATAGAGATCAACATCCCACATGAATACAAAACATCATTAAAATATTAGCAAAAATATCCAAAACATAAGAGTTACTTTATTAATGTCAAGTGAAATCACATGGATACAGAATTTGTTTAAGGTTCAAAAATCAATGTAATTTAGCATAGTATCGATCATTTCAATTGATTCAAAAATAAAATTTTTGCAAGCTAGAAATCTGAGAAATTTCCCTAATATAACAAAAGTCACCATCAAAAACCCTACAGATAAAATTACACTGAGTGACAAAATAGTGTTTTTTTCCTCATAAGATCAGAAACAAGACAAATACACTCACTCTTGCCACTTCTATTCAATACTGTATTAGAGTTCTCCTACAAACTGTAATAAGGCAAGAAAAAGATATTAAAATAAGAAAGATTGAAAGGAAAACTTAAGATAGTCTTTATTTGTAGGTTTCATGATTACTTTTGTAAAATATCTAAGTCATTTACAAATAAGAACTAGAATTAATAAGCAAATTTAGCAAGTTCACAGAATAAGAGTCTAATAAACTTAAACCCATATTTTTTATATTTTTTCAAAAAACAACTGGGAAACAAAAATTTTAAAGTATTTAATTTTCAAAAGTGTCAAAAATCTAGTAACAGATAATCAAGAAAACTGTAAATTATAAAACATTACCTAGAGAAATTAAGAAAGACATAAATAGGAAGATATACTCTATGTATGAACTGAAAGATTATACATTGTTTAGATGCTGATTTTATCCCAACTGATCTATCAATTTAAAGCTTTGTGATTATAATCCTAACAGGGTTTTTTAAGTTAAGAAACTGAATTTAATATTCATGTGGAAATGCAAAGGGCCTAGAATTTCAAAAATAATATTTAAAAACAAAAGACATTTAAAGATTTATGCTATCTTTAAGACTTACTAGAGCTTTGGCAAACTAGACAGTATGCTATTAGCAAAGAATTTAAAAATATATATATCAATGGAACAAATTAAAGAACTGAGAGCCCCCAGAATTAGTCACACACGTAATAGTCATTTGCTTTTCAAGAGAGCTGCCACAGCAATGCCATAGAGAAAGGAATCTCTTTTCACTGAATGGTGCTAGAACACAAACTGATGATATGTCAGCCTTGCTGACATCTTGATTGTAACTCTGTGAAACCTGTGTCAGAATTCTGACTTACAGAACTGTGAAATGATACATTTATGTTGTTTTAAACCACAATGCAGCAATTTGTTACATCAGCAATAGAAAACTAATATACCCATCTTGAATTATAAGGTTCAGGGTTTCCAAAACATCCTATATGTCTTTTGTCTCCAAAGGTTTACAAATGCTCCTCTGTCTACCTTAAACACACTGCTCTATTTTATTTTTATCTCCATAAATACTTTCTATTGATATTTAATGCCTTATTTTAGTTACCTATTTGCAACAAAATTAGTTCATCTTCGATGAGCCCTTCTCGTACTTGGGCTTTCCTCCATTATAGCACTTGTCACATAGTATTAAATTGTTTCATTATTCATGCCTATCTTTCTGGCTTGCCTGAGGCTACTTGAGACACAGATTGTGTATCATTTATTATTTTACCACTTTTATCAATCTTAATTCCTGTCATATGGTAGACTCTCATTAAATATTTTTTGAATAAATGAATAAAAGTTATTACAAAGTAAATAAATTAACACTAGTTGGAATTCAGTATTTGATAAATTTCATACATGCCTTGAGATTACTAAAGTCAATCACTCTACCTGACCAGATGGAAAACGAGAGGGGGCTATTTGTTTATGACATCCTTCAGTTTCTCTGACTATACAGTTATCCAGTCAAAGATATTAGTTCTGTACAGCCAGTCTCCAGATTACTGTTCTTAACAATGAACATGTTTTTAGTCTTTGGGTTTCTTTGGACATTAGCTTTAACTATTAACCATCTCTCCCTTCATCGTACCAAGTCTTTTGCAGTTGAGTAAATATTTTACTTTTCCAAGATACAGCTATTTGCTTATTTGTTTGTATAAAGGATATCCTACATTTTTGTAATTTAATACTCTCAGCCTCTCAAACATAATTACCTGTATACAAGTGAAAGGCAAACTCCCATTTAAGGGAGCATCATATTGAAAGACAGTAGCTTGGAATTACTGTGGATAGAGGGCTCTATATTTTAGGCACAGACGTATTTAATGCTTGCTACAGTGGACTCTAATATCGTGAAACCCTTCACTAAATTCAAAGAAACAGGCTGAAAGGAGTTAGTAATTGGGGTCAGTATGATGTTTGGCATTTTTTGTTTTGCATATTTTCTTTCTTTTAAATAATCTTTGAATTTAGTCTTCATTAATTCTAGAAAAAGGGGTGGGGTAAGGAACAGTGAATACAACAGTTTACAAAGCCCCATGACCCAAACCACAGTCATATATGTTCAACAATTGTCATAAAACAACATTGTGTCTATCAGACATAAGTGTAAGAAACGTTTTTCAATTATTTCAAGGAGGGACTTTGGTGGTTAGACAATATATTTTCAGATGCGTCCTACCTATTCCAATGGTAAGAGCCTTAGATGGTTCTGAGTCCCATCTCTATTTACAGGCAAATTTTATATGCATGAGTAAATTTTAGAGGGACTGAACTCATACCTTTCATTAAATTCTCGCAGGAAGTGGTGGCTGAAAAGGTTAAGAACTATCACACTTAAAGCTATTTTATAAAATTATAGCTCTCAGTTTATTCAACAAATAATATACTAGTGTAGATGAAGTACTGTCAAATAGAAATTTGTATAATGATCTTTAACATAATTAATAATAGTTATTCCTTATAAATGCTAACAAAACAAATACTGTGTTCAATTTGTTTCCTTTTTCTCTTTATTTTCTTTTACTTGGAGTGAGATAATTAATAACATAACCTTACCCTAAAATATAAAATGATGTTTTTTTCCCACATTTTGCCAAGTAATATATCTTTGAAATTATTTTCAAAACTAAAGGAGGTTTTCAGAAAATGATTTCTTTGTTACTGTGCTAAAAATTCCACTGACGCTTTGACCTCTAATTTAGGGACTCTGTGCCTTCAGGCATCATAAATCTTCACGAGCATGGCCTTCAGAGAAAAACCTCATTTGCTGCCTTTACAGGCACTTTGAAATAAAAGTTTCCTTGTCAGTGACAGCCTTATAGAAATGGAATATTTTCAACCCTTTAAATGTGTTTAATTTCAGCATGCAACAAATTAAAATGAAATATACATGAAGGTAAGTGGATTATAAAGATAAGTTTTCAGATTTCAGCAATTTAAAATTGCAAAAAAAATCTTAACAGAACTCTTGAATCATAATTATTAAATGAAGGTAATTTTTCAATAATAACAAGATAGTTTTACGATAAAAGAAAAGGTGACTAAAGTATAAGTACTATCTTCTAAATTCAAATAAACATGGTTCAGTAGCTTCCTAACTGAATCTGTCTGGGTCACATTGATTATTTGTTATGAACCCAAGCTGATGACATGTGTGAGTTGTCAGTGGAAAGCTTTGACTAGATATCCAGCTCTAGAACTCTTCATATATGTGACTTTTGACAGATGAGTTAAGATCTCCAATACTTAGTTTACTATGTTTATTGGAAACAGTATGTCAATCTCATATTTTTGGTGACATTTAAATTAGAGGATTAATATTATAATACATGGTAAAGTATAAATATGCAAGATCCTATCAAAATTGCCTTTGTCCCCTTTAAAGAGGACTCACTGCTTTCATGATTATCCTATTTTTAAGCCTTTGCATTGTATTTTAGCTGTTTATTTTGTCTTCTCATCTACTCTCTATTTAGTGTTAGTTCCTGGTGTTTATTGAATCCAATATGATACTTAACAATCAAAGAGGCTTGAATAATTTATATACCTTAATGGTCACATAAATACACCTACTAAACTATTACCTTATTAACTTGCCATTGGCAATGGTAATATTTCTTCTAGTTGGACATGAGTAACAATGATTTCTAGTTAACTTTATTTGGAGGAAAGATGTCATTAAAACTTGAATGTACATGAACAGTGAATTTAAGAAAAAGTGCCCTTTCATTTCTCCAACAACATATTCCCCTATAACTTTGTTAATTCTAAGATAAAACTAAAGAACTGTTTCTATAAAAAAGGAAAGGAGAATGTAAAATTCTACAAATACCCTTCTCTTACCACTTTATCATGGATAACATTACAATCATCCCCATAGTGACTGTAATTTCTCAACTGCATAGTGGGTTCCAACACCAGTACTGATCACTTTTTGATGTATTATGTCATCAAGTCTTTATGACAACAAAGAGTGAATGATAATGATTCTCATTTTTAAAAATGAGGAAACACAGAAATGTTAATTTGAAATGTTAGAAATGTTAATGTTTATTAAAAACAGTGATAAAGCAAGAATTTCTGTCTAAACATGATTAGCAAACATGTTCACAACTTTTTAAGAAATTCAGAATTATATTTTTAAAGAATTTTTCAGCCTGTTAAAGCATAAGTTTTAGACATATGAAGAGAAATTCACTATATGGGGTTTCTAGCGACACCCAGATCTCTAAGTGACTCAAAAAGCTGGTTGAATATCTATGTACATAGCAAGTACAAGTACTAAAAAACATGACTTCTGGAAAAATACACACCTACAAAACCAAATAATATTTGGGTTCTGCCCAAAGATGTGGATAAAGATAATGCTACTATAACGGGAAATTATTCTCAACACTGTCATCCACAAGACCCTGGACAGTGAGGACTAGTTTTAAGAGAATAGAATATCACTTACAAACAATAGTGAAGGAAGCTATATATGCAGAAAAGTATTCTCAGAGAGAAAATAAGAGGACATATAATATTGAGCTCTAAATTTGAGGTGGAGTGGAAAAAATGAGTAATGATTGATATTCAAGAAAAAATATAGACTTCTGGCCAAGATGGAGTCATAGGTAGATATGCTTTGCTTCCATGCACAACCAAAAGAAGGACAACAACAAATTTAAAACAAAAAACAACCAGAACTGCCAAAAAATCAAACTGTATGAAAGTCCAACAACCAAAGAGTTAAAGAAGAAACATTCATCCAGACTGGTAAGAGGGGTGGAGATAGGCAGCTGGAGTGGAAAAGACACTCAGAAAGGAGGCATCTGGCAGACAAGGCAGTCCCACATTCGAATGTGTAAAAATTTGGTGGAACAACTGGGAGCAAGACAAACCACACAATTCAGGGTTCCAGGGTGAAGAAATCAAGCCTTGAAACCTCTGGCTGTAAAGGCCTGTGAGGATTGCAACAGTGGAAGAAACTCCCAGCCTCACAGGAGAGTTTAATGGAAAGACCCATGGGGTCCTAAAATATACACAAACCCATCTATCTGGGTATCAATACCAAAAGAGCCTAATTTGTTTGTGGCTAGAAGGGGAAGTGACTGAAAGCAGAACAAGAGCTGAGCAAGCATAATTGTTCCCTCTCTGACCCCACCCCCACATACACCCCCCTAAAGTAGTGAAGTGGAATGCCACACCCTGGTGAATACCTAAGGCTTCACACCTTACAACATAACAGATGCACCAAAGAAATATGGTCCAAATGAAAGAACAAATCAAAATTCCAGGAAAAGAACTAGGCAATGAGGAGATAGCCAACCTATCAGATGCAAAGTTCAAAACACTGGTAATCAGGATGCTCACAGAAATGGTTGAGTACAGATGCAAAATGGAGGAAAAACTGAAGGCTATACACAGTGAAATAAAGAAAAACATACATGGAATCAACAGGGAAAGGAAGGAATTCAGGACTCAAATCAACAATTTGGACCAGAAGGAAGAAATAAACTTTCAACCAGAACAGAATGAAGAAACAAGAATTCAGAAAAATTAGGAGAGGCTTAGGAACCTTCGGGACAATTTTAAATATTCCAACATCCAAATCATAAGGGTGCCTGAAGGAGAAAAGGGAGAGCAAGAAATTGAAAACTTATTTTGAAAAATAATGAAGGAAAACTTCCTTAATTTGGTGAAGAAAATAGACAAGCAAGTCCAGGATGCTCACAGAGTCCCAAAGAAGTTGGATGCCAAGAAGAAATACACCAAGACATATCATAATTAAATTACCCAACACTAAAGATAAGGAGGGAATCTTAAAAGCAGCAAGAGAAAAGAGACCGTTACCTACAAAGGAGTTCCTATAAGACTATCAGCAGATTTTTCAAAAGAAACCTTACAGGAAAGAAGGGGCTGGAAAGAAGTATTCCAAGTCATGAAAGCAAGGACTACATCCCAGATTGCTCTATCCAGCGAAGCTATCATTTAGAATGGAAGGGCAGATAAAGTGCTTCTCAGACAAGGTCAAGTTAAAGGAGTTCATCATTACCAAGCCCTTATTATATGAAATGTTAAAGAGATTTATCTAAGAAAAAGATCAAAACTAGGAACAATAAAATGACAAAAACTCACAACTATCAACAACAGAACCTGAAAACAAAAACAAAAACCAACTAAGCAAACAACTAGAACAGAAACAAAATCATGAAAATGGAGACCACATGGAGGGTTATCAGTGAGGAGAGGGTGGGAGAGTAGGTACAGGGAATAAGAAGCATAAATGGTAGGTACAAAATAGACAGGGGTAGGTTAAGAATAGTACGGGAAATGCAGAAGCCAAAGATATTATACATGGACATGAATAGGGTGGAGGAATGCTGGTGGGAGGTGGGGTGCAGGGGTCAAGGGGGATAAAAGAGAAAAAATAGGGCAACTGTAATAACATAATCAATAAAATATACTTAAAAACAATAAAGAATAATATGCCGTAAAAAGAAGAAATGCAGTAAGTTTTTAAAGTAAAAATAACTTAGAAAAGTATCTACTACTTCTATTTGCTTTTTAGTAGTTTTCTTAGATCCAAAGATGAGTACCAGAAAAATGGTGGCATCTTGATGATACATGATTCACATTCATTGCTGAATAAATTACCTAAAAATGTACAGTTTTTAGAATAACATCTGAATTGGAAGCCTGAGATGGGAACAAAGCAGAATCTTTGAGGAATTTGGCAGTTTAAGTATAAATAAAATCAGATGAAGGAGAGCAAAATTCTGGCATGCAAGATACTTCTCATGAGTAAGAGCAGACCTTGCAGAAAGAAACACAAAACACTAGTCCAAGAAAACCCAGGAGATGGTGACGAAAGGAAGTCTATTAGAGTCCTGAAACCTACAGATAAATCTTCACTCCAGTTCTTTTATTTGCTGTGAGTCAACATGCATTAAGAATGCATGTGGCATCAAGGAACAAGGTTGAGGTAACTTCAATGAACCAAAAGATTACAGTAGACACAGTTGTCAAAGCAAAAACTGCACCAATGTTAAATAGACAAGAATTTTTTTTAAATTTAAGTGTATTGCAATAGAGTAGAGAGGACAGTCTAAGCTCCTATTGAAACAAAAACCAAGAGGGATTTTAAAAGCAAAACTAGGGGGAGCTGAGACCATCTGTGTTTGTTCATTGGCTTTTCTCAAAGAGAAAGCAAACTTCCTCATAGCTTCATGACAGAAGATAACTTGACAACTCAGAGCAAAGAGCTCACTGAAGTTGGCTTCCATCCTCCCATAGTGGACAGGGAAATGGAGGTGCCACCCTCCTTAATAACTACATTTCAAAGAAATGAGTCCAAGGTACAAAAAAGCATTTCTGGATTTTATTTATTTTTAATTTTTTTTCCTTTTTATTTTTTTAACTATTTTTTAAAATTTATTGAGGTGACATGGGTTTGAAAAACCATACAGGCTTCAAGTATACAAGTTAATAAAACATTATCTGCACACTGCATCATGTATCCTTTGAAGATTTGTATCTCAAAAAGGCAAAACAAAACAACTTACAATCATTTTCCAAAGTAAATGCTCAAAGAAAAAGACCCAAAGTCAGGTTGAATCTTGGCTAAAGTTTAGTCAAGCTAAGAGAAATATAGGCCCATTTTAGTGACAGGCAAAAGAAACAGAAAAGAAATGATTTATGCTATAAATATAAGAATCCCACCTTAGTCTAGTATGTTTGGATTTTCTTTTTTCTCAAATGTTGTTATATAGTATTCAGCCATCAGATTCCTTTCTTTTTTTTATTTATACAATTTCTAAACTGATTACATTAGCCTTTATCACATTAATTATTGTTTACATGCTGATAATTTCCAAACAATAATATTTACAATTCAAAGAAAAATGTTTTGCTCCAAACCTCTACAGTGAGTGTATTTACCTTTGGCTCGCCTTTGCTGAAACACACACACACACACACACACACACATTTACTCAGGTGAAAATAAACAAAATGAAAAGAAGCAAACACAAGAATATAAAACAACAAAAGAATCAAAAGGTTGCATCAGAGAACTGTTATAAGCACAATTGTATGAGAACATTTGATTGTCATTGTTTCTTAAAAGAAATTCATTATGAAATTTGAAAAGAACAAACTAGATTTCTGGTCAAGATGATAGCATAGGTAAACATGATTTGCCTTCTTGTACAACCACATAATTACAGCTAGATATCAAAACAAATAATACCCAGAACCATCAGAAAATAGATCTGTATGGTAGTCCGACAACCAAGGATTTAAAGAAGCCACATTCATCCTGATGGGTAGGAGGGCAGAGACACAGAGATGGGCAGAGAGACACAGAGACACAGTGGCATGGACAGGTGGTGGCAGTGGAACTGGTGGTTTCACATTCACTTGTGGTAGATAAAAATCAGAACGAACACCTTGGGAGCAAGCAATCCCAACCCCAGGTCAGACCACATTGCCCAGGATTCCACCACCAAGAAGATAAATCCCCAAAACTTCTGGCTGTAAAAATCAGTAGGAATTAGAACTGTGGAACTGCTGGATTTTCAGGAGACTCCACTTAAAGAAGCCACATAGACCTAAAATATACACAG
The DNA here is from genome assembly GCA_004024845.1 of Tonatia bakeri. NCBI lineage: Eukaryota > Metazoa > Chordata > Mammalia > Chiroptera > Phyllostomidae > Tonatia > Tonatia bakeri. Next base: position 401,762 of record PVIA01000299.1, on the reverse strand, counting down.
ACACACCCCTCTGGGATTCAGCACCAGTCAACAGCTGGAAGGGCACTAGTCACACAGGGAAACTGCTAGGGAAACATCCAGAGGCCAGGCAGCAACACTGTTCCCTTTTCAAGTCCTCCACTCCACTGAGGCAAAAAGCAGTGAAACAGATTGTCCCATCCTGGAGATTACCTAAGGCTCCTCCTCACACAATATATAGGTGCCCTTGACAGGGAGTCAAAGCAGTTCTACATGATACACAGAAACAAATGCATGGAGGCTGCCAAATTGAGGAGACAAAGAAGTATGGCCCAAATGAAAGAACAACAAAACCTCAGAAGAACAACTAAATGAAACAGAATTAACCAACCAATTAGATATAGAGTTCAAAACAGTGTTGATCAGGATGCTCAAAGAACTCATTGAGTATGGCAACAACATAAAAAACACCCAGGAATAAATGAAGTTTATACTAAGTGAAATAAAGAAAAATCTACAGGGAACCAACAGTGGAAGGGATGAAAATCAATGATTTGGAACATACAGAAGAAATAAGCCTTCAACCAGAACAGCAAGAAGACAAAACAATTTAAACAAATGAGAATAGTATAATGTGTCTCTGGGATATCTAAACATACCAACATCTGAATCGTAGGGATGCCAGAGAAAGAGCACGAGCAAGAAAATGTAAACTTATTTGAAAAAAATAATGAAAGAAAACTTCCCTAATTTGGTGAAGGAAATAAACATACAAGTCCAAGAAGCAAAGAGAATCCCAAACAAGTTGGACCCAAAGAGGACCACACCAAGACACACCATAATAAAAATGCCAAAGGTTAAAGATAAAGACAGTATCTTAAAAGCAACAAGAAAAAAGCAGAGAGTTACCTACAAAGGAGTTCCCATAAGACAATCAGCTGATTCCTCAAAAGAAACCTTACAGGCAAGAAGGAGCTGGCAAGAAGTATTCAAAGTGATAAAAAACAAGGACCTACATCCAAGATTACTCTATCCAGCAAAACTATCATTTAGAATGGAAGGACAGATAAAGTGCTTCCCAGACACAGTAAAGCTACAGGAGTTCATCATCACCAACATCTTATTATATGAAATGTTAAAGGGACTTATCTAAGAAAAAGAAGATCAAACTATTAACATTAAAATGGCAATAAATTCACAACTATCAACAATTGAATCTAAAAAACAAACTGAGCAAACAAGCAGAATAGAATCATAGACATGGAGATCTTTGGATGGTTACCAGTTTGGAGGCAGAAGGGGAAGAATGAGGAAAAAAGTGCAGAGATTAAGAAGCATCACTGATAGGTACAAAATAGGGGGATGTTAAGAATGGTGTAAGAAGTGGAGAAGCCAGAGAACGTATATGCACGACCCATGGATATCAACTAAGGTGGAGGATTGCTGGAGGGAATGGTGTTACTGGACAGAGGGGGACAAAGGAAGAAGTATTGGGATCACTGTAACAGTATAATTAATAGAGTACATTTTTAAAAAAAGAAAAGTATAAACTAGATATGGATTTCCAGATTATCCTAGTATAACTGCAGAATTAGATTTACTCTTAGAGCAGGTTTTCAGAGAAAATAAATATTTATATTTGTCTATTCATACATAAAAAGTAGCATCCATATACATAGATCTGCATTTTACTTTTTCTTAATGATATGTCCTGGATATCTTTCTGTGTTACTTTGAAAAGTGACTCTTCTTGTTGCATATTTTATTAGGAAAATACATGGTAATTTATATGACTGGTTTCTGATTGACAGACTTTTGAGATTTTTTCTTCACAGTTTTGCTGTAAGAAAAATGTAATAACACATAGTGTTGTACATATATCATTTTTTATGCCCACAGCTATAACTAGAAAATTGTAATGCTGGAATTACTAGGTCAAAGAGTAAATACATTTGTAATTTTATTTTCATATTTTCTGTAAGTTGGCTCAAGTAGTGCTTAGTTGTTTTTAACTTCATTCAAAATAATTTTTAGATGGTATTGTGACAGCTGTCATGTCAGTGTGCATTTTAAAAAATGATCAAAATTGCTGAATTTTTGTGTAGTCGTTTTAGTATTGAAGATGGAAAAAGACACATTTTCAGTATATTATGCTTTATTATTTCAAGAAAGGTAAAAATACAACTGAAACATACACAAAAAAATTGTATAGTGTATGCAGAAGGTGCTGTGACTGATCAAATGTGTCAAAAGTGGTTTGTGAAGTTTTGTGCTAGAGATTTCTCGCTGGATGATGCTCCATAGTTGGGAATACCAGTAGAAGTTGATAGCAATAAAATTGAGACAATAATTGAGAAAAATCAATGCTGTAACCATGCAGGATATAGCCAACATACTTAAAATATCCAAATCAATAAAGTTATTGGTGAAAATGGAAAATGTGTCTTTAATTTTATGGAAAAAACATGGATTTTTGGCCAACCCAATATTTCAAATTGCCCTCCATAGCTGATGCTTCATTAATAAATAATTAAGAGAAAACGGAGATGCATCATTTAATTTAAAAAATTAAAAGAAAATCCAAATAAAGAGCAAAAAAGCAATAAAAAGACAATATGTGATAAAATGTTAGAATTGATATGTGCATTATGACCTAATTTATTAAATATAGAAGTAATAATCAGTTAAAAATATGACATGCATAACAAAAAGGGCATCAACTAGAGTTATGCTGGTATATTTTTAAGTAATAGATTAAATGTGATTGTTTACTATTGGATTTGAGTATCTTCATTAATAAATGCTATTTTAGGAATATATAGATGATCAAATTTACTAAAGCAGAAATAGAAGGTTGAACTTGACAATAATGAATGCTTTCCTCCAAGTGTAAATTGACAAAAAATCTTTGAAAGAAACACAGCAATAGCTTTCAAAATTTTAAATTTAGATGATCATTGAAAGACCTTTCTTACATACTTGCAGAAACATGCAAATGTATCTATTTTAAATGTATATCATTGCAAGATTTTAAATTAAGATTTTAAAAAGTTAAAATATCCTAGAACATTGTGAATAGTTGCCTTAAACAAATCATTGCAAATATTAAAATATAAGCTTTTGTGCACATGGATCTTTTGTTTTGTTTTGTGTCATTTTTGTTCACAGTTTTATCAATAGCACGTAAACCAGTGCCTATGTATAGTTGTCCTTCAATAAATGTTAAACTAATTAATATGGCAAAATGCTATACTATCATTAGAAATAATAATTTAGATGTTTAAGTAATAAAATTGGGAAAATATCACATATTTTATGTGAAAAAGTATGTTTCATTCATTTTTCCCACATTTATTTGTTCTAAGGTCACTCTAAGTACACCAATGGCAAAGGTCATAAATAAAAGTGTTCTTCTAACTATATTAATTTTAAAAACTTCTTATAGCCCAATATTTTCATAAGATGCTATGAAATAATAAGTAAAACAGTTATACAATAGTGTAGATAAAAGATTATTAATATATAGTATTCCATTGTGTAAATGTACTGCAGCTTTTTTATCTACTCCTCTACCTGTGGACACTTGGGCTGCTTCCAAGTCTTGACTATTATAAATAACACTGCAATGAACACAGGGGTGCTTATGTTCTTTTGAATTAGTGTTTCTAGTTTCTTTGGATCTGTAGAGCATTATTTTAAATGAAATAAACCCATCAGATAAATACAAGTACCATATGATTTCAGTCATATGTGGAATCTAATAAACAAAATGAACTAAAAAGCAAAATAGAGTCAGAATAATAGATTGAGAGCAGGCTGACAGCTGTGTGTGGCGGGGCTTGTTGGGGCAGTGTGAGAGTATGGAGGTATTGGGCAAAACAAAGAGAGAGAAAGAAAACTCATCGACACAGACAATAGCGTGGTGGTTGTCAGAGGGAGGGGCTGCGGAGGGAGGTGGAGGAGGGCGTGGGGGCTAAAGGGTGATGAGAGGAGACTTGGATTAGAGTGGTGAACACACACTACAGTGCACAGATGATGTGTTGTGGAATTGTGCACCTAAAACCTATAGGATTTTGTTAACAGTGTCACTCCAATAAATTCAATAAAAAAGGAAAAGGATTATTAATATATAAATTTTTCTTGAAAATCATTGACCATTACTAAACCCAAATACTAATGGCTGCATGTTTGTGATAGGCAATCTCGAAAGAAGAAATACTAATCAGAAATAAGCATTTGTAAAAAAAAAAAAAAGTGCCATTTATTATAATAAAATAAATACAACTTACTAAATTGATGTTTTGAGGTTGTGAATGTCAGGATCAGAGGGACATCTGAGTTCTGTACTACTTTGAGATGTTTATTAACTTCTTTATGCTTTCTCTATACTTTGTCTTAAAATAAAGCAATGCTATATACCTGTACAGTTAAAGACCAAATGGTATAAGCAAAACTGAACTAAAGTTCTGCTTCTACCTCAATAATTACATAAAGCCAGCCTTTGAATATCTAAATAATATGTCAAGAAGTTAAATAATATTTCTTGGCAGTGCAGAACTTGAGATCATTGACCTCATATGTGATTGGTTATCATCTCATTTAATTAACATAAATACATGGGTAATAAGAATAAGACTTACCTTTGTATGTTTGCAAGCATATGTTAGATTTGAGAAATTTTATTATATAATATTGTTAAAATTTTAAAGTCGGTTGCAGGTTAAAATTATATTATTAATAAGAATAAAATGCTACAATAAACAATGATTTTGTAACATTCATATTATATTAAAAAAGAAAGTTAAAATATAAAAAAATGCTTTTAGGCTGATTGTCTAAAAAGGAGTATTAAAAATGCTTATAAAATTTTTATGATATTGCATAGCAACATAATAAAAAATTAGATTTTACCATAATATTAAACATTTATAGTTGTTTTGGGTGTTAACATTCTTAACAACTAAAAATTTAACCTTTATAAATTCTACTTAATGTTTACTTCTTAAATTTTATTTAGATTATAAGTTTTCCAAGAAGTCTTACATGGGTATTCTTTGTATCTTCTGAGGGGAATTAAAAGCAGGATGCCAACTCTGCCATCTCAAAATGTTATGAAAAATTCTAACGTCACATCCAACAATAACCATGATTAATTATCTACATCCAGACACTATAGAGTAAGAAAAAGAAGAAGAAATTTCAGAAAAAAAGGAAATATTCAAAGCACATTTCATGCTTAGTAGTTAAATGTTGAAACAATACACTTTATAAGACTGCTTTAAGACAATGTCTTACAGTTTTGCATTGGAGTAGCTAAGAATTTAAACGAAAATTTGACTTTTAAATAACTGCTTGAGGCCATCAGCAGTTTTTAGTAGTATAAAAAGAAGGATTTTTTTTCAAGCAATGAAGCTTAAGAACAAAATTCCTTCTAGAAAACATTACCAGTAAATACTTTTTCCAAGATAAATTCTGTTCTGTAAAGAAAAGGTTAGTAATATGATTAAACATTCCAGTTTAAAATGGACATCTTGTCATTGTTGCAATTAGTGATCACAGGAAAGATATAACAGCTGAAAATTTTGAGAAATTACTATTTCTGGAAAATAAATTGTGTTTACTAAATGTTTAATGGTAAGATAATAATAAAGTAAAATTCTAAACTTAGCTGTCTCTTTGAATGAAATTTCAGTACTAATCTGCTTTGATGATATTTAATTTTGGCTTCAGTTGGTGTTGATGTTAATTTTAGCATGCAGGCATCAACATAATCAGGTAGGAGGTTTCCATGAAAAGGGGAATTTAGAAAGTATATTTGTTGATGTGGAAAGTTTCAGAAATACATCATTAAGCGAAACGTAAGTTATGTCTCTAGATACTTTGTCACATAGTAATTATATTTTTAAACAAATATATGTATATTTGTAAGTATTATTAAAAACACTATAAAAAATGAAGACAGCAAGAGAATAGACCCGACATTCTGAAACGGGCCTCAGACAAGCAGCAACACGTCCGTGACGTTCTCAGGAGGCCATTGTGTAGCTTTGGGTCCTGTGGAGCCCAGATAAGTCCAGAGGACACTAATAACATCAGACAGGGTCACTCTGTGACTGGGATAAAGTGAACTAAAACGCACGAACAATACCGCTTCAAAGTTTGGGTTAAAAGTAGACATAAACGAGGTCATTGTGCAAACCTTAATGTAGGATAACCTCCTCTCCTGCCTAATGTGAGTGACTGTGGTTTCTTTACAGCTTTCACCTCACCAGGGTTTTCCGTCTTCCAGGTGAGATTAACCAAGAGAGCCGATCATGTAATTAACCTTCTAGTCCACAGCGAACCTCAGCTTCCTTAAACCTTCCCCAAAATTACTTTGCCCAGTTCCTACAAGTCCTAACACCCTTTTATTGAGACTTCTCATGTTTCTCAATAGTGTGTGTTCTCCCTTTGCAATGAATAATGAACCCGAGTTTGTGAACTACCAGTAAGTCTCTGGTGGTCTTGCCTGGAAGCCATTGGCCATTTACATAATAATCTATCACATAGCATTATATTATATGCCAATATCTTCATTTTTTAAAGAAATTATTTATAAAAATAATGTAATGTACATTTTAATTTTGATTCCATTTTCTTAATAAGTAATATTTTTATTTTTAAAATAACATATATCCATGCTGCAATTTTTGTAAGGAATTTGTTGGGGACAATAATTCAGCACAGTATACCCACAGGAAGAATTTCTTTTAAGCCTCACTGCTTTGAATAGCTGTGTATTATACTGCTGCTGGTATCTTGCTGTATTTTACAGTCCTTTCTAATACAGTATGTAGTTGCCATACATTTTATCTGCTGATATTACCACTAGCTACATCTTATTTAGAGTGGTCCTTATTTTCCTGTGACCTTACTTCTTAAATCATGAAAAAAATAATTTTATGGTATTTTTTTGCAAGCAGCCTTACTGAATCCTTTGTATTCAGGGGGAACAACTATCAGAAAGGTAAACTGAATTTCTCTTTTTATCAAAAGCTAATTTTAGAATGGAAAAGAAAATGTAGGGTTGTATAGACTCAGAATTATTAGGTGTCTTCTTTTGGTTCTCAAGTACAGAATTTTCTTCCAGAGAAGTTGATTAGGTTTTCAAACTCAGCAGAAAATAACTAGTTCTGAAATATATGATAAATAAAAAAATAATGGCATCATTTCAGGATTTAATAAGAAAATTTCCAGATATCAGATAGTTTTAAAATGTAGACCTACATAGATTAATTGTCAGTGGCTGGCATTGTCCAAATCCGCACTACCCATCTCCCCATTATGGAACTCTCCCTATTTGGGAACCTCCTTTCTCCTTGATTGCCACGCTGCATTCTTTCATAGAACTAGCTCTCAAACCCTAGCCTGCTACAGAAAGTCACTTGAGGATTTGTTAAAACACAGATACTGGACAGAACCTCCAAGTTTCTTATCCAGTAAATCTGGGGTGGGGTCGAGAATTTGCCTTTCTAAGTTCCCCACAATGCTGCTGCCATTGGTTCAGGTCTTTCAGTAGCTCTGCCTTACTGTGGCATTTCTTCAGTGTGGAGCCGCATTTATTCAAGATTAAACAAATACTCCAAAACAAATCTAATGATATTTTCTCATAAAAATCTATTAAAATGGGTTATTGATAAAAATTCTGCTTGACAGAACTTTGCTTATTATGGCAAGAAACTCTGTCTTTCAAAAAAGGTTTCTCAATCATGAAAACCAGGGAACTAAAAATCTCCAGACTCAAGTACTCATGATTTCAAATTCCCTGCTCAGAAGCAGCATTCCTTAACTGTCTTAACACTTTTGGTCTTCAGGCTATGTATGCCATATTGTCCTTAGTAAGTGTATATATCTGTGTTTTAAAAATTATTTTTAAGTTTTTGTTTGTTTTAAAATAAGATATTCTTTAATTTAAATTCTGATCATTTTATCGTAATATATCTTATGGCCCTTTTTCTTTTCTACTGCCCATTTAGTTCTAGTTACTGTCATAGCCCAGAAGTTCTGGTGGATACTTCACCAGTGCATTACAAATTACAACATGTTTTGTAATCATATAATTCTGAAAAAAATTTGCATAAAAGCATGTTACCCTATTATACTCAGTAATATACTTTCTGATAAAGTGGGCTAATTTGTATACCTTCCAAAATATATTTTCATGATCAGCAAATTGATACTTCTTATTAGTTCTCACAGTAAATTAATTTCTATTGATTAATAAGAACACTCTCTTTAAAAAGTATATTTCATAAGTGTGCAATGTAACTAAGCCCCATTCATTTGAATACAGGCATTTGGTTTTGCCTGTAAGTTGTGTTTTATTTTATTCTGGACAATAAGAAATCCTGTCAGCCACTATACACACAGATATGGCAATGTTTCAAATGCGTTTGAAGTGTCTTTTTAAAATATTGGCAGAGACTATGTATGTTGGTGGTTTTATTTTGATTCCTTGTTGCATTTTTCCATCATTCTTTTGTTTTCTTTCTTCTCTTGGGAGATATCAGACTTTGCAAACAATTTTGGGGCTGGCCTGAAGTTCTGTGAAGCAATTGGTAGTGACAGGGAATTATATCCAGTTTTAAAGGGAACTGTTTATGATGAGGTAATTTATACCTAAAGTGGGCGGAAGAGAGCTGGACCTGTAATTAGTAGGAGGGACATTTATCTCCCAGCAGCACATGGGCAGAACCCTGAAGCCAGGCTAGGGCAGATGTAAACAAGTTGGCAAAGGCTAAATGTGGGATTGTTTTGAGGCCAGGTGATTGTTGCCAGGACAGTTGGCTCAAGCTAAGGGAGAAAAAGCAAATTTATCTACAGCTGCCTTCTCTCTTTCCAAGTAGTTTCCTTTGGAATCTTTATACCCTATTTGACTTTCTATATATGAACAAATCCTATCACTCTGTATGAGTTGAAGTTATTTTAAGAATATAAAAATTTCCTGAGATGAGCACAGTACTTTTTCAAACTAGCAGAGCAAGATTATCTGACTAGAAGTATTTAACCTATGGTCTCTCTTTGTTATCTCAGATGATGTATAAAGAAAAATTTACCTTTTCTACTATGAAAATGGCCTCTCACTGTTATTATATACATTGATATTTTCAGAGCATAAAATTGGCTCTGGAAAGCAATTGCAGGAAGGGGAAAGAGGAAGGAAAGAAGCAAGGAGCCAAGAAGGAGGGAAGTCAACAAAGAAGCAGATTTCTCTGGTGATCAAAGAGAACTCAGGGGACTACAGACAGAGGAGGCTGTATACAGACAAGTGTCAAAGCAAAAATTGCTCCAGATGAAATTAAACAGGCAAAAAAAATGTTATTCAAGGCTATTGCAGTAGAGGAGAAGCATTGAACTGCACTCCACTGGAACAGTGGATGGGAGTACTTCTGAGGGCCGAGTGAGCGAGTGGAAAGGCATTGAAGCACATCGGAGGCGAGGTCGACCCATAAGATGTGATGAGCACGTTGAGTTATTTCAGAGTTGGAAAATATTTTTTTCTCTGTGATTAGGCCATCCGCATTTGGCGATTGGTGCCCACTGAATTTAGGTTCCTACCTTTCCAGGACATAGGGACACTATCTTCCATGAAGACTACAACATTTCAAGAGGATGTCACCCAGGTCCTTGAAAAAAGGTGTCCCTGGGCTGCAAATCTGGCAAGAGGCTTTTAAGCAGTTTTATATATATCCAAAGGGGCAGAGAATTTGCAATTACAAGTTATCTAAAGAAAATGTTCTAAGAAAAGTGAAGTCGGGGGACCAGAGTTAATCAAGCTAAAGAAGAAGTTAAAGCCATCATAAAGGTGATTTCTATAATTTGATACTCAGGCCATGGGTTTGTTTGCTCAACAAAACGAGCAGAGAGCCAGGATGCTCTTTACCCAAAAATAGCTTCTGCATGGAAATTTCAGTGAACATTCACTTTCAAATAGGGAGGTGATGACAGGCAATTACAATGAAAGGTCCCTTCATACTAGAAGTCTAACTTCTGTGGACTCTGTTTGCCCAGAGTGTCAGTCTATCCTTTTTACACTGAAATCATTTTTCCTTTATTGTAAAGCACATGCCAGGTGTGCCATGAACAGTTAGTGTGTAGAGCTTCAGCCCAAATGCCTTCTCTAGTCTGGAATCCTCTGAACCAACCTAGATTTTCAGTACTACTTTAATTTAAGGCCTTAATTAGCAATGGAACTGAGTGAACCTCCTTTCTGGTAGGTCCCAGTCTGGTCTCCTTGGATTCTTACCACTCAGGTGACATCAGGAGAGAGAACTGCCTCATGTAGTCTTGTTTATAATGTCTGTACTGCTCCTACATAAAACCCTATCAGACCTCTAATGTTCCTTTTTGAAGTTCACATTTCACCTTCTCCCCATCCCAAGGCCATTGTCCTGCATCAACTTCCTCCTTTTCAGAATGGGAGTTAGGAAAGGAAGGCATTGTGTTCTTCCTAAACCATTCCCACCTGTATTATGTTTGGCATGTCTTGGTTTCCATTTCTTTTCAGTTGCACTGAATACCTTTAAGTGTTCATGGTCCCTCTACCTTGTTGCACAGGACACCACTCATTCTATCTCACTTGGCTGGATTTGAAAATTGCAATCATCCTCCTGGCTTCTTTAAATTTTCAAAATTAAATTTTCTATACTAGCAGTCAGAAGGGCCAACTACATCTAGCCCTTTTACGAAGAATGAATTCAACATAATAACCATTTAAAAATTCCTAAAACTATGCCTGGGACAATCTGTAGTCTAGAGAGAACAGTAAAATTGGCTTTCTTCCTTTTTTCAGGTGAGAACTGAAAGTGCTGTGGATACAGGATGGCGAGTGACTTACCTCACAGGCAAAGGGGCTAACAGCAGTTGTTCTTATCCTCCTTTTAGGTGTTTGCTCCCTCAGTGAATGTTTGGAAAGATATTTTCTTGGAATAGCAAGTGAAGACTACTCAATACATACAAATATGTTTCTGACCACAGTTATTCAAACATTTTCAACCAAGTATCACAGCAACAACAGTGAACTTCATGAGGCATTTCTTACTAGAGAAAGACAATAAATATTGTTGCCATCAGAGTTCATAGCTTTGCAGAAGAGGAACTACCTGAATTATGTCTTTTAGCTTTAGCTGACATTAGAATAATCTAATTGTTAATGTAGTGAGATATCACCTCACACACCTACTCACACATATCATAACACATATACAAGGAAGTGCACACATGTGCCATTATAATTTTATTCTTTTAATCAATTTTGAGGTAGGATGTAGAAATCCTCTTTTCCTAAAAGGGCCACAGCTATTTCTGGGCCCACATGCTCCTCCAGGAACATGCCTGTCCCCGAAAGAGAATGAGACAGAAAAGATGTTGTATGACTCTGATCCAAGTCTTAAAAGCAACTGTCTGGAGTTCTTTCACTCTCTCTGTTCTCTCTCTCCCCCCTTTCTTTCTCTCTCTCTCAACTTGAGTCTTACACCCTGCCTTTGATTCTTACAGTGAAGAACCCTTATCTCTGGAAAAGAGACGGAAGCCATACTTATACTCAGTTCAAAGTCTTGACATAAAAAGAAATCCATGATTGTAATGTTACTTTTTATGTCACTTAGTTTGGGGTGGATTTTCACAGTTAAGTTATTGCACAGGCAATGGGAGTTGTGGCTTTTATATATGTTAACTATTTCTGTTTTTTAAAAGCCTATGTAAAAAGAGCTGGGGCCTTCTCTGGGCTGGAAAGTGTAGTACTCTGAAAAGAAAGGCAGCTGTCTAAGTAAATGGTCACAGATGGTGAGTCTGTGTTTGAACACATGGCAGCCAGAGGATCTAAGAGACAATGGAAATCACTTAACCTAAAACCTTCCAGCTCACACATTCTGGTTAAAACTGCTTTCTGTGTTCCAAGTAATGTCAGAGCTAAGAAATATGCTCTGGTTGATTTTCAAGAATATTTTGTTGTTGAAAACTCTAGAGTTTAAACAAAACTTTATTCTATGGTGCAAGTTTTATTTGAGGCTGAGAACATTTTCAGCCAAATACTATATCCCAAATATAGACTCTCTATACCACAGAGTGGATTAGTGGATCACAAGCACATGAATTAATTTTTCTAAGAAAATACTTGCCCGTACTATGTCTTTCACTCAGGATGACTAACCACTTTGTACATTCTAATCTTACTCATTGTTTAAAGTCCAAGTAAAATCTCAGATCAGTTAAGTGAACATATATGACAGGTATCATTCTAATGTGTTAGCGTCTATATTCTATGCTCATACAATCTGAGAACAGCTTTCACCCCTCAGTTCTTCAATGCTTGAAAAGAGAAAAAGAATATATTTTGAGCCCTGGCTGGTGTGGTTCAGTGGACTGAGTGACAGCCTGAGAACCAAAGGGTCACTGGTTAGATTCCCAGTCAGGGCACATGCCTGGGTTGTGAGCCAGGTTCCAGGTGAGGGGCATGCGAAAGGCAACCACACATTGATGTTTCCCTCCCTCTCTTACTCCTTTCCTTCTCCTCCCTCTAAAAATAAATAAACAAAATCTTTTTTTTAAAAAAGAATATATTGTAAGGTCATTGTCCTATAATTTAATAGGGAATCTTCACTGCATATTCCTTTGGGGTCTAGTGAGTTCATTTTATAAAACCCTATTTCTCTATCTCATTCTTAAGTAGACAACCCAAAGCTCTTACTTATTTGTTATATTTATTTGTTGGTTATTTCACTCCTCGATAAAGAGCTTTCCTCAGAATTCATTTAGTCACTTTATTCTGGTAAAAAGTTTTTCCTCGATAAAGTATTTTTCATTAAGTTAGAAGCAGTTATAAATCTTATTCTTTCCTTCTAGTAATTAGAATAAAAATAACAAATTGTAGTACTTCAGCTTTGGGAAACTAGAAATATAACAATGTCACTGTAATACATAAGAAATTCTGTGATTCTGAAATGAGAGTTGTTTTAACAAAATGTTGTAACTTAGGTTTATATATATTATGTTTAATATCTCTATAAAGTTATTGAGGAGAACCTAAAATTTAGGAAAGAGGTCAAGGATAGAGCCATAGTTGTAAGATTTGTCTTTATAGAAATAATATCTGAAGTCATTAAAATTAATTAGTTCTGAATGTGTACAGAATAGAATACCACTTATGTGTTAGTTCATATTTCTAATTGTCTTTAATTCTTTTAATCATTCATTAATTCTTAATCACACTTAATTCTATGTATGGTGACTTTTTATATTTATGAACCTGCCACTACTATTCAAACTACCTAAGGATGACTCATTCATCCTAGGAATGAGCCATTTATCATAAAATAGTCATTTCCAAACAAAATCCACTGAGAAGCTAAGAAAACTTCAATCAGCACCATCAATCCTTCTTGTTATTTTGAACCCCTATTAAAATGCCCAAAGGAAAAAAGATATCTTGGACACAAGATATATTGGACACAAATTCTGTGCAAAGCACTATCCTAGGCATTGGGGAAACAGTGCAGAATAAAACAGATTAAAAAAAAAAACACCTGACCTTACAACTCATTCTTTTGTTTGTTTGTAATGGAGGGTATGGAAACATACAATAAACAACTACTTAAAATATATAGAAACATAGATGTTGCTATGTGTTATGGAGAAAAGTAAATTTGGGAAGAAAAAGGAAATACTGAGCTAGAAAGTAGGAGTTACTGCTTATAATAAGGAGAACAGTGTAAGCCGTGATGAAAAATGACAATTGCAGAGACTAAAGGATAGGAGACATACCAAGGAAAAGACAATTAGGTAGAGGGACAAAGAGTGCAAGGTCATGGCTGATGACTGGCACTTTGGAGGAACAATGGGAGGGCAGAACAGGTAGAGGGAAGTAAACCACTGGTAGGTAGCAGGGGAAGTCAGAAGGCAGCTGGGAAGGGTCAATCACACAGACCTTCAAGGCCATTGTAAGAACCTTGGCTTTTTCTTTTTGTAATTAGAAAAATATGAGCAGAGAAGGGAAATGAACTGTGTTATATTCTGTAAAGATCCTTCTGGCTGTTGTGTTGAGATTAAATTTACAGGGGCAAAGTAGAGACACTGAGTTTATTGTAATAATCCAGTCATCATTAAAGGTAACCAGGGAAGAATTATCTGCCAAAAGATGGTAAATGGATAACTAGAGGGATTTAATGAAGGGTATTAGGAAGAGAACTGATATGAGAAAAATAAATGAAAGGAATGTTAAAATTAGCATAAAACTAGAATCAATGACTCATCATCAATATAAATTGCCATTGTCTTAGGAAGTTGGATGATACCTGTGTCACAACTAGGTTATAAATGTCTTGAGTTTACAGTAAAGACTGTAAATATTTATTCACTTGACTATGATATTAAAGTTGCAGCATATTAATATATGGCTACACCAGTTCTTTTTAGTCACTTGTTCATTCTATTACTGTCCTATAATTATTCATTTTTTATTTAAAATTTTAAAATAATCTATAATTAGAATTTCTCATGAAAATGTTCTTTGGCATAAGCCCTCATTAATAATTAGAATTTGTAGAGCTACAAATCAACTGGATATTGTTACTATGAAATATACACTGTGGATAAACATTTATTTTTTACTCTATCAGGAAAAGATTTGGGGCAAAACTGTTAGAAAAATTATCTGGAGCTGAAATCTTAATAAAAGGCATTAGTATTTATCAAACATTTTAGCTATTACTTAGAAAATATGTTGTAAATGTTTGCCTTGAAGAGATACAACTTTAGGTATAGAAAGAAAGGGAGAGGGAAAGAAAAAGAGGGAGGGAAGCTAAGAGAAAGAAAAATGGAGATTCTCCAGACTGAGCAAGCCTCTATGTCTCGGGGCTCAAATGATTTTTTGATTACCCACTATTTTAGATTATCTATATCACAGGTGGCAAACACAAGGCCCATGGGCCAAATCCTACCCTCCACCTTTGTTTATCCAGTCCGGCACCTTGCCTCTATCTGAGCTCTCACTTCACTGTTAAAGAGTAGTTACATTTATACAGTCCTAAAATTATGTTTGGCCCTCTGAAGACAACTGCGAGACTTATATGGCCTCTGGTGAAAATGAGTTTGACACTCTTGATCTATATCATTCAAAGTTTCCACTGATGTAAGTAATAATATGATTTTAGGTGTATACTAATCTGAAAATTGAGCAATACCTTGGGGGCACATGCATGTAACTCAAGAATTAGCAACTTATCTTTTTCTTCTTACTTGCATACTATACGAGTGTGGGGAAAAGGAAGACATAGTAGAAACCAAGGGGTATGGACAATAGGACTCTCTAATAAAAAAATATCTCCCTCATATAGCCCAGCAACTAGAAATCCACTAGGAAGTAACAGGTATCTTTAAAAAACATGCAAATATCCCCTGAGAAGATTAAGCACTGACTTTGGTGTTAAATATATGTGTGCTTGAATCCTGGCTCTGCCATTTACTACTCCTGTGACCTTGGGGAAGTAGCTATTATTTATCAATTGATTTTTACAGAGACTTGCTCCCTTCAATAGTGGAAAGTACCTGCTGTTGTTGATTAACTGCAAATAGCTTCTCTCCTTCTCAATTATGTATGCTTTTTGAAATACTGATACCTACTCCTCCTCCTCTCTCCCTAGTTTCACCTCCCTCCACTCACCTCTCGTACACATGAACACCAGCAGTGATCTTCCCTGGGAGAGTTACATCACTTTGTTCACTTTATTTGCAAATAGACCTTTCATTCATTTATTCATTCACTTAGCTAAAATTTATTGAGTACCTACCACATGCTAGTCAGGATGTACCAGTACAAAATACAGAAAGTGGTCCTGTCTTCATGGAACTTGCATTCTAGTGAGGGATATAGATGATAAGTAATATGCATAATAAATAAATAATTTCTATAGAATTGTGGAAGATGATAAATGCTTTGAAAATAGAGTAAGTGTGATACAGTAAATGTATATTGATTGGTTATAAAAGGTCCCCTTGAGAAAGGGTCAATTGTATACAGACTTAACAAAGACAAAGGAGTTTAGGGAACAGCCAAGAGGCCAGTGTAGTTGACTAGAGAAGAAAAGGGATGGAGGTAGGATTAGGTTTGGGTTAGATCTTGCAAGGCCAGGTTCACTGCACACTTACACTGAGCCCTCAACCCTGAAGGGCCCTGAGCTCGGGATTGAATGCTCTGTGACTATCTTCTAGACATTATTGGTCATTTTGTCTTGGAATTTGTGATTTGTAAGCATATGCTAATGGAACAAGTTAGAGCTTGGAGGCTCAGAGCATGCATTATCTACCTTCTGTGGCCTCTTTTCTTCCCCACTCAGGGACCTGGAAGGGCCTGGATAAATAATGGGAAAAGTCAGGCTTGGATATGCATACTCCAAGTTATCTCAATACTCCACAGTGGTGGCCATCCACTTCAGGGGTAGCAGTACCAAGAGCATTCTGTGACTTAGTGGTGGAGGCCTCTGACCAATTTCAGATCCAGGCACCTATGACATGCTGGTATATAGTTTGCAATTCACTTGGCCATTGTCCATCAGCTATAGGTAGGGGCAATAGGCCTGTAGGAAGGGAAGATGCCAGATTGGACTTGCCTGTTTCCAGCTAAGGCACAGCCTCTGGGTTCTGCATCTGGTGGGGAGGAGGGAGAAGGAACTAAAAAGTCAGTGAGCACACAGTACCCTCTGTAGTGGGGCAGGGTCCCTGGGCACAATGAAGGCCTACCTTTGCCCTGGGTGAGGGGTCACTTTAATAGCGATTTCACAACAACACAGCAGGCTGAGAGAGACCATGAAAAAAAACTGCGTTTTAATAATTTTAATGGAATTTAGAAATGCAGGAGAAAGGGGTTCTGTATTTTCATTTAGGCCCATAAATTATATAGCTGGTCCTATGGAGAGGTAAGGGGGCACCAGATTACTTATGACCTCATAAGTTCTTCATTTTAAGGACATTCCCTGTAAGTTTTTTGAGATGAGTAGGATATAGCATAGTCTGCTTTATATTTTAAAAGGATTCAGCTGTTGCTTTCAGGGATCCTAGAAATGGGTGATGAGGTCATTTTCAATCCAGGCCAGAGATGATAGAAGCTCAGACAAGGGATCAGTGTAATTTTTTAGACACTGTTAGAATCAGGACAGATATATGTGTGTGTGTGTGTGTGTGTGTGTGTATAATTCTTAAAACTTAATGAGCTATACACTTATGAATTGTATATTTTACCATGTGGAAATTATGCCTCAATGACAATAAAATTAAAAGCAAAAGCACTATGCAGAACAGTTTCGTGGTATGCCTCCATGAGTGAAGAGAACAAGAGGGGCTTCCTGCTTTAGAGCAGTGCTCTGTGTGTGCAACACTGCCTGGGGGGAGGTGCACGAGACACAAACAGCTATGTTAGCTTGTTCAGAGCCTGGGTCAAGAAGTAAGCAGAAAAAGAGTATTATTCCCTGAAGACCTTTTTATGATTCTAAATTATCTAATAAACTGCTAAGTAAATATATTCTGAGTTAGTATATGTGTTTGGTACATATTTAAAAAGTTTCCACCATCCAGTGTTAAGAGAATAAAATGTTTCCAAGGATTTTCAATAGCTTTTTCCAAGCATTTTGAAAGAATCTTTGGTCTGGGCTAGTAACAGTTGTTTGCAATAATGTTCTCTGGTGTTCTGAACCCAAGAAATTCACAGAGTTTATCCAGGAAAAGAAGAAAAAAATATGCTTCCTTTCACATTTCACTTTGAAAAAAGGAGGCAAAGAAACTAATAGTTTCTAAACATGACTGTATCAAGTATAATAAGTCATGGGAATCAGAAAGCTGCATTCTATATTTGGCAAAATTCAGAGAAGACAAGTAAAGAAGTAATTTTCTAAAGCTAATAGGAAATTGACAGAAGGAAGTATGGTAAGGATCAATTGCCACCCAAGGAAGAGAACATCTGACCTCAGTCAACAAAGGCAAGCTGTGTGTGCTAGGGCAGAGAGTAACAGTACCATCCACTCTGCTTGGACCAAACATCTTGTCTCTCACCTGGGCTGACTTCAGCGGTCTCCCTACTGCTGTGCTCTGTTCACCACCACACCAGAGTAACCTTTTAAAAATACAAAGCAAATCACGTTTATTCTATGGTTTAAATCTCTTCTGAAGTGTTAACATAATCAACGGCAATCTCACCCCTGTCTATCTCTACATCCCCATCTGTGGTCACCTTTTTCTGATACCACCTTGGCACATGGGCCTTATTCATCTTTTCATACATGTCACATTTATAAATTAATCTTATTACTGTCTGGGTTTGAACTATTATTTTCTGGCACTGGGTAAACAGAGAATGGAAAATCTGTCTGCTGCCCTTGAATGATTTGAAGCAATGGTAAGTAAATATAGGGTAAGGCAAAAGTCAGTTTACAGTTATGAGTACACAGAATAGTTTATTTTTATTATTTATTAATCATTGTATTATTTTCCATATGAACTACTGTTAACCTACTTTTGCCCCACCCTGTATCAATGTATTTGACAATTCCATCTTCCTATCAGATAGCAATGAATGAAAAGTCTTTTGCATGTGTGTGAAATTTCAAGTGCTTTGTCAAAGCAAAGCAACATTTTTGTACAGCAATTCTCACTACCTAAATTATCCTTCTCATCTTAACTGAAGCATTTAAGAAGAACGCCAAAATCACTTGCTAATTCAGTGAGGAACAAGGGTTGAGTAGGGAACACAGCAAGAGGGAAAGTAGAAGCACGTGGGAACTTGCTAAATTATTTCTCTGACTTCACACACTACGCAGAGGCAAGAAAGGAGCTTATTACTCTGAATTTCCTCACGATCTATTCTGCTCCAGATTGCCATAACCTATTTAAGTTGGAAAGTACATATCTAATAACTAATACAGCTGACTGGTTCCTTGACTGGCTTTTGCAAGCAGGTGATCAGAACATGAATGCAATGGCAATGTCACCTGTGTGTTTCAAGCTTCTGCTGCTGAGAGGACAGGGACTAGAAATTAAAAAGAAGGACATAAAGCAGCAGGACTTCAATGTTCTTACTCTACAGAGTCTGCCAGCCATATGGCTCTTCCAACATCCTGGAGTGCACACATGCATGCATACACTAGCACATTTATTCCATGGGACCTCATTATTTCACAGAGTTTCATTTCCGTTTATTTGTATTAACAGAACATTCAGTTGTCTGCAGCTTTTCAAGGTTATTAAATTTGTTACAGAAAATGTGAAAATATCAATTATGAAAACCAGTGTGTTTTTTAATCAAATCTAAATAAGCAATAAAAAGACAGTAGCCACTTATAATAACTCATGTGAGCCAGAACAAAAGACCATGAGGAAACTCCTGGAATAATGGACACTTTGATGGTTAAAGTTAGAAAGGAACTAAATATGTAACCAATGTTCTGATTTTAAGGCAAAAAAAAAAAAAAGAAGAAGAAGTCAAAAGACTTTCCCAAGATACCTGGGACCATCAGGAGAGACACTAACAGGACTAGAACTTATGTTACCAGTGGAGGAAGGGTTCTTTCAGTGACACAGGATGCCCACACATGGTAGATTATGGCATGGTAAGATTTACTTGTGGCACTAGATACAAAATAATAAAAGTACCCCTCCTGGGTTCCTAATGTCCCATCTCTGTCCATCCCACCACCAAAAATCAGTGCCAGACATAGGGCCAATGTCCAGAAATTCTGTGCCATACTAAAGCTTAGTCTTCCGAAGCCCATGCAGTCTGCCACAGGCCCCAAGTGGCTGCTAGACATGCATAGTTGCTATGGTCAGAATGCATGACTGAGCAAGGCGAGTGTGTGTTACTGGGTGAGAGAGCAAGAACAAAAGGGGCTGGAGCTTCTTTGTTAAGCTGATTATATTATCTCAGGGTTGGGAAGAACCAAGTACTTTTTCAAAATAACCAATCAACTTCCCATGCTTTCACAGGCTTGAGTTGGGTCTGTCTTCTAACCAATCCATTCTTTCCCCAGGCTTGACTGACAGGCTTTTATGATCACCATCTTGGCTCCTATTGTTCATACCTCATAGAAGCACTTCCTGTTTATTGTTCTATCACTCCTCCCAGAGATCTACAGGTAATGGACCAGTGGTTCCCTGGGGAGTGAGTGAAGCTATAACTTCCTGTTGAAGCAAGCAGACTTCTTAATATCTGATTTCCTTTGCTCCTTTCCTTTATTAATAACTAGCTAATTATGTACACAGACATTTAAGCCATGATAGTCCTGCTCCAGGCCTCTGTTTATACTACTAGAAGTTACATAGACACTAAAGGAAACAATTAAAATTTTGGGAAAGAAAACAGAAGACAATGAAACTGCAGAGGTAGGGGATTAGAGTGTATATTCCTTGTATATGTGATATGTGGATTATCTTTCAGTATGACAGATGAAGTGAACTCATTGAAGTTATCTAACATTAATGTTTTAACAACTTCCTATTTATTTTAAATACTGTAAAGTGTTTCAAGAGTATGGAAAATTTTAAAAATATTGACAATTATAAGAGAATAATTTGTTTGGTACTTAGCTCATTTAGACCACAATGTTTTCAATTCTACTAATAAACAAGATTCAAAATTCTGAGTGTAATATATTGTTTATTATTTTTGCAAATAATTCTTCCAATTTGCTGTACTTATCTCATTACTCTTTCTTAAAGCAATATAAAATATTTACATATACATAGGAATATGAGAAGACATATAAGTATTATGAGAAATCCACTGTTTCATCTCTAATTTCATAAAACATCTGGATTAACAATATTGCTATTAACAATAACAATATATCCTGCCCTTTTTGCAAAAGAAAATATCATACATTTTTACCTGCCTCTATAAATTTGTAAAATCTATACTGTTCTAAAATTTTCTTTGTAACACCAATATTGTAGATACATTTAATTGGAATAAAGATCATTTTTAAATGTGTAAATCTTAAACTTTTACAATTTCCAAATATTGTAACTTAACATATAACTCTTATTAAATTTCTGAAATGTTCCATTGTCCAAAGTTTCTCATGGTTGCATCTTCATAATTTAAAATAATAATGCAACTGGAAATGTATAGGACATATGCTTTTTAATATTATTTCTTAAAGAATTAATTGCCAAACAACTTTCAGATTTTCATAGACTAGAAATATTTTTCTTATTTCTATATATATAAAACTTTGAGAACAAATTTCCATTTACATTACTACAAGTCATATACCTTGTCCATCTGGGAGGCATGGAACATAACAGAACACATGTTCAGAATGTCATGGGAGAAAAGAAATTGTAAGTGTGGCCATCAAACTATAAAAATGCAGCTAAAGAACAGTTTTCTAAATTTCATTTTCACACAGCATGTAGTTATTTGGGTGGTATAAAGATACAATATGAAATGAAGTCATTCCTTTTAAAAAGGAATTTGGTTTTAATAATCATTTCCCTCTTCCTTTATTCAGCTAAAAACGAGATATAGAATTTCCTTTTGTAGTTCCTATATCTCCAATTTTTTGTGATAAAAAATTATGTTGGATATATGAATGTATATTTAATGCCTCAGTAAACAAACAGTAGTTTGATTTAGAAAAAATAAATATTGGACCAGTAAAACAATAATCCATTTGATAACCTGAACTCAGACACAGCTTCCACTGGTTCGCTCCCACCAGGCAGGGATTTTCTGGGCCCTTTTGAGCCATTGTAGAGTACAGTCCTCCACTTTCTTAATTGAGATACAAGGAAAACAGCATGGCTTTCCAGCCACCACGACATTGTTGTCCCTCCTTCTTTGAGTTTTTTGCTGAATACTTTCACAATAAGTTGAAATGTTGAAAACTGAGATTAGGCCTCCCATGTTTATTGTCCCTCCATCTGCATCCACAGACTAGCAAAGTCTTCACATATAGTCATTGATTCTGGTTGGTTTTCTGTCTTTAAAATTTCCCAGTCTTTTTCCCTACCCTACATCCCTGCCACAACAGCTCAGTGAAGACCCTCATTGTTTCTCAGCTAGAGAAGGTAGGTCTCAGCAGCCCCTTAAATGGTTTACTTGCTTTCAATGTCACCTGTGACTTAGCCATTCTCCTAGAATTACATTCTTAAAATGCTAATTAAGGGCAAAACTCTCCAGCACGAAATTCTTCAGCTTTTCCCTTCTTTGTAATTTCCAAATTTTTAGTATGGCATTCATATTTTTTTCACAGAAATCTCTCTTCCACAGTGTATTTTTTCCCTGCATTCTTATCACTTCTCAACTTCCTCCAATTATTTTGTTTTAAATGGAATTTAAGTAATATTTACTTATTATGTATTTATTCAATTTTATTTTTCTTATTGACACTATTACAGATGGCCCCCAACTTCCCCTTTGCCACATTGTTGTGTGAGTCCTTGGGCTGTGCCTACGTGCATGTGTGTTCTTGGCTAATATCTTCCAGTTCCCCCAACCCAGTCTCCTCTAAACTTCCTCCAATACTTCAACTCGCCAATGTAATTAGAATTCCTCATACACCTGAAACTAATATAACATTATATGTCAACTGCAATTGAAAAAATACATTTAAAAAATTTTTAAAGTTGGCTGTAAAAAATAGAAAGAAAAAAAAAGTCCTCAAATAATATTGTGTTCATGCATTTTTGACCTTTTGGCTTCCTCTGCTTGCCTTCCTTTTAGCCTGGTTAGCTCAATCTAAGTGAAGTCTTGATTCTCTAAATCCTAATTTAAGTCAGAAACCCTTGTTTGGTTTCTCTGTGATTTACTCACATCTAGTCACCCTTTAGGCATTAACTTCCATTTACTTGTTGGTTTTCTGTCTATAGACACTGATTCCTTTCATTCTGAAACTAAATCTTATTTTTCACCTTTTCTTTTAGTTTCCGAACCTCCAATATTTAGCATAATACCTGACATGTAGTAAGTGTTTAATAAGGGCTTATTGAATGAACAATAAAACATTGTTCTCTTGAACTCCTTCAAAGATCACCAGAAATCTGTTAATAAAGCAAAGCTACGTTTATCAGAACACAGAACAATTAGCGAGAATACCACCTTAGCAGTCTTGACAGTGTCTCAGAAGGGAGAAGTCAATGGAAAGTATGTGTAGGGTTTTGAAGTCTGGGATCAAGTAATTTAATGTGAGTCTTTCAAGGTTAGAAACTGATTGAAATTGGGAAAAGTTTGTGACAATATAGATTAATAAAAATATTAAAGCAAGTGTCTTCAAACAAGTCGTATTACATGAATTATTATTTGGTAACTGAGCTGTTGTCTTGGTAAATAGATGGTTGTCTTAAATAAATTGATTTGCAGAAATTAACTAAACAGAAGTCAAGCTGTTATCATTTTTCAGGATAGCCTAATTATTAATTCTACTTGCTATGTCATGTTAATGCTGGTGGTCCCAGTCCTCAGTTCTTACATCATGTCCCCCAAAGCTGCGTTCTCCTCTTTTAAAATGATTTTTAAAGTCCTTCCCAGTGAGATAAAAGTGCTACCACTGAGTAACACCCCTGCAGATGTGAAAATTTGGTGAACACCAGACCTTTCATAATGCTACGCTAGAGAGAAATTGCCGCTCCTCCACAGAATGCACAAATGTCAGGCTAGAAAGCCAAGAGAGCAAGGACTGCAATTTCTTTGATTTTTTCTACATTTGAATTTTAGTTTTAAGCATCTAGTATACCTGTTGACAAGAATGAAGTCCCACTCAATTTAGAACCTCATACAACTCTGCACCCTCCTTGAGTCTTATATTTGTTCTAAGGTACTTAGTGAGTGCCAAAGGAAAGCCATACATTTGGGGTAAGGGCATCTGGTCTTGGGTCTGGGGGTCACTTACACTCACTAGCATCAAGTGAGAGGTCTATCCTGTCATTTGGTCTTCAGCCATCAGTCCACAAAAATGTGCTCTCTTCATCCCGCCTGTAAGAACATTTCATACCTACTCATTCCCCAT
Organism: Tonatia bakeri; assembly: GCA_004024845.1. NCBI lineage: Eukaryota > Metazoa > Chordata > Mammalia > Chiroptera > Phyllostomidae > Tonatia > Tonatia bakeri. The sequence goes on along the minus strand of PVIA01000299.1, from coordinate 377,778 downwards.
GACATGCTGTTCTTAAGCTGGTCTGCAAAGGAAAACTCTCTACTCCATTCTCTCCACTGTAGCAAGCCCAGGGCTTGTCTCTAACTTATCCGTCCTGACAAACGTACTGATCATTTCTTCAGCTACAGATGCATTTGGAGAGCTGATGGACTGGTTTAAAACCAAAACAAGGTAGCTCTGGTTATTCTTATAATTCTATTCTTATACCAGCCACAGCATTGAATACTCTGTTCTGCTACATCATCCCTTCCTGGAGGGAGAATTCCTCAGTGCCCTAAGTGATGCCTGATGTGTGAAAACTCACAGAGCGGTAAGAAATATTGAAGATCAACAATCTTCACCTAATATGTCAAAATATTAGCCCACCTGAGTGTCAGATTATTTGGTGCTTTCCAAGGGGTTGCATCTCCAGCCAGCTTAGTTTCTCCCAGATCCCTCCTCACTCACCATCTCCCCCCTTTCCCCTCTCCTCCCAAGCACTGAGACTTCAGCACAATTGCCAACAAGTTGCAAAAGTTGCAGCCCCATCAAGTCAAAGTTCACTAATTTTTGTTTTATTGAGATTAAGAATAAAACTTCTTGACTTTCAAAGGCTGCAAAAAGCTTTTATGCCTTAAATAAATTACCTTACATATTAGAGGTTGTATCTTTATGTCATTTTCAACATTTATATCTTCAATGGTTTTAATGTTAGGGAGAAAAACAGACATTGCTGAAGAGGTCTTGAAATTTTGAAAAAAAATAATGTACAGTTCTAAAAATTATAGTACAAAATAGATAAAAAACCGAAACAACAGCACCTCCTTAGCATGACTCAGTGGTTCTTTAAGTGTGGTCCTCAGATCAGTAGCATAAGTATCAATTGAGAACTTTTCAGAAATGCAAATTTGGGGTACTATTTCAGATTATTGGATCAGAACTTTGAGTTATAGCAATTTGTATTTTAAGAATTTTTCTAGATGATTCTATACACTAAGGTTTGATTTAACTCAAATACTCTTCAAATTAAGTTTGAGAAGGAGTAACATTAGAAATTAGCACAGAGTTACTATACTGAGGAGTCAGCTTTGGTTATAGAACTTTACTTTCAATGCTAATTTCCTATCTATCTGCTTTAATGTGGAGAAAAGACTTTTTTAAGATTTAGTTTAGGTTTTGCCTATCTTGGTTTGTCATACATTTCTGTTCATCTTTTCTTCAGGAAAAAAATGGAGATTTTGCCTAAATATACCTGGTATAAGAATTAATTTTGGTGCTTAAATTCTTTAATTTTGAGATTAAAGTGTGTGAGTGGCTTTGTAAACCCCAGAGCTCTTTGTAAGCACAGAGGTTTTGAAGGGGCTAACCCAGGCTTGGGTTGGGTTGGCAGGGAGAGCAGTCGTAGTTCAACAAGCCCAGAGCATCAAAATAGTTTGAGACAATTGGTAAAACTGCTGTTTTCCTTACCCTACAGCAAATTTACTAAACAAATATTTGAAAGTGATTCTGTTTCTGTTCTGGTTGTTTGCTTAATTTTTCTTTCTTTTTTTTTTATTTTCAGTTGGTGCTAGTTGTGAGTTTGTTGTCATTTTACTGACAAAACATTTCATAGTTTTGATCTTCTTTTTCCTTAATAAGATCCTTTAGCATTTCATATAATAAAAGCTTCGTGATGATAAACTCTTTGGAGATCACAGGAAGGGTTATAAATGGGGAGAGGGAGGGGGAAGAATGGGGGAAAGGGTACAGGGAATAAGAAGCATAAATGGCACGTACAAAATAGGAAGAAGTTAAAAACAGTACAGGAAATGGAGAAGCCAAAGAACTTATCTGTATGACCCATGGACATGAACTAAGGGGTGAGGGATGCTGGTGGGAGGAGGGTACAGGGCAGAGGGAAATAAAGGGGAGAAAAAAAGGACAACTGTAATAGCATAATTAATAAAATACATTTAAAAATTTGTAGGTTAAACTATGGAATCTTTATTGTGAATACTTTCTTATTCTATTCCTGTGTCCACTAAAGTTGGAGAATTTAGACAAGAGAGATAACTTGGAACTTTGGCAATTGTGACCAACTTATAAAGCAACATCCTCAAGATCATTCAGTGCAAAATTGACAAGTTACTCTGTATAATTATCTCACACAGAAAACATTTACACTTTCATGTAACTTAAAATATTTTTCTTTTCTTATCCTGAGATTTCACCTTCAAAAAGATTGGTACGCAGTGTCTCATTAGAGTCAAAAATGCAAACGTGAAAAGAATGACTTAAGATTACAAAGACAGAGGAGTTGAAACAAGTGGTGCCCAGAGTTCTTACATTCACAGGTACATCACACACACACAGGTACATTAAAAGACCTCAAAGTATGCCAGCTTTTGGTATGCTCAGTGACAAGTTTTTTATAGAGCTGTACTTGTGAAAGTTGTGATTAGGTGTTCAGAGTCTTAATTAATTACATGCAAGAATTTAATTAGGGGATAAAGAAAAATAACAAACAAATGTGTTGTTTGGAAATTTTGAAAACTATAAATCCCTCAGTCCTAGGGCAAAACATAATGCCTATTTGAGAGTCTTTCATATAAATACAGATTTTTCTTCTATAGTACCAACACATCCTTGGCCAACCAACCCACTCAGAGAATGTTAGTCTAGATAACTTGGTTTTATAAATACCTCTTAAAATAAACATTTTAAAAATAAAATGGTTTAGATATATTTAAAAAATCTATTAATGGATATTCTATCATGTTTAACAGATAATTCTGAAGGTAAATATATAGATACACTTTTACTTTTGCTTATTTGCTTAATAATAATCACAAGTATAATGGAGGTACATAGAGAAAGACAGTGTGATGCACTCAGGATCTTCTGAGGAATAAGGGACTATTTGCCCTTATATCACATGGTTCCACTCTGCTGAGGCTCTTGTCCTACCTGTACATCTGTAATACAATATAATTCAATATGTATAGATTTGGTTACTGTAGTCTTGAGTACTTTACTAATACAGGTAAAATTTATGACAATCCTGGTATTCAACCTATCATTTTTCTTGTTTCTTTTGTGAGTATACATGCAAATGCATAAGTGTTTGTCTGTAGTAGTTAGTAATAATAGTAGCAGTAGTAGTCATAGCAGATATCTCTTCGTCCTTATGCACTGGCATTTCTGCTGGCAGCAGCCATATCATAATTACAGAAACTCTGTAATTTAAAAGCTTAATTAGAATAACATGTAATGTAGAACAATGGTTCTCTCACAATCCTGGCATTGTGATTTTTTAATGTGAAAAATATCAATAGATAACATTTATTTAGAACTTTTATGTACCTGGCATACTTCTACAGTAAACCACACATATGTTTTTAACCCCTTTATATAGATGAAGAAATCAAAGCTTTATGTGCTAAATTAGCAGACAGTCAAATGTAAGCCTGGGTTATGTGAATCAGGCTCTGGGCTTGTACTCACTAGATATTGCTGCCTTTTCCTCAGCCTAGGTCTGGGCCTTGGGTGACAGAATTTTACATGGAAGTGATTCTGATATTCAACAAGTTTTAAAAATAACTAAAAGTAATTTTTAACTAAGGTCTTAAAAATATGTCCCCTGACTCACATACATGTACTTTAGTACATTTTAAAAAGCTGACTCTTTCTTATATTTTCTTGTTGTGCCCACAGAAATTTGTTTATGAAATAGCAACTCTGGGCCTAGAAACCTGTCCACAAGTCCAAAAACTTGAATTAAGGAATTTTAGGGGGCCATAAGGAGAATCTGGTTATGCTTCCTGCCAGAACATTCCTCCAAATAGCACTCACACAATTCAGTCATTCCATCTGAAAACACGTGATAGAACTGAGTAGAACCTCCCAACTAATGAGCCAATCAAAAAGAAAATAAATTAACATATACTGCATACTTACAATGTATCAGGAAATGTTATTTAACTGCTCACCTGTATATTATTTAAATCTCTCTTAACCTCAGTTTCCTTATCTATAAACTGAGAATATTTTTTTTACCTAAAAGAACTGTTGTCAAGAGTAAATCTACCTTAAGATACTTTTTTTTAAAGATTTTATTTATTTATATTTTTAGAGAGGGAAGGGAGGGAGAAAGAGAGAGAGAGAGAAACATCAATGTGCGGTTGCTGGGAGACATGGCCTGCAACCCAGGCATGTGCCCTGACTGGTAATCGAACCTGCAATGCCTGGTTCGCAGCCCGCGCTCAATCCACTGAGCTACACCAGCCAGGGCCCAAGATACTTTTATACTCAATTATTCATGAGTAGTGCAGATTGAAAAAAAAGTATTTTCTATTTATAACCTTTCACTGGCTATTGATACTCATGCTACACTGTTCCAAAGAAAGAGAAGTATACAATGAGTTGAGATTGGGTAAACCTCAAAATGAATTTATTTTGGTATATTTTATATCAATCCAATAAAGCAAGATCTAGGCATAACTGCCCCTTCATTCTGATTCTCCTCATTTTGGCATTTGGTCAGGTAACTGTTTACATATAATAAGCAGCTATAATTCAAGAAGGCAGCTAGTGACAATCCATTGTACCTCTTTCACTAACTCACAGTGGGCCATTTATTATAATGATTAAGTTCCAGGTACTTTCAATAACTTGTCTAAGTCTCCATTCAGAATCTGTGTTCATTTCTACCACCTAATATCACTAAATGTCACCAAATAAAAGGAAACACTATGTCCAACCATTGCATGAAAAGCAAGAAAAACAGTAACTTTTCCTTAGCTACAGGCTTAAAAGAAAGAAGACATGATGAGATGTAGACCACAGTGAATGTGGTGGACAAGTACACTGGGAACCCTAAATTCTTCTCCTGACAGCAAATACAAATGACTACTAAGTAGTCCAGGACAACATTCTCTTAACCAGTGTATTCGAGAAAGAGTACAGGAGGTAGGCACAGGGTGAAGAGGGGTAAAAGATCACACATGTATGCATGCACACACACACACGCACACACACACACACACACACACACACACTGCTATCAAAAGCATGTCTGCACCAAAAAAAATTGTTAGAAAATAATTTTCAGACCATCTTAACAAGAAAAGAGACCACCAAAGGGGAGAAGTTAGAGCCTTCCCACTTTATCTTGATTGCTGATGTTTTGAGGACTCCAGCACCAGCAGCCAGATCACCCTTCCTCTCTACCTACAGAACCTGTGTTTTCCTCTGCAGCACTCCCCCACTGAGAGCTCACCAAAGGAAAAGTAGGGCAGTGTACCACTCTGAAGTGGTGTTGCCTACAGCACCCTAATGAAGAGAAGAGACGAGAATGGGGTATAGGATGTGATAAGTGTTAATTTAACTCAGTTTGCATTTCTCTAAAATGCAATTATTAGGGGACGTGTTGATTTTTCTTCAAAATTTTTTAGGATTATTTGTTTTAGGATATAATTTAGAACACTTCAAGATCATGTTACACACATATTTTATATTTTACCCACCCAAAAATGTTGGACTATTTCAAGGTCAGTGAGCCCTGAGGGTTTTTGCAAAACAAGGCACATTTCTATGATCCAATCCTTTGTTTTTTTCCCTTTCACCCATCCCAATACTCTGAAGAACTCTGCATAGCAAAACAATAGAGCAATAAATTAGTACTTTTAAAATAAATACATTTGTTATTTCTGAGTGATACAGGATATAATAGAACTACAAAATGAGTATAAGAAATTAAGAAATAAGAGCAGATGCTTATGAAAAAGAATCAAATGTAGAAAAATTTAGAAATGTAAGTGCTAAACTCTCAATAGAAGACTTATCCATAACAATATTTTAGTTTTCAATATTTAGAGAAATCCTCCCTAATACTTGATTCAGGACACCAAAAATGCTGGTAATAATGTTTGTAAACTATATTTTTTAAAGAATGGCGGAATAAGTTGGTAGTAAAGAACACAATTTAAAATCATAATTTAGGAAACTCAGATCTATAGGAGTCAGCAAACACTGCAGATAGAATTTGATTTGCATTTACACAGAGTCTGAGTTTTAACTAAACATTCAAATCTAAGGAACAGGAGATAAAACCTAGGGTTTCAACAGGATAAAAAGAGATCAAAGATACATGAAATAAAGCCAGAAATGCCAAACTTCTTGGTGAACTTGGGGGAAAATATGCCTGTAAGAAAGGGCTACATACTATTCTGTTTCAGCCATGTTACTAGGTATACAGGAAAAATTAATTTTCTATTAATGTTTTCTAAACACAAGGTCAGCACCTATGCCATTTGGAAAAAGAAGACAGAAAAATAGAAAGTGATCCGAATTTGCTAATGTTCATGTATCTGGTAAAAGAAAAGATAAATTCTCTCCAGGGTTATGTAATTAAAACACGGGCCTCAACTAGAGTTTACTAAGTTTCAAGGAAATAAGCACACACATGCACCACAAAAGGAAAACAGTAATATTAAAAATCTTAAGAAAAACTAAAATCCCAAATGAGACCTGCTTAGACTAAAAACAGTAAAATTATCTAAATAAGCATGAAGTCTTAAAAGCAAAATATATAAAATATATGTTATTCTTAAAACTATATTAAATGTATATAAAAGACCAAGAGAGATGCTACAAGAAAGATCCTCTATATAATGGTGAGAAAAAATTTAAGTTTAAGTAGAACTTCTAGATATATAAAATGCAATAATTAGCAACTTAAAAGTATATTAAAGAGCAGATTATAAAGACACTTAAAAAGCTTTTATAAACTGGGAGATATATTTGAAGAAATTGCTCAGAATGCAGGCTGGATAGATGATGTGATAGAAAATATAAAAGTGAGGTTACTAGCCATAAAGTTCACGCAAGACAATCTAATTATGCAAAATTAGAATAAGATCCTAGTATATAAAGAAGCAATATATTCTTAAAAATCACTTCATAAGATTGATTTTAAAAAGCCCAATGGATGTAAATAAAACAAATGAAATCCATGCTTAGATGCATAACTCAGAATATTTTGACATATGTCAGAAAGAAGAGACAGATAACTGCAGGTGAACTATCTCACTCTGCAGGTGAGACCAACAGCTGGCTTCTTAGCAGCAACAAGGGAGCCCGAAGAGAGATGATTAATATTATCAAAGTGCTAAGGAGAAATGTGTTAACTAAAAGTATGTATGATAAAAGAATTATATTTCAAGAGAAAATATTGAATAAATACTTTATAGGTAAATAAAATTAATAATGTGTCCCAAACTAACATCCATTAAAAGGATTTATAACATACATTCAGTCATACAACAACACGAAGGAAAATGTCCAGAAATGGAGGGTCTGAGATTCCCTATATAATGGTGAGAAAATTTTTAAAAACATTTTGAATAACAATCATTTTTAACTAAGTTGAAAATAAGGGCAGAACCATAATTCTAAAATGAAATAATGTAGTTTGCTATGGTTTGATCTAAAGTGAAATACTCTAAAATCCTTGTGGTGTTCATGGGTGTGACTGGTTAAGACTGGTGAAGATAATGGGTAATTTATAGTTTGTTATATTAGATATGTACATTATAATTTTAAGGCTAAACACTAATTGAATAAATATGTAATTTCTAAACCAAAAGACAAAAGAACAAGTGAAGATAGTACACAAACATGTAAATTCAAAATATAAAAATAAACTCAGGGAAGAAAAGAAAAAGAAGCATGGAAAAAGTGAAGTACATTAAAAATACAAAGTAAGATAGTGAAAAGAAGACTAATACATTAGTAATTGTAACAAGTATAAATAAACAAAACTTAGTAGTTAAAAGACAGAGATTGTCAAATTGTACTTCTAACCCAACTATAGTTTTTTCAAGAGTCGTAAAGGGTTGAATGAAAAACAATGGGAAAATATATCAGTTAAAACACTAACCAAAATAAAACTAGAGTACTTACATTAATATTGAGTAAAAATAAACTTTCAGAGAAAAGCAACACTGAGGATAGATACCCAAAAGTAAAGTTAAAAGTGAGAAATATTTTCAGAAAAATACATTTGAGTTAAGTTTAGCCTTGTCATGGGACAGGAGTTGGGGTTGTCACTGTCACACTCATGGTTAAAACTCTGAATTCATGAAAGTATATCAAACTAAAGGTGTCACAGGCAGTAAATCCATTCATTTGAACAAATAACTGAGATACACGTTTTTCCCTTCTAATCAAATAGGCCCCAAAGAACCCCGGTCATTCAAGAGAGAAAAACATGAGGTTGTAAAGAAAAGGTATGCGGGTATATTTGTTGGCATAAAGAACTAACTATCAAGTAAATAAGAATGGTATTATGTTCTTAAGAATATCGCACTGCTAAGGACACCTCTAGTGAGAGAAAACTGAAATTGTTGGAGAGCATTAGTCCTTAACCATCTACCAGACAGATTCAGAATTCTGCTCAGTCTCCAAGGAGAGCATCTTCCCAGATGCCCAGTACATATGTGGCCTAGAAGAAAATGAAAAAGGGAGAATCTCACAGAGAGTGAAGACAAGAAGAGGAAAGAACAATAGACAAGGGAATTCCTTCCCGGGAGTGAAATCAGGACCCAATCAAGATATGAGAGACTCCTCAAAGTATCTTCTTTGGCATTTCAGAAATACCTTAATACAGAGTCTGTTGCATGTCTCCAAGCTTCCCCTTTCCAAACAAGAGAAAATTTATTGTGGTTATTGTATCACTGTTTCATTATTATGCATTGGAAATATAGGGAAGATAACTTGTCTCTTTCACCGATTGAAGTGACCTATGAACTAAATTCAACCAAACTCCATAGATATCACACTGGAGCTGCTGTCTAGACTACAGGGCATGTTTTAATCAGTTCAGGCTGCTATACATACCAGCAGAGACTGAGTGGCTTATAAAAAACAGATGTTATTTCTCATAGTTCCAGAACTTGGGAAACCTCAAATCAAGATGCCAGCAGATTCAGTGTCTGGTAAAAACCTGCTCCTGGTTCATAGATGACCACCTTTATTCTGGTGTTTTGTTTTGTTTTGTTTTGTTTTGTTGTTTTTGTCATGGAAAGGGAGAACTCTATTCTCTTTAGCCCCTTAAATGGGCATTAATCTCATTTGCTAGAGCCTCAGTCTCATGACCTAATGTCCTAATCGTATCTCAAAGGATCCAACTCCTACTATCAACACATTGTGGGTTAGAATCTCAAAATATGAATTTCGGGAGGACAAACACGTTCAGTCTATAATAGGGCATAATCAAGGGCTCCTGAACTTTCAGCTGACAAAATGACTGGAAGGTACTATTGCATAGTCCCTTTGGGAGGGAGAGTGAAGGTGGTTGTGGGAAGAAAGGACAGGGAAAAAGATGTACTTTTCAACAAATCTTTACAGTCTTCCTCTTTCAAACACACATAGGATTATATTTTCTTATTATCCACCTTGAAAGCAGATAGTGGTATGTGACTTACTTTGGCTAAAGACATTCAAATCAAGGTGATTTGTGTCACTTTGTTCAGAAGCTTAAGGAGAATCACTTCTCCTAAGAGAACATACAGATGGCCCACAGACACATGAAAAGATGCTCAACATCACTAATCATCAGAGAAATGCAATTTAAAATCATAATGAGATATCACCTCACACCTGCCAGAATGGCTGTCATCAATAAGTCAACAAATGGCAAGTGCTGGTGAGGATGTGGAGAAAGGGGGACCCTCCTCACACATTATTGGTTGGAATGAAGACTGGTGCAGCCACTGTGGAAAGCAGTATGCAGATACCTCAAAAAATTAAAAATGAACTGCCTTAAGATGCAGCAATTCTGCTTCTGGGAATTCATCTAAAGAAACCTGAAATACTAATTTAAAATAATATATGCACTCCTCTGTTCAATGTGGCATTACTTACCACAGCCAATATTTGGAAGCAGCCCAGGTGTCCATCAGTAGGTGAGTGGTGAAGCATCTGTGGTACGTTTACACAATGGAATACTACTTGGCAGTAAAAAGAAGAAAATTGTACCCTTTGCACATGGATGTACCTGGAGAACATCATGCTAGGTGAAATAAACCAGTCAGAGAAATTACCATATGATTTCAGTCATATATAGAATCTAATGGACAAACTTTAGCATCTTGTTCCTCAGGGATATTGGCCTATAATTTTTTGTAGTGTCTTTACCTGGATTTGGAATTAAGCTAATGCTGGCCTCAAAAAATGAGCCTGGAGTTATCCCTCCTCTTCAATTTTTTGAAATAATTTAAGGAGTGGTGTTAATTCTTCTCAGAATGTTTGGTAAAATTCACCTGTGAACCTATCCAGTCCAGGGCTTTTGTTTGTTGTAGGACAAAAATAGAAACAATGAGTATAATATACCATCTTCTTTTTTAACCTACTTAGTCAATTTTTAAAGCTGGTAAAGGAACATCACTCAGTCAGAGCAATGTCTCCTCTAATCTATAATGAATATGTAGCATGAAAAAGAAATCTCTTCATTGTTTTATATCACCAATATCTATGTATTGTTTAATACTATAGCATATCTTAGCTATTCCTGACCCTAACTCTAACCCCTTACAGAGCCCTCCTGGGTGAAGAGTAAATGAGGGACTGGTTCTCACACGAGAAGCCAAAAACATACACTGAGAATGGGAGTTAACAGGAAACGATATAGAGGATGCGGCTATAGAGTGGCCCTTAAGTTATATCCAAGTAAACCAAATAGGAATTTTTCTTACATTTTTCTAGTCTGAGCAAGTTACGTAATTGCAGCTGGTTTCAAGCACATGAGAGACTGAAGTCCTACCATGTGTTTAGGAACTGACATTTGTGTGCAGCCCTTGTCACTGCCACACTACTCTACCCCACAGCCCCCAGGAGGTCACTGCCAGAAATGCAGAGCACAGTCACCAGAGAAAATAGCATTCCATGCATATTGCTAATCACTTACTATGCACCTGGCATTGAGGATAAAAATGCAAGGGGGCTGAGGGATTACCAAGCAGAAGGCGTTGCTATATGTAAACGGGAAATATATGTTGAGAAGCACTGTATCCACAGAAGCAACCTAAGTGCCCATTGCTGGAAGAATGAATAAAGAATATGTGGCATATGTATATATACATTACAATACTACTTATTCATAAAAGGGAAATCTTGATGCTTTTGACAACATGGACCTTGAAGATATTATGCTAAGTTAAATATGCCAGATGGAGCAAGACAAATACTGTATAATTTCACTTGCATGTAAAATCTTTCTTTTAAATGAACAAAATGAAACTGAAAAAACTCACAGATATTGAGAAGAGTGGTTATGGGGGTTGGGGGAAGGGTGAAAGGGGGAAGGGATCAATTACACGGTGATAGATGGAAACTAGATTCACAAGGGTAAACACAGTGTAGTGTATAAAATATTGAATCACAAGGTTGAGCACATAAAATATGCACAATCTTATATACCAATTTTACCACAATTAAAAAAACAAAAAAATAAAATTGCTCTCTATGGTGACCATCCAGCTATCTAAGGACAGAGTACTGGCTAATTATTGACTGGCTAATAATCTTGATTGGCTTCTTTGCCAGTCACCTGAAAATCAGCACCTTAGACTGAAAAAGGAAAACTTCTTTTGAAAATGTCTGCAGCCTTTCCTTCTCTCCTCTTTCCTCCTTCTCATATATAATTCCTTTTTTTAACCTTTGATAGATGAAATCAATTTAGTATACAAGTAAAAATGTGCTAATTGTTAACTATAAAAGTACTTATTAAACAAAGTGGATGTATTAGTTATCCTTTAATGGATTATTATTGCCTAGGAGCAGGGCATAGATAAACTATAAAAACGTTCTTCTATTATCATGTGTTATTTTTACAGATTTTAAAATATATGATAGTAAGTACCACAATGCTTCTACAAATGAGTATTTTGAAAGAGTAGCTTCAATAGTAAGGCTTATTCAAGGCTGAATTTTTGAAAGCAGAGTGAAAGCTTCTTTTCTTTTGTATGTTTTATTTTATCCTTGAACAAAAACTGTGAATTATTTTCTATTCCAATGTGTTTACATTGGATGGACACAAAATGATTTTATTCATCGGAGCTTTTTCTATGCTTCATAGTCGGTTGAGTCACCTGGTCTCTCCCTATTCACAGAGGGCAGCGGAGAGGCTGCTCCCTGGGACTGTCATGCTCTCTATCTTGTCTTCTCTCTTTCGGGTTCTGTTAGCTTTGTTAGCCTTGAAAATGCAATGAAACTGTAACTATGTGTATGTTTTTCTTCCTTGATAACCCACGCATACAACTGGGAAAACAAAGTTCTCACATTCTATTTTTGCTTCAATTAAAAACTATGTTATAAACTGATAGATTAATAAAAAATAAGGAGTTACAAAAACATAATAGCTCAAATGAATTGGTTGCAATTAAAAGCTTATCAATGCCCACTTATGTTATTCCATGGTGCTCTGAAACCTCTAGCATGTAATTAATATTTCATATAATTTATAGTTTCTAAATGAATTTTTGCATTACATCAATGGGCAAAAATTAATTAACAATCAACAGGCTGCATAGGAATGTCTTGTTTACACAAAGATTATTGTACAACTCAACTTTAGAAAAATAATTAGCTGCTACACACGAGGGAGAACTTTACGTTACTGTAGAGAACACCACATGGATGACTTTTTGAGTGAATTATTGTTGAACAAACTGTTTGAGAGTTGAAAACCCTTGTCCTACATGTAATAGCAATTAGGGGAGTTAATGGATATTCTTACAATAATGGAGAGGAATAAAGTATGCATGATATTCCCACTGCAATGAAGAATGTGTAGAAGTCCCAGAATAATAGCTCAGCATGGTGTTATCACTCTTTCTTAGCTAAATATTTCTACTTTAATATAACAAAAATATTATTATTTGTTGCCCCTAAATCCCTTAATTGCTCAATATTGCTTAATCTAATTTTTAAAATAATTGTCTCCTTAAGGTAAAACTATTTTTATAATAAGCAAATAGAATTCTATTCAAACTTATAAACTGCTACATTTTTTACACTATTTTCCCAAGTATGCATCAAAGAACCAAGTCAAATGATTTCTGAATTAGAGAATGGAGTATAAAAATGGATGGATGGATAGATAGGTAGATATACAGACAGGCAGAAAAACAGAAAGTATATACAAGTATAATAAATGATACATAACCAAAATGTTGACACTTTCCACTATCTTCAAGATAGTGTCCAAGACCTAAGAAACAGAATTAAAGATGCAATCAGAAGAATCATAGATTTCTAATTACACAACTGCCTGATTCTTTCACCTGCTACTCCCAAAGACATAAAATTCATTAAGCTCTGAGTCAGTGACATATGCATGAAAAAAACAACAACATTATGCTGCATTAAATTTTTAGTATTGCTAATATTTTTAATCTGGCCCTTAAACATTTGGCAATTGAATATCTCATTTTAAATTTATAAACTTAATCTGCTATGGCTAGTGTCTCCAGTAGAAACTTTTAAACTGAAAAAATAATTTCTGTATTTTCTTAAACATTAATCTTTAAAGTAGTTGAGAGTACATCTGATTCCCCAGTGAATTTTCAGTATTCCATTTGGAGGACTTAGAATATCCCAAAAGCATACTTACTCTTTTTTTGAACATCATTATGGAATCCTCTAAGACTTTACCCTTGAACTCGCAAGATACTGTGTTTCCTGTGCATCTCACACATGAATCTCAGAGTTCTAATCAGAGATAGTCAGTCCCCAAGCCTTGGCATATGTAGATATAGTTGTATAGTGTTCATAACATTCAGGCTTTGTCTAGAGTCTGTGGCAAATGATTAGAAAATAATTTTGACCATGAGACCAACCAATCAGCCATAACTAATTACCTGACAGGGTAATTAGTGGCATCCATGAAGATTAGTTGTTTCAATTACAACACCATGTACATGTGCCAAGGTTGATTAGTTTGATCAAAATATACAGAGAAAAAATACTGAAAGTTCTGCTTCAAACATAAAACTTAGCTTCAGTCATTTAAGAACCCCAGAGTTTTTTGCTTTTTACCAAGTCTTCCCATCTAATTTATAATTTTGCCATAGGTTATACAATTGAAATTTTTGCTAAAACCAAATTTAACTTTAGCCAGAACTTCTCTTGATCTACAAGGCCTATTACTCCATCACTGGAGTTTAATTTAAAGTAATCTGATTCATTGTTCTTTAAAAGTTATGCAGATTTTCACAAGGAACTCTTTAGTCTTCAAGACATGGGTAAGTAGATTTTTATAATCTATTGCTATCAGATTTTTATTATTTTAAAAGTAAATAAACCCATAAGTCTCTCTCTCTCTCTCTCTCTTTCTTTGTGTGTCTCTCAATACAGGACATTTAGTGATAATAAATAATTAATAATATGGCTGAATCCACTTCTCTATATACATCTAACTATGGTACATGATAGTGTTGTTTCCCTTCATTAATTACCCTAGAAAAGTCCTCATTTGGTCAATAATATAGAGGTTTAACTGTCCCACCAGCACCAGAAACTGAGTATTTACTGTTTAGAATGTGGTGAATATTTTTAGCTCTCCTAATTGTGTATAAGAAGTGAGGTTATTAAAGAAGGTTTCCTTAAGGAATTTATAATCTGGATAGGAAGATTGTATGAGCATGCATGTGATAATTAGCACATAATACGACCCTGTTTGAAAGTCCTGATTTAATAAATATTTTTAATTTTTTCTAAATTTTTATAGGCCACTATGGAAACTTTGTTTTCTTAAAAATGAGTTCTCCTAACTTTAATTGAATCTGATTCCTTTTTATATTGTGTCATTTAGTATCAACAGAACCAGCTTTGCCAGGGGCATCAGAAATTAGCCAGGGTAGGGGAAAGCAGAAATTATGTGCCCTGTTTATAATTTTAAGGAGACTGACAAGTCTCTAACTTTTTCTGTGTATCACAGCCATGGGTCTGTAGGAATCATCTTTTCTTTCTGGGGGGGTTCTTGTAAATAGGAGTTCTATATTTATTTTTTAATTTGTATTTATTGAGTTGAGAGAGAAAGAGAAAGAGAGAAATATTGATCTGTTGTTCCACTCATTGATGCATTCATTCATTGGTTGACTCTTGCATGTGCCTTGACTGGGGATCAAACCCACAACCATGGGTTATCAGATTGACACTAACAAACTGGGCTATCTGGCTGGGACAGGAGTTCTGCATTTTTGATGTTACTGAGAAGTTTTTCTTTCAAGTACTCATTTTTGGTTGATTCTTCATTCTTTGATATAGAGGTTTTCAAACTTTAGAGTGGGCACACATCCCTGATAAGTTTGTTCAAAATGATAATTGACAGCCCTGACCGGTGTGGCTCGGTGGGTTGGGCATTGCTAGAGAGGCAACCAATTGATGTTTCTCTCACACATCCATGTTTCTCTCCCTCTTTTTCTCCCTCCCTTCCCCTCTCTCTGAAAACAAATAAAAATAAAATATGTTTTTAAATGGTGATTGATAGCCTCTACCCACAAAGATTCAACTGCAGCTCAAAAGAGCAGGAACCTTAACTTAACGAGTGATACTTACATAGGTTCTTTTCAGACCGTGATTTGAGACGCATGGCTTTAGTTACTTTGAAACTTAATTTTAATATGATGTTTCTAATTAGAGGCACAATCTTTGATTATTTTAGAATTTTTACCTTTAGTATGTCCAACCTCATGTCCCATTTCTTGTTTGTGTAACTCTGCATGTTCATACTGTCAGAATGGAAACTTAAATGGCACTCAAACCCAAAAGACCAAGAATGCCTAGTACCCAACAATTGAAGGAGATCATCAGGGACAAGCCCATAAGGATGGATTCAGTGGCAAGTGATATGGGATAATGCAGACGTTCAGAGAGAGCCCACTGGACTAGAAAGTGAGTATAGCTGTCCTCACAGGCAAGGGTCAGCACCAGTCACATCAAAAACATTCCTCAGAGTATTGTGCAAATATTTGTTCCTTATCCAACTTTCTTTTTCTTCCTATTATATACTTGTTCCTCGTCAATCTGTATCCAAACCAATTCCTCCCAAATAAGAAATGCTAAAAGGCAGTTTTTTCTTTTTTATCTTCCAATGCTTTAAAATGAACATAGCATATACTTCTTGACTGAAAAAAAAATGTTGAAAGGATTAATATTAAGTTGTAAAGACTTTGAATGGTGATCAAAATGACAGCCTTTTAGTGTTACAATGGAACTTATAATCACTTACTACAACTATATATTTAAAAGTTGATTCATTTTTCACCAATATCTTTTCCTATGGACATTTCTCCAAGGATCCAAACCAGTTTCTTGCTGATGAAGCCTACTTTATACTTGGAGTTTCTCACTACTTGATAGGCCTTCCTCCTAGTTAGCACAGCACCATCTCTCTGTACCTTGTATGCTTTGACCCAAGTTCTGCTTCTCTGATCAGCACTCACAGACCTGCTGTGTCTTCTCTATGGCATCTCTTTCCATCTTGGAAAAGTGTCTATTAAGGTCTATCATTTCTCAAAATTAAACTTCCCCAATTATGTTAGTCTTTCTTTATAAAGCATGGCTAGCATTTTGAAATTATCCTTATTGAAACAATTGTTTCTGGGACTGCTCATTTGTCAATATGTGTCTAAAATGCAGGCTGTCAGAACTGCATCGGTGGTGCAGGTATGGTCTGAGAAATAGTCCAGACAGAAGACTCTCACCGCCTACTTCAGACATCCTGCTTATGTTAATGCAGCTTACAATTTCATTAACTTTGGGGGTTATTTTACATCAAAGTTATAGTAGAGAATATATTGAGCTAATTGTTAATTAAATGGTATTCACCACCTGTTGTATATTTTTTAAATTTAATAATTTTTATTAAATTTATTGGTTAATAGGATCTATAGGTTTCAACCGCACATTTCTGTGATACTAGATCTGTATATTGCACTATGTGTCCATCACTTAAAGTCAAACCATTTTCCACCTCCATATATCAGACCCCCTCCACCTCCAACTGCCACCCCCATATCTATATCTATATCTATATATTTAAAATATAAAATGTCCACCTATAAGAACTATCAAAGTTTTTGTAAAGTTATATTTTAAAATATTTCCTAATATTGAGCCCATTCATTTGTTCAGATATTATAAGTGCAACCCTCAGATTTATTCCGATCATCAGCAAGCTGTGAAGTGGACAGTAAAAACTGGTCCCCTAGAGACTTCTTATCCTATATTGAATTTTAGTGCAATGTCAGTGTAGTACAAGGAACTCTATGTGTAACCTATTGCTAGATTTTTAAAAAAATTGTTGAGGATATAATTTATTACACTGCATAGCCCTTTTTAAAAAATGTTTCTTGAGTTTATTTGGGGGGGTGCTTAATATCTAAAATAGTTTTATTAATTTTGTTTTGCCTTCTGATTGATTTTTGTAATTTCCATATTCCCATTGGCTTCTAGAAAACATAACCAAATTTCTAAGCCTACTTTTAACAAATATCGAGAAGGCCATCACATGCGTTTATAACACCAGACAAATTAATCCTGGTTCCATTTCCTTCCCTTATCATTTTTTCCAAAATTCTCTACTATCATTCCAAAAACTCCCTCTGGAATCTGGTGTCCCTCCTCAACCTACCTCTGACTTCAGGTGTAGCTTCAGTAGACACTTTCTAGTAAGCTTAGAATCCCCTGGTGCCATGCATCTTTCTTTTTGCCCTGGGCAGTTCTGAAGTCTGGAGAAACAGCGATTGGTTTGAAGGTAGATATAATCGACCTAAGCCAGTTGGATCAAAGTGAATTTCAGGATTTTGATGTGAGGGCTGGGATGAGGATGCTTCTTTTTCTCTGCTGGATACAAAAATGGAAGATTAGAGTTCCTGGCAGTTCTTTTTGATCTCAAGATGAGTCAGGATTAGGATGAAACCAATAATACAAAAACGTAATAGAATAATGAAGAGATGACATCCTTACCTTGGTGACATTACTGACATACTTTATCTAGCCTCATATAAAACCATATTGATTACTAGTTTCATATTATTATGCAGTTTAATCCAGTAGAAATTGAGTTTTCTGATATTTTTACCAAAAGATATCATGTTTTCCCCTTAAAATCTTTTTTTTTAAATTGACACAATGGGGATAAAAATAGAGTGAATAAGATAAAATTATGAGACTCTCTGAGGTAATAAACATAATGAACGCAACACAGTGTTCAGCACAATATAAGTACTCAAAATCTACTAAATATATCAGTTAGTATCGAATAGTCCCATACTTGAAGCAATGTATGTATAGATTCACTATTCACATTGACCTCTGTCCCAAACTTTCTTATGAATTGTTAATAAACATATTTTAACTGCCTAGTTCATATTTCTACTTAGAAAACAACTCATAGTATCTTAAGTTTTTACTATCCAGAACTATACCTATTAACTTTCCCCTACCATTATAATTAGCCATCTCAGTAAATAGTAATAACTTATACTAATATGACAAAAATATAATTCAGGATTAGCATTGTTTCCTCCATTTACTTTCTTCTTCTGGTCCCAACTTCCAGCAAGTTCTCATGTTTTACATCCAAAATTTACCTCAACATTCATTTATCCACCTTCCTAGCCACTTTCCTAGTCTGTTACCATAGTTTCTGCCCCGAATGTGGTAAAAGCATCCTACCTAGTCTTTCCAGCCAGCCAAAGGAATGTCTTCAGGACGTGACCATACACTACTCACGTGTTCTAAGAGCCATTAACAGTTTCCCACAGCAGATGTGGAATTCAACATCCTTACCGGGACCACAGGCCTCTATTATCTGATCCACATTCTCCTCCCACCCCTGTCAGCTTGGCTCACTAAGGTCTAGTTACACTGTCCCTTTAGAGAGTCTTAGGACTACTAATTTTATTTCCTAATAGATCTGCATAAAGTGTGTTTTTCTAGGCTCTATGAATGCATGTGCTTTTCACCATATTGATCTCATTGTTAACATTACCGGACTCTTGCCTTTTCCTGTTATATGTTCAGAGCACAGTGTAAATTTTCTTATACAACTTATCCTATTTAATATAATTCTACTTATTTATTTTTAAACTGTCAGTCTTTGTACTAGAAATGAAGAGTTCATGAATTAGGGACCATCAAATTCCTAGAGACTAACCTGGTGGCTGGTATAATAAATTGTACTTAAATAATTCTGCCCACTGATCATTTTCAACAAAGACATTTTTATGTAAATTGAACATATTTAATGTTGCATACATCTTCAACCAAACTTGATGAAGGTAGATAATCTGCTTTTCATAAACTTCTCAATGACCTCAATCTCATTTTACTGTTTTGCCTTGTATATGAGAGGCAGAGGGGAAGTTCACTTGGTCTGAAAAGTTCTAGAAATAAGTCCATGCTTGCAATTCCACATGGCAAATTCCAAAACATATAACTAGCATTTGTCAGTATATTAACTGACAAATACTATTAAATGGGTGATTTTAAAATTAGACATTTTATCAAAAAGTTCTGACCATTTTCTTAAAGTTGGAGAAGAAAATAAAAATCATAAATCAATATTCAATTAATTATGCTACCTCAAAGTTTTAATGAAGAATGATAGCATATAAGGACAGAATGAGGAAAAGAGAACACATAAGTGGCTGGGTAAAAGAGAGAACAAGCAAGATTACAGAAAGAAAAAATGATCTTGTACCAAAATTTCAAAGTGTTTTCTATATTATTGACATATATAGTAGATGTGTTTATATGTTAAGGATAGATGTATTGTTTTAAAAGACTAAGATAGGCACCTGGATAGTTGAGAAACACATATATATATGTGTGTGTATACATATGTATATATGTGTATGTATATATATAATGAACTCACACATATACTCACACAACACAAATATATATACATCTCATTAAATATGTTATTTTTAATATTTGGACAAGACAAGGAACACTTTTATTGTAAACAACAAATAAAAAATATTGTGTCCCATTGGAAGTTGTACATCTGGCTGTTCTAACAAAAATCAATGGAGAAAATTCACCCTAAGGTAATTTTTGTACACTGAAGTTTTCACTTAAATAATATTCCACTCCAATCTGACTTCCTTAAAAATACTATAAGAGTACAAAAGTCTTTCTAATTAAGAATCATAGAGAATATTAGTATGTTGTTCCATTTGCTCTTAAGATTACAATATTACATTCACTAATTTTCTCTGATTTGATAAAACATCTAATTTTGCAGAGCTTTACTATTATAATTACTATGATTAGAAGATTTATGGAGGATAGTAATTCTTAAGCAGAGAATTTAGAATGCAGGAAATGAACTTGACCAGGGCAAGGGATTTACAACTCAGGAACTCTATTACTTTATAATAAGCAATGAGGCAGTTTGGTTTTATAGATATTTGATGTGAAAGGATTCAAGAGTCATATTTATGACTGTTATTTTCAACACTATAATCATTTAATCAGTTGATAATTTGGCAGTCACTGTCTTTATTTGAATGGTTATAACTCTTTAAATTTAGGGACTAGAATTTTATGCAAACACATACGTTCATTTTAGTTCTCCTAAGATGAACGTAGTGAGTGTCAAAAGTCTATTCTCAAAAGCTCTTTCTTCCTTTTAACTCCTTTCACAAGATACAGGTCTATTAAAACTATCCTCTGGAGCAGAGCCCCAGAGAACAGAGGGCTTCCCACTACATCAGTAACCTTTACTATTTTCCTAACTGGATTGCTTTCTCTGAAAGAAAAGGGCATGTCATATTAAATTCCAGCTGATCAATGATCACTGGTGCCCCAGTGTGAGCACCTCCCATGCACAGTCTCTGGGTTTTCCAGATGACCACCGTCAAGACTTAGTGCTATAGTCATTGCTATAGTATGGTAGGTGGTGGGAGGCAGTTCATTAAAGGAGGAAAATTGAAGCAAAATACCAAGATCTTCCATACGTCCCAGTCAAGTACGGCAGCTCCGTGGTTTTGTTTAGACGAGCTCACCAATCAGGGATAGGGGGATTGGCTGAAGGGAAATTCTTGAAACACTTACCTTTTCTCCATTTTTTCCTGGGGTTTGTGAATTCACCCTCTCCCTCAGTAGAGGCTTCATTAAAAGATAAATCCGTGATTTTATAGATTCTCATTTTTCTTGATTTGCTTGCTTGGGTTGAAATGTCATTACCACTATTTTGACAGAACTCTGGGTATGAGGTCCCACTGAGTAAAATGCTGTGCCAGAATTCTCCAAACCTCTCAACATTCTGGGATGAGCCACAGTTGTTTTTAAGTTCCATTGGCTGTTCCCTGCCAGTGCCCCTGCCTTCCAGTCAGGTCAGAAGAACTAGGGAATTTGTTAATTTATTCTTTCTTATCCTTAAAAGGGATAATTAATTAGGCATACTCATTTATAATATACAAAATTCTTAACTCTTAAGGACAATAATATAAAAGTTTATTAATCTCTTTGGTAATTGTTAATACATTTTATTATACTATCTCATTATTAAAGCACACATTATAAGTCTTAAATATATTTAGTAAGTTTTTTTTATATAATTATACATTTTGTCTATATTATCGATGGAAAGCCACTGGTACCAGCAAAAACAAAAAAGGTAAATTAATGCACAACACTTGAGAGAGAAATTAAATAAAATGGAGGGTTATAGTATGTTAATGGATTGAAGCATTAAATCTTGTTAAGATATCAGTCTTCTCCAGAGTGATCTATAGATTCAGTTGCATTACCTAAAAAATGTCTAGTGGTTGTTGTTTGTTTGTGTATGTGATTTTGTAGAAATTAAAGGGCTGATTCTGAAATTTATATAGAAACATCAAGGAACTAGAATAACCAAGCCACCATGAAAGGAGAATAAAGTTAGAGGACTTATAATGCTGACTATAAACCAGCAGGACTAGCGAGAAGAGGCAAATAGATAAGCGGAACAAAATAGAAATGAAACAAACATACATGCTGAGTCACCTGGTTTATGATAATGTCACCACTGCATTCATGTAAAAAAAAGTGGTCTTTTCAATAAATGGTTCTGAGTTAACTTGGTATTCATCTTGAAAAACACACCTTGACTTCTAACTCATCCAAAACACAAAAATAAAATTTTAAATAGATTATAACAACTAAATGTGAAGCTGAAACCATAAAACTTCTAGAAAGAAACATTAGAGAATATCTTTGTTGCATTGAGGTAGATAAAGATTTCTTAAACACAAAATAAACAATATTAATGTAACTTTCAGCCAAGATGGAGGCATAGGTAGACACACTGTGCCTCCTCACACAACCAAAAGAAGGACAACAATTTAAAAACAAAAACAACCAATACTGACAGAAAATAGAACTGTATGGAAGTCCAACAACCAAGGAATTAGAGAAGACACATTTATCCAGACCAGTAAGAGGGATGGGGAGGGCTTGCAGCTAGAGGTGGGTGGCTGGTGGACCCAGCAAGGCGGCAGAATGTGGCGGGGCATGGAACACAAGGCAGCTTGTGGATTGGGCGGTCCCACACTCACACACAGATAAACCAGAGAAAACTGGGGAATGAGAGAGATCGAGCAACCCAGGATTCCAGCTCAGGGAAATAAAGCCTCAAAACACAAATTGAAAACACCTGTGGGGGTTGAGGTGCCAGGAGAAATTCACAGCCTCACAGGAGAGTTCATTGGAGAGACCCATAGGGTCCTTGAACATACACAAGCCCACCTACCCGGCAATCAGTGCCAAAAGGGCCCAGTTTGCTTGGGGGAAGTTGGGGAAGTGACTGAAATCTGGCAGAGAGCAGAGCAAGCACCATTGTTCCCTCTCAGACCTCTGCCCCACATAGAGTGTCACAACCCAGAGACTGAGTTGCCCCACCCAGGTGAATACCTAAGGCTCCACCCCTCACTATGTAACAGGCTCGCCAAAACAAAACAAAACAAAAAAATGGCCCAAATGAAAAAACAGATCAAAGCTCCAGAAAAAATACAGCTAGGCAACGAAGAGATAGCCAACCTATCAGATGCACAGTTCAAAGCACTGGTAATCAGCATGCTTACAGAATTTGGTCACAAATTAGATGAAAAATGAAGGCTATGCTAAGTGAAATAAAGGAAAATGTACAGGGAACCAATAGTGATGGGAAGGAAAGTGGGACTCAAGTCAATGGAGTGGACCAGAAAGAAGAAAGAAACATCTAATCAGAAAAGAATAAAGAAATGAGAATTCAAAAACATGAGGAGAGGCTTAGGAACCTCCAGGACATCTTTAAATGTTCCAATATCCAAATTATAGGGGTGACAGAAGGAGAAGAGGAAGAGCAACAAGTGGAAAAGTTATTTGAACAAATAATAAAGGAGAACTCCCCCAATCTGGCAAAGGAAACATACGTCCAGGAAGTTCAGAAAGTCTGAAAGAAGTTGGACCCAAGGTGGAACACACCAAGGTACATCATAATTATATTACCCAAGCTGAAAGATAAAAAATCTTAAAAGCTGTAAGACGAAAGGAGAGAGGTATCTACAAAGAAGTGCCCATAAGACTGTCAGCTGATTTCTCAAGAGACCTTACAGGCAAGAAGGGGCTGGAAAGAAATATTCCATGTCATAAAAGGCAAGGACCTACATCCAAGATTTCTCTATCCAGCAAAGCTTTCATTTAGAATGGAAGGGCAGATAAAGTGCTTCTCAGATAAGGTCAAGTTAAAGTAGTTCATCATTTTTAATAAGTTCAAGCCCTTATTATATGAAATGTTAAAAGGACTTACCTAAGAAAAAGAAAATAAAAAACATGTACAGTAAAATGACAGCAAACTCACAATCATTAACAACCACATCTAAAACAAAAACAAAAACAAACTAAGCAAACAACTAGGACAGGAACAGAACCACAGAAATGGAGATCACATGGAGGTTATTGACAGGGGAGTAGGAGGGGGACAGAGGGGGAAAAGGTACAGACAATAAGTAACATAGATGCTAGGTAGAAAATAGGGGGAGGGTAAGAATAGGATGGGAAATGTAGAAGTCAAAGAACTTATATATATGACCCATGGACATAAACTAAAAGTAGGGGAATATGGGTGGGAGGGGGTATGGAGGGTAGAGGGGCATGAAGGGGGGAAAATGGGACAACTGTAAAATAGCACAATTAATAAAATATATTACAAAAGAAATTTAGTCTCAAACTGAGATCTAGAAAATGTCAAAAAATAAAACAATATTGACTTGAAATATTAAACATTAGACTTTATTTAAAAGAAGAATTTCAGTTAGTGCTGATGAAGGAACTATCTAAATTATGAAAAGCCATCCTACAAGTTAGTAAGCAACATCCATACAACATAGTAAAGAAATGGCTAAAGACCCAAGCAGGTGTTTCACAAAATATATCCCAATAACCATTAAACATAAAAAAAGTACTCAACATCATTTGTCACCAGAGAAATTAAAGTCCTAAGCAGGTGCCACAAAATCATGTCTAATATTAAACAGATGGGCAACAAAGAATGTGGAGCAACTAAAACTATATATGTTACTGATGAGAATAATACATATATTCCCATCAATAATATGGGAATATATATATATATATTCCCATATTATATATACATATATATTCCCATATATATATGTATATATATAACTATCTTGCAAAACTAACAATGTCTCCTAAAACTAAATATATACCAACCCTTTTATCTAAGAACTTCCTACCTGGTTACAGGCCCTACAGAAATGACTGCTGGGTTATCAAAAGACTTGTATGAGTATGTTTATCATAGGTATTACCCATAATAACCCAAACCTGGAAATAATCCAAATGTCATTCAGTAATAAATGGAATAAAGAGACCATGCTATATTTACACAATGGGACAGTACACAATAATACAAGAACACAGTAAATTAAAATAACAGGATGAATCTTATATACATTACATTGCATGAAAAGCCCACACTCAGAAGAGTGCATGCATGATGACTACATGCACACGAACTTCAAGAGACAACTTGACTGGCAGTTTGGGATATTAAGTGATTCATCTGGGGATGAATGTTGATTGAATGGGACACAATAGAGTCTTTCTGATGCTAGGAATATTCTGTATTTTTATTTTCTTTATCAATGGCATAGATGTACACATATGTAAAAATTCATTCAACTGGACACTTAAAATTTTTGTGCCTCCCTAAGAGTTAAAAGACAGGGCATTGCAGGAAGGATCAGAACAACTCTCGGCAATGAGAGGAGGACTAGTAAAGCATCTCAGGAGAGTCAAGTTTCCCACCTGGTCCAGTCTCCCAATGTTTTGCCACTTGCTGTTCATGCCTTCTGACCAAGTTAAGTTCGGTTCTTCCCATGAGCTCTGGATCTGTCACTGGCTTCCTGTCTCTAGATTTCCTTGTGCATCTTCACCACTAACCTGACCACAGAACAATCTCTGAGGAGACAAAGAATTACTCCACTCTGCCAAACTTCCATCTCCCTCTGGACTTCTATTGGCTTATTCTTCCCACATGGAAGGTTGTCCCTTTTTCTCTTCATTTATCCTCAGCCTATTATTTTCCAGCACCCTCTAAAATGTCACTGTTAACAGGAAAGTCTTCAGTCATCAATATTGCATAATGAACACTTTATTTGAATATCCAGATATCCTCTTGGCTTTCTCTTTTACTTTATTCATATTTTTGATAAAACCTTTTTGGTTCTTCCCAAAAACCTTACTTGCAATTGCAAAACCTTAACTTGCCTTCTACCTTTACAGTACTTTACTTTTGTCCTAATATTTTCACATGTACACACATCAAAAAAACAACAACTCATCAACAACAAAAACAATGACTATAAGATAATGGATGCTTAGTAAACATTTATTTAATGAATGAATTCTAGAAAATTCCTAATTTTGTGCAAAACACAATGCTGTGATTCACTACTTTGTGTGTTTTAGTTGGTAATATTTCTATTTATGTATGTTTAGTAGTTACATAGGCTTTAAAGTTATTAACTCTTTTATTGAGGTGCTACTTTCTGGGTTATTTGAATATATGGTAATATTGTTCTTTAATAGTTATAGTTAATAATAAATTTATGAATTAAAATCTATTTAATTCATTTTTTTCAATTTATAAACTCCAATGGTGGCATTGTGAGAATGAGAACAGTAAGAAGCCCATTCCTTGCCTGCAGTAGAACAGAAGTTATTTGAAGAAAACCCAAGACAATACTGAAATCAAAAATGTTCTTGAAATCATAAGGGTAAAGGAATCCCAAGAAAGCCAATATTAATATTGTATTAAGTTGTATAATCAGAGGTGGGATCTCAGAGAACTTAAGGGCCATATATTTAAAGCAATATTGCAGGTAGAGGAATCATAATCAGATCATTTTCCCACCTAAATTACAGTACTTTATCATCTTATATTATTTATTTTGTTTCAATTTTGCTGACATATATATTCCTTTTGTTTTATTAAGTACCTACTTGATTATATATTTACTGCCCAAATTCATGTAAATAATGCTACTTATAAAACAATTAAAATTATGATTTTCAGTGGAAAACAATTTAAACTCTAACAACTCTGAATAATCAGTATCATTTAAACAACTCAGAATGTTTAGTCATAAGAAGCTGGAACAAATTATTTGAGAATCATGAAGAACTGCTTAGTTTCTTAAAGATATCCAAATCCCAGTGTAAACGAACAGTTTTATGTAAAAAAGGGGGGGCATAAGTAACACTGGCCTGACCACCACTGTCTCTATAAGCTTCTTAAAAAAGAAAAAGAGCATTGTGATATATTTATTGCAACAAATGTTCTTTGTAGCACTGGTATCTTTAAATCGTACTGATAGTTTTTACTTAAGAACTCATTGTTATCGGTATCTGCAGATGTGTGAAAAGCTTACTGTCTAAATGGCACCGTAAAATGAAAACGAATACTACAACAATACAAATGGAGGTGGGTAAATAAAATGAAACCCAGGAAGGCCTCCCTAGGAGAGACATTCTATTTCATATTTTAAGTCAAATCCTTCCTTCTCTCACCTTCCCTACATTGCTAAATTATAAAACTTATAATGTGAAATAAAACTTTATAATAAATTTGAGTAAAGAATTGCATGTCAAAACAGACCAATGTATGTGAGCTTTTTAAAAAATTCCATTTATCTTTTTTTCTGTTTTAAGGAAATGTCTTTAAATCATTCCAAAAAGTATATTAGGAAGGCAAGCAATCAGCCCAGCCAAGCTGAAAAGAGGAATGAATTTGCCAGGAAATAAAAGGAGAACAGCTAAAAATAAAATACTTTGTGTTATTTAAATTGTGAATGTAGTTATTTTTTACCAAAGTCTCCAATATCGTTTTTTTGGCAGCTTTGAATAAATGATGAAAGTGGCATCATTTACTTGCCACTGTTATCAACTATTTAGATATTATAATTAATTTTTTAGGTACATAAGGATATTTTTCCTCTCCAAAATTTTGGCAGGTTTTTTGTTTATTCATTTGTTTGTTTGTTTAAATTTTTATGGTGAGGTTTTCTGTCTGTTTTGTGGCAGATCTGATCATCTCCTGAAAAGACAGTGTCTGCTGGAGGTGGGGTGGGGTGGGGTGAAGAAGCAAGGTTAGTGCCAGAAGAATTTACTTTCTGTAGAGAATGCATAAACAAGTCATTTTCTACCATTTCATTCCTTTTATACAAAAAGTTGGAGCTCAGATTCAATACTTCAGCTTCTTGGAAAGATGAAATACAAATATTGGAACTTTTTGAAGTGACTTCTAAAAGAAACGATTACTAAATATTTTCATTCCCTTATATTCAACCCTATTGACTATAGTAGGAGCTTCTAACTCAGTTTTTCCCCAAACACAATATGCTGTCAATATGACCTTCACTGTCATTTGAACTAAGCAGTATAAACTTGGAAATGAGTTTGATTGAAGCTATTCCTACATTTCCATCAGGTAAATAACTCTGAGTTTCTTTGTCTTGGCCTCATTTCCACTGTCACTTTGCTGCCTCCTACTTGGCAGGACAGGATAGGTCTCCAGGGAAAGCCCTCTGCTTATTTCTACCCACAGCCCCTCAGGAGAGGTCTTGACAGAAACCACTTAGGTCCTAGAGACCCGCTTAGCTAGGGAGTCGACCTCTAGTGTCTGCAAAGGTATTTTCAATGGCAGGAAAGACCTCTTTCTCTTTTCATGGTTCTTAGATTCTCCTAACACTAAGAACCTAGGCTAACCTGGAACATTTATTTCTCCTTGAGATTCCTCATGTGGGGCAGCTGGAACTGGGTTGTTCAGCCTGAGAAACCCCACCGCAAGCAGCTTGGTACGGGGGTCTCACCCACAGACAGTGGAACAATTGCTTCCTGTCTGGCTCTGATTCTGGTTTCTACCCTCCGATTCCAGCAAGTGGAACTTCTGCGTTTCAGGATAGGGTTTCTGAGCAAAACAAAGTGAAATTTAACAGGTTTTTACTGCTAACAAAATGTCACCTTTTTTTTATCTTTTTGTGCCCTTTAGAGATGTGAGGTGGTTGAGCGGCTGCCCCACGCCAGGAATCCAATATGCACAGAGGCTCCAGAAGAACCTCCCAGTCTCACTCAGATGCTCCAGAAAAATGTCATTTGATGTTTTGTTAATAGCTTTTTAGGAATACGAATATTCCTCTAAAGTGTATTTCACCATACTTTAGATTATAGGCTGTTATTTATGTCGTTGTGCTAATAATTTTGGAACAAGACAAAATACAACCTAAAATAGAGTTATAAGCAAATATTTGCCAGAAATGTTTAACTGAAGAAGAGACACAGTATTTACTATTTTTACTAATTTTACTAGCTCTAGCCCAAACTGATTTTCTTTGTAAAAATATTCATGACTACCCCACCCTGGTTGGTCTTTCCTTCCTCTGCACTTGCATAATAATCTTAATAAGGTCAGTTCATTCAGCATTAATTGTATCTGTCTTGTGACATTTCTTCATCTATGTATTAACTGCTATCTATTTTGCAATTGTCCTTCTCTTTGTGTTTTAGTTCACATCTCTACCTTCACATGGAAAAGAAAACCATGCCTCAATTTAAGATACACAAAAATACAAAACCTGAGATGAACTATACACTTTTTAGTCTGTAGGCCCTTCTCATTTTCCAGTCATAAAGCAATTGGTGGAGACCAGGACTCTGGTTCTTTTTAATTTATTCTAAGCTGAATTCCCAGGAAATATTTTTATTGTGTTATCCTACTGGGATAGGCTGTTAAGAAATGAATTTATAAAAGTTTCCCTCACAAAGGCCTTAGTAGCAAGGCTTTAACAAAATTTGCTGAGTACTCCATGGGTAATAGCTTGAAGAAGGTCAACAAAAAGCAGACACTTTTATGGCATACTATATGATATTTTATTTCACCAATTATTTGGCCTCCATGTGGTAACCTTTGAGAAAGTCTTTAGAGCAATTTCTTAAAATCACATATTGAATTTAAATATAATAGAACCTCAGAAAGCTCTGTATCATTTTTTTCTTTATAACAAAGCCCAAGATATTCTCTGATTAGCAATTTTCTAAAGTCTAATTCAAAGATGGGTTAAAGAGTTCCTGACATTTCAATATGGCTTATTTCAATATGTCATTTCTAGCAATTTATCAAGGAGTACTTTCAACTAACTATAGTATATACATAATGTATATTTGACTTTGTGAGTGCATGTATAGATGAGTCTAAAAGTATGCTCTTGCTTTTAAGAATTGTTTGTCATATATTGATATTTTTTCTTACTCTATTCCTTCTAATTGATCATTGTCATCCATTCATTCAATTCCAAAGTATTCACTAAAAGAATATATTATATAATATTCATTGTATCAGGATCTAAAAATGTTTTGCTGAGCAAAATAAACATATACATTGCATTTAGTCTAGTGAGGAAGCCAAGCATTGAGAAATTACACCAATATATAAATTTTAACTGTAATCAGCTATATAAATGAAAATATGCTAGTAATGATGAGAGCCTACAACAGATGTGTATCGTTTCTCTAGTGTGTTGGGAGAGTCCTGATGAGTTAGTGCTTGAAAGAGTGAAACAGACAATAGGGTAACAGATGAGAAAGGCATTCTAGGTAAGGAAACAGCATGAGAAAAGGTCCTGAGGTAAGAGGTCCTAAACATTTCTGGGGAAACTGAGCTAATTTAGCAGAGAAATAAAAAGCAAAAGTTACAGTGGCATAAGAAGGGGCAGAAGAGTTTGACAGAGTCCAGATTACATAAAATGCAAAAGATCATATTAAAGATACCAGAGTTTATCATAAAATAAAAAAGTTACTAAAAATTCAAGTTGAAACTATGGTATGATAAGATACCATATCCCAATTACATTTTGAATAGATTGTGTCAACTACATTTAGAGATTAGATTGAGAGGAAACTAAGAATAGATGTGGAAAAATTCAATTAAAAAACTTCTGCAATAATTCAGTTGGAAGGTGATGGAGTCCTAGATTAGAGGAGCTCCAGGATGAGAAGACAAAGGTAAAGACATAGCAAACTAGACACGACAAGGAAGAATAATATTTTAAGGGTGTTTTGAGTTCTGGCATGAGGCATCAGTCATATGATAGGGCCACATTTTAAGATAAGGGACACAAGAAAACAATCATTTGACCATGGAGATTCCTTTGAAACACAGAAGTGGAGAAGAAAGATGTCTATTAGTCACAGATCTCAGAAGAGAGGTCTGGGTTAGAAATAGAGCTGCAGCCATCACCATGTGACTAAAGTTTAAAAAAGAACTAAGGACCACAGTTGGAGGGATGCTAATTCTCCAAAGCTAGGTAAAGGAAGATGGGTACGCCATCTGCCTTCTCTTCACCACTGTCACTTTGGCTGCTCTTATTCACAATGTTGTTAGCTCTACCACAATAATGCCATTGTATCCTAACTAACATGTTATGTCAGGGATGACACATCATATCCCATCTTTCACATGGCAAATGTTGCATATCTGCTTACAATCTTTCTGTATTCTCTATTTCTAAAGAATAAAACCAGTCTTCAAGTTCTATAGACAAAACCATTCCCTCAAGATCAGACATGTCAGCATTTATTTCTTGTCATCATGTTGTTTACATTTCTGGGGTACAGAATTGAATTAGCACAGTGCCTTCTCTCGTGCAGGTCACAGCTTAGGAGATCTAGGTCCTATTAGATTCTCAGTGAAGCTTTATTAAATGAATGTGTGACTCTGTAGTTACCTCCTCAAAAGCATGCAGTTGGAAACACTATTGTCAGTTTCTCAAGAGCATTCAGTCATTTCTCAGGCACTATTGTCTGTCAATGGAGTATAAGAGGGAAATAGGAATTTTAAAACTCTCCTTTAGCATAGGAAAACAAACTAAAACACACACATCCAGTCAAAAATTCATCAATTATTATTTCATTAATTAATCTTTATTAATGACCTTATTATTTTATGTCCAGAATTCTGTAATGTCAATAAAGTAGCATTACCAGAGGGATGATTTTTTTTCAGCATCTCTCTTGAGAATTAAACTCTCAATCTCCTTTAGTTAAACCGGAGCCAATAGAGTATCAAAGCTGAGACACAAAACTATAGAGATATTTCTTCATTTCCAATTCTAAATAGGGAGAGTTTAAAAAATGAAACCATTGGCAAAAGCATGTGTGTTCTTACTGTATAGAGGAAACAAAGCCCGAGAGTCATTTCCTTATCAAAAACATATTTAAAAATGTATTAAATGTCATTGTAAGTAAAATGCTTCCAGGTGAAAAACTGGCTGCAAATACAGATGCAATTTACTATAAAAAGCTGCCTCTTCTCAAAGTTGATCAAAGTTAAATCAAATGTAGATAAAAGTTACTGTTATGATCGAGTTTCCCAGCAACTTAGGGCTCCAGATTTCTGTTTCAGAATGCATTCCCAGCTGTCTCAAATTGTTTTATGATTGTTGCTTCTGTTGATATCATTGACAGTCTGTTTTATACTTTATCTTCACTTTGTGTTAAGAAACAATACCTGAATTTCTTTTAAGCTGTTTAACTTCCTACTTCTCAATTCAAGACTTTGTTTGAGGGCAGCTGGCAGTTTCAGTGAAAACGAGTATAATCTTACTGACTCATTTATTTCACTTATCAAATTGAGATGAATTCATCAGTCTAGCAGAATACGGATTTTTAAAACATACACCAGCATTTTTATAAATTTAGAATATAGTTTATTACTTGAGATACGATTGCCCCAAAACACCTTTACATTTTAAATATCTTTCCTATCATCCTCACATCCTTCCAGCATACCAAATTACTTATTTCTAAACAATTGCCTTTTCTAAATATTTGAGAAAGGAAAAGTTATCTTTCACTTGTAAGTGTTATTATTATAGCCTATTCTTTAACTGCATAGTCTATTCATTTTAAAACTGGGTAACTTCACTCTGTCTCCAGCTTTTCACTAATTTTATAACCAATTTTGCTGCCTTATCCTTCAATCCTCCCATGATTGGTGATATTGAAACATTGATATCATCAAACTTTACCTGTGGTATTTAAATTTCAGGGTTGGAACAAGAATGGCAGTATTTCATCAACATTTGATCAACAAATATTTTTGTTAACTATATTATTAAAATTATGAAAACATTATATAAGCAATATGATGAAAATATGTGATAGCTTCAAAGAAGGCCTTTTGAAGTTAAGACATATCCTTGTTTATTTTACTTCCTAATTCTCCTTTAGTGTATTTTAAGCCAATTTCTTTTGCAAAATTACAAAAATGTTCCTGTCTCCTGTTAAAATCATGGTTGGAATCCACTAAATTAGAGTATTATTATTGTCATTGGGTAAAGTATGTTAGCTACATGGGATATCTTAAATGCAAATCTAATCACAATTCAGACATATTTTATTAGTGAAGTGTTTTTAAACAGGGACATCAAGTGAATGAATTTATTGGCATTTTATATGTAAAGCAGACAAATCCACTTTATGGAGCTAATAGCATTTATGGTTTACCTCAGAGTTTTGCATGAACATTGATTCTTCAATTTTTTTATGTTTAAGACATATATTTCTTTAAAATACTTTGAATTTATTTATATTGATGAAGCATAAAAATATACACTGAATACTATTAATTTCCTGACACAGACTTTACAAATTATTTTTAAATCTAGATGGCAAACATATCTTAGCACTAAATTTCACAATGATATTGCAGGAAATTTAAATTTATAAAATGATAAATTATGTTTACAGAAAAATGTTATGATAAAATTTAGAACTATTTTTCCAATACTACACAATAAAAATTAGTTGAATGGGTCTTTAAAAATATGTAGAATGTTATCGAGAGTGGGAAACACAATAGGCAATTGACAAAATCAAAATTAATCAGAAATATAACTTACACAATTAATTTTACAAACATATAAAAACTACCTTCTTAATTCTCTAAATCTAAAACTGTGCTAAAATAATGTTGATTGATTTTTTTAAAATTAAAAAGCTTACTTCTAATGCTTAGGTTTTTATATTCAGAAGTTTATATGAACAAGAGTATTAACCAGTCAACAGCCAAGTTAACCACATAATGCTGGGTTCATATCATGTTGTTCTCAAGTGAGAGTGATGTTAAAAAAGTCAAATAATGTGAAGTCAGGTCTTCAAAAACAAACAATTATGGAGCTATGATAGAGAATGTGCAATGTCTGTTTGAATTAGCAAATTGAAGTGGGTGTCTCTTTCCAGATGTCTGGTAATGCTAATAAGCAAAGAAGAAAAGAGTACTGGAACTCCTCTAGTCAGCAGTTGTCAATGGTGGGTCAAAAGAATGAAGTGATGGAGGCAGATTTTACACACTTAATAATAAGTAGGAGATTATTATGTATGATTTTATTTTAATTGGTTTTGAAAATTAATTGGGTAGTAACCAAAGCTGGTATAAAGCTTTTCATTTGAATAGAACAATTAAAAACTCAAAAAGGCTTGGAGTTGAGGATAATCACTCTAGTGGATTAACTCCTAGCTATAAAATCAGAAGAGATTCATTATTTATCTGAAAATTGAGTTAATGTTAATGACTAATGCCTTTTAGTTAGCTGGGTATATTTCTACTTTTGAAAGCATGTTTCTTTGGTCCAGGTCAAGTATATATAAAATTGATATAATAATGACTTCCATGACTATGTTTTTCTTTTCATTTACATCAAACTTGGAAAATATATAATAAAAGTAACAGGACCTAGTATTTAATACCCTATATCCTAAGAACTGAATTGTCTTTGTGGAGGGAGGGTAGAGGGAGAAAGTCATTTATAATATCTGCCATGGTAAGAATAGTAAGAAATAAGAATAATCACTTCTAAATTTACTTGTCTTGGTAAGGTTAAAATTATTTTTCCTAACTTTAATTTCTGAAAATTTAAAATTATCTTTTAATGTAGATGTTATAACAGGAATATAAATTCTAGCCTTGATATTTGTCAGAGATAAAATATTTTGGGGTGGACTCTAGTTTGTTAGCAACCAAGGTATAGCAATCATTCTCAATAATATTAACATTAATGCTGACCATTTATTTCAAGAATGCTACATGTTAAGAAAACATTTATGGCTGTAGAATAATACTTAGTTACAAGTGACATAATATATTTACTGTACCAGTGCAGTGATATGTGTTTCTATAGTTATGCTTCATTGTTTAATATTCAACAGGTACCATGAAGTCTTCCCCCAGCTCCTCTTAACAACTAAATCCTTACATGATATTACAAACTCACTTTGTCTACATTGTATCTTTTTAGTATTTAAAAAGAAGTGGCACTACTTTTGTATGTCACCAGGTTATTAAACAAGTTATTTAGAAAAAAACACCAAATGCTTTGGGTATTTACATAAATGAAAGGATTCATTTAAATTTTTTTTGTTTTAATATACACTGAAGTTTTTATTATCTATAAAGTTATGAAATAAAAATGAACACATAATTTTAAAGTGAAAATGTTCATCTTAAACTGAGCGTAGATCATCTCTTTAAAATAGATTCGCAGAAACTCATTTTATATATGATTTACATTCCTTAATTACAATTGTAATGAATTAGTTATTCAGGTAAGTTAATTTTATTTAATACCCACCCTGACAAAACATTTGGATCTAATGGAAATTTAGAGTATGCCTAAGCAGATGGAAATAATAAATAAAACAAGAGAATGAGTGAACAGAATGAAACAGCAGAAAGTATGTTACCTCAACAAGAAATGCTGGATTTGGTCTTTTGAATCCTGTTCCAAATTGGTAAGCTTTTTGTATTCACCAGGAGTGTCTGTTTTCACATTTTCATAGTTGTTCAGCAGTCTTTGACAAGTTCTTTGTGGCTAAGGAAATTTAAAGTTGCTTTAAAATTCTCTGAGCAACTCACAGAGACCATGAAAATATACTGCTATAGAATCAAGAAACGCTGAAGAAATATGCCTTTAAAGTTGTGCCAAGAAACCTCGTGAGCATCTTTCTCTCTTTCATTATAAAGCAGAGTTCTATACTGCCTGCCTTTGGGCTAGGCAATTCCATAGACATTTCTTATACAACTGCTTACTACAAAAGTTTTAGACTAGAAAAGTCTTACTTTTCTCACCCTGGGGAAGTAACACTGTGTAAGCAGAAAAAAAAAACAGTTGTAAAAACAGAAGAACTTTCTCTGCCATTAATCAACAAATGATGGAAACTCTCCAGCACTTGGTCTTATATCTAGAGAATGATGAAAGTGCATTGTGGGATCGATGGTGTCCCATTTAGCACTCAAAGTATGAGTCTGCTACCTTTGTAGTCAATTAAATGTCTGGTTGTTATAACGAGTGTGACCTAAATTTAACTCTACAACACCTCACAGCTTTACTGTAAGCTGAATAGTCTGTTAAAAGAAACAAGTGAAATGGCTGAGAAGTATGAAGTAAGGAAAGAAAGGAAGGTTTATAACCAATTGCTTCTTGACATCTTTTGTTGTCCAGGAACCTTAAGTAAAGCACTCCTCTCTGGAGCAGATCCTATTCCCCTGTTTCTCCTGTCAGTGAATGAAACCACCATCCAGAAATTTTGAAAGCAAAGAATCTCTCCTTAAATTCTCAAATTTAATTTATCACTAAGTCCTGTCTATTTTTAGCTTCTAAGTGGATTCAACCCTGTCTACTTCTCTCATCTGCATGTATTATAACCTCTATTTCCAGAGCTACAATAACATTTTAAGTTGACTATTTAAATACAACTTGCTTTTCCCCAGCCAAACCAATCAATCCCCATTCTATAGCCATAAAGTTCTCCTCAAAATAGTTCTTCTAATCATATCATGACATGCCTCAATGTTGAGGAAAATTTTTCTGTGACTTCCTGTCACACTTAGATTGTAAAGCAAAATTTCCAGCATAGTGTAATTCAGTAGAGCTCTCTGCAATAATGGAAATGTTCTCTCAGTTTTTCCAATATGGTAACCCCTATTATTTGAAGTGTGGCTAATTCAACTGAGGACATAAATTCATAATAATTCCATTTTAATCATACTAAATTCAAACTTCAATAACCACATTAGCTACTAGCAATTATGTTGGGTAGTAAAACTCACACCCTAGCCCTGGTGTTGTCTGATCTCTACCTACTCTCTAGCCTCTTTCCATACTAAGCCTCTTAGTACTCACTTGCTCCCTGCTGTCTTAAAAAAAAACCTTTGCACTTATTATAACCCCCTACTTGGAAAACTCTTCTCATCTCTTGGTTAATAAGGGTTTTTTTTCTCTTAGTTAATATCAACTCATCCTTCAGGAGATCCAAGAATAAAAATTATTTCATGAAGGATGCCTTCCCTGATCATCTGATGAAGTCAATTTTAAATGTTCTTATAAGCACTCTCTATCTCTTCTTCACTGCCCTTGCCACAGTTGTAGTCTTATATCTATGCATGTGGTTATTTAATAAAACTAGATTCAAATACCAACAAGGCCATGAAGTATTATTGCCTAACAACTACTCTAGTGCTTAATATGTAATCAGTTCCTCATAAATATTAATTACACCAAGATGTGATTCTTTAACTTTTATTATTCTGTAGCTTGGTAGCTTTGCTCTAATTTGAAGGATTTTTTGTTATTATTTTGGGCAAATTTTTATATAAATATTAAGCATTCATAATAGCACCTAAAGAAAGATTAATCAATTGTCAACCTCTTTTCAGATCAACATGGAAATAGAATTTGAGGGCTTCCTGAGTATTTACTGATGCAGAAATCATTCATTAATATCTGAGCTAAAGCTCCAACATACAGTGATTATTAGTACAGTTTGCCCATAACAGCTTAAACCACATTCAGGCTGACAAATTAGTGAAGAAAACTTTCATAACTCCTACCAACAACCTGTGCAGCCAAATCCCACTGTTCTTTTTATTTTAATTTAATCTCTTTTGAATTCATTTGCTCCTGTAACTGGCATTTTAACCTCCTCTTGTACTTCTGGCTGTCCCCATTTCACTTTCATTACAGCCATACTTTTCTTCAGCTTAATGCCTTCAAAGGGCCATGCACAATTTTACTGTAACTTACATTCTTAAGTTCCTTTTCAAGGACCTACAGGTTTTAATGTTTGTCTCCATAGTGACAGGCTCAACCTTAACTCCATGACTACATTTTGAGGTTTTGGAAGAACAGGCTTAGAGGGTAATCTGTGCATTCATCCAGTTTGCCTCCCATCTTGATGACAAAGAAGTGGTCTCTCTGAATTCACTAAAGGGCATGTAGTGTGGACTATTATGCTCAACATCTAGATGACTGTCCATACAAAACAGTTCAGTAATCTACTAAATATAATTCCATAAAGTACTAAAGACTTTCCAAGTAACTTTACACCCAATCTCTTTGGTCAAATGATATGTATGTAAAAGTATGCTGAGAATATTCACCTTTGGTCCCTCTCATTATAATGTGGGCTGTAGATGCATCGTGGTATGGTCCAAAAGTATGTATTTCAAAACCATGACATACTGAGCTGCAAGTATTACTTATGCCACTAACATTCTGAATCCCATCACATCAATTATAATATGAAAATAAAAATAACAACTTACCCAGAATTTGTCAGTATAAATAAGCTAATACAGTTCAGGTCTCTAGTTATAGTATATTGTCAAGACTTTCCCTCCACAAATTCTTGAGGCAATCTACAATACACAGGTTCAGGTCCATCATCCCCAGCCAAAAACAATGATGACTTAGTTCCTCAGTATCTTCAACCTACCAGCTGTTACTATCTAGGATTATTATTTTTTACTAAATCCAAGTGTAACATTGAGGAATTATAACAGTGGGGAATGGTAACCCACCCTGTCATTCTATCAGCAATGTTTCCATAAATGCTGACTCTGACTAGTGTGTATTAATATCTTATAGATAAACATGTTTGTATAAGAATCCTAAGAACTAACTTCAAGAAATACAGACAACTTTATTCATCCCAGCTTTGGGAGATTTGCTTACCTTTAACTGTAAAACCAGGATGACATAAAACCAGGATGACAAAAACCAGGATGATGGATGATGCACATAATACCATCACTTGACCAGTTTCAACATCATCATCAGAATAGACTGTGCTCATCCGTATGTAGAAAACTTTTCAACCCCCTTTTTTGATCTCTTTGTTCTGCTTTCCCTCCCCTGCTCATAAAAACCTATGCCTGCACTGAGATGTTGAAATGGTTTTTGAGTCAGGAGCCTGCTATCTTCTCAGGTCACTGACTCCTAAATTAAAACCACGTTCCTTTTCACCAGCTCCTGCCTCATGAGTTTGGCTCTCGTGTTGGCAGGCAGTCAAGCTTGTGGGTCATTTTTCTGGGTTTCATAATTACTGAGTATAGCTGGACCACAAACAACAGCAAGCCTATGGGGTGACCATGTAGTCTTCAAGGTCCTTATGCCAGGTTAACTTTATTCTATATTACTTTGCCTATCACTGGTCTCAATTTAAATAGATGAGTAGCCTGGAGCCTCATTCTTGCCCTCCATTGAATTTCAAGTCTTGATTATTATTTTGACTTCTTCCACCATATTATGACTTTGTGGATAACACCACCAGCTGAACCACAACTAAATTTGCCACTGTGCATAAATTGTCTGGCCTCCACTGCAAAGGTCAGCCACCATAGCTAATAAATTAAGCTGCTGCTTCCAGCCTTGTCTTTTTCTCCCAAGTTGCAAGGGCTCATGCTTCTGAAGAAAGTTCCTATTTCTCCTGTGTAACAAAAGTATCAAGTGAGGATAAAAGTCATTACATGATCACCGAGAAACCAGAAGAAAATAGGCTC
Source organism: Tonatia bakeri (assembly GCA_004024845.1). NCBI lineage: Eukaryota > Metazoa > Chordata > Mammalia > Chiroptera > Phyllostomidae > Tonatia > Tonatia bakeri. The sequence continues at coordinate 338,366 of PVIA01000299.1, read as the reverse complement.
TAGTTGAGAAAATATGAAGTGAAAAATGTTGTTTCCAGTAAAATAAAACAACTGTTTATTACACAGATGAAATCATAATAGACACAAAACAAAAATGATCTAGTAATAATTGTCAGTGTCTCACTTCAAAGCTAAAGGAAAAATATCAACTTGCTGTCAGATATTATAAAAGAAACTAAAATGTATAGTTCTACTTCCCTCCAACACCCAGCCCTTCCCCCCAACACATCTGCTCATGAATCCTCTAGAGTCAGTGCAATTTTCTGTGTTAACCTAATGACATTTGAACAACTGACCTGGAAGATCTAGAGAACAGAGTCCTCTAAGACTAATAGCTTTTTCAGGTAGAATGTCTGTCCTCTGTGGGGTGCATGTTCAGCAGCAGGCGCCTATCAGCCTGGCCCCCCACAAAATGCTTGAAGTGCTAAGGGAATAGTTCAGAATGCAGGGTGGAAGCTCCTAGCCAGGGCTGAGTTCACTCAGTTTTTCTTGCTCTACATTTAAATTTGAGAAACTTAAAGCAACACATTTGTAAAATCTGTTCTATTTTTCCTCTGTGTTTAAATCTGTTATCCTTCAGACCATCATTGTCCATGAAAACAATAAATTTTAGTCCTTTTTTAGACTTCAAAAATTTCCTAAAGTGCTTGCCATAAAATCTATGGCAGTTTTACAGATCCATTTCAGTCTAATGAGGACCAGAAGAATAAATGTAAATGATTGGCTCTAGTTGGCTTCTCCATTTCTAATTAGAATCTCAAAAGATGTATAATATACTGATGTACACTGATGCTTAAGAATTTATAGTAAAAGATATTTTTATGCACTACATCTTTCTCATTAAAGTTTACATTCAAAAGGTCCTTCAGAGAAAAGCTTTTTGGCACCAGATCTTTTCTGCCTGTTTTAACAAATATATAAGTCAATGCTAGTTCTTATTATTGAAATATCTGTTAAATACCATGTTTATTACTATAAATTCAACTTTACTTTGGATGAGCAACTGTAATTTAAAAAAGCAAATGGTTACAAATAAATAAAAACCCAGGGATATGCTCTTTTAAATTTTAAACCAGTTATTTTTTTATGTATGTTTGTTTTCTCCAAATGCAGATTGTAAGAAATATTATCAACCTTTAAAATCAATTATATATTTCAGTGTCCTAAGATATTGAAAATTCCTTAAAACCCTAATTTTAATGAATGAACTGTGTTATCTCAAATGATGATGCCATCAATACATACACTCCATTATTGTACATTTAGATTATTTTTTAAAGATTTTATTTATTTATTTCTAGAGAGAGGGGAAGAGAGGGAGAGAAACATCAGTGTGTGATTGCCTCTTGTGTGCTCCCAACTGGGAACCTGGCCCACAACCCGGGCATGTGCCCTGACTAGGAATCGAACCAGAGATCCTCTGGTTCGCAGGCCTATGTTCAATCCACTGAACCACACCAAACAGGGCTAGATTATTTCTTATTTAACTCTTTACTCTAAAAAAAAAAAAAAAAGATGCACCCTGGCTGGCATAGCTCAGTGGATTGAGCGCGAGCTGCAAACCAAAGCATTGCAGGTTTGATTCCCAGTCAGGGCACATGCCTGGGTTGCAGGCCACGGCCCCCAGCAACCACACATTGATGTTTCTCTCCCTCTCTCTTTCTCCCTCTCTTCCCTCTCTAAAAATAAATACATAAAATCTTAAAAAAAAAAAGATGCAGTGAAAATTCTGTACATAGTTTCTTTTAAATTATCGAGTATTTCTTTGAGATAGATTTCTAAAAGTTAAATTACTGGTGCAAAAATATTAATACTTTTATGATTTTAATACATAATAATATGTTCTTTAGAAAATCTGTACCAGTTTACACTTCAACCATGATTGTCTGGAAATCTTTGCTTCACTAAACCATCTTCAGCCTTTAGTATTACTTTCAAAAAATATTTGCCCATTTGAAATATTAAAAAGACGGGACATTTGTCTTTGTGTAATTCCCATTATTAATATTATAATTTTGTATACTTACTTTTTACAAATTGTTTGCTTATATCATCTGTACATATTTACTGAAATTTCTTTCTTACTGGCATGCATCTATTCTATTGAGAAATTATCTATCTATATACCTACCTATCCATCCATGTATTTAGACACATAGGAAATCAAGCTTATTCTACTATTATCAACAAGTAACATTTTCCTAAAATGCCATTTTTCACATAATGTTACTTTTTACATTTTTATTTACTTAAGGCATTTTTAGTTAGCCTTTTTTGAAGAAAAGTTTCCTGTTTGTTCTCCTGCTTTTATTTCTTTTAAAGATTCACTATTGAGACTTAATTTTTAGTCTTTAGTAAATTTAACTTGTGAGTCGATGTCTAAATTGACATATTTCCCCAAATTCCTTATGTTAAATACTATTTACCTAATAAATTATCAGCTCTCTCTTCATTCTGTAGTATACATAAATTCTACATTCTATTCGTATAACCCATGTCTTATATAACATACAAATACCAAATTGGCATATTTGTAGTTTTAAAATGCATTTTAATATAAACTAAAATAGATACACACAAAGGAGATAATGATAGATATTTCCACTTATCTCAGAGGTTTACAATAGCCAAGGCTTATTTTTGGCTCACACCACATGTTTATCCACGGTTGGCTGCATCTGTTCTAGATGTTTTTGCTCTGGAACACCACAGATTTCAGGGCTCAGGAAACCGAAACATCGCTGGTTTCTAGAACATTCTCTGCACCCATATTTCATTGTCTGAATCCAGACACAAGGCAAGGTCTGACTTCTAAACGTAAGATTTTATAATCTTCCTGTGGAGAACATCATAATGTAATAATGCAAGAGCTAGGCTACACTAAATCAACTTTTAAAAATGTATTTAAATCCCACAAATTATTCCATTGCACTTTTTATTGAAATTAGCTTAAATCCATAAGTTAGCAGAAACTTGCACATTTACAATATTGTTTTTTCATCCAGATACACATTGTTCTTCATTTATTCAAAACTCTCAAGTAAGTTTTAAAAATTTTAATAATTCTAGGAGAATTATTTATTTTATCTAGTTTATAGTAAACAAGTTTTGAATGTTTTAATGCAATAATCAATTGAAAACATTACAATTATAATTTCAGTTACTTATTGATGGTGTACAGAAAAAGCCAGTTAATAAATATGGATATTGTATCTGCCATTTGGCTGGATTGCTTTTAATCCTAAGCAATTTTAAGTAATTCCCTGGGACTTTGCTTTTCAATATAGTAGCTACTCTCCACATTTGGTATTTAAATTAATATTAAGTTAAATATTCAATTCCTTGATCACATGCTACATTTCAAATGCTTAGTATTCACATGTGGTTAGTAGATAACTGCTTTGGACAGCCACTAGCTGAACCCAGGCATTGCTTCATGACTGGAGTTGAACTTCCATCGTTGCATGTTCTATTGGACAGTACTGCTGTAAGGTTGTCTACTTATATAACCCTATTATCTGTCCATAATGTTAAACTTTCCTTCTTTCTAATAGTTATGATTTTTCCTGTTTCTCTTTTGCATTGTATTTCTTTGACCATAACTTTAAGCAACATGTTAATTAATGATCTTTATATAGAAAGGTTTTAATGAATTAATAATTTTTTGTTTTTCAGAAATAAATCATCACCCTAGAGTGCCACTAATTGCTGTCAATATTCTGCCCAAATTATAATTACTACCATTCATTGCCCTTGTATTTGTTTAGGTATTTTGATATTGAAAGTGGTATAAAAAAACATAATGAAAGAAAAAGAAGTGTCCGTGAGAACAGTATTTTGGCTGTCTCAAATATTAGCAGCCAAGCAGTAAAAGAAGCACTGTCCATTTTTTTGGTATATACAGACAATGAGTCCACAAGACAGCGAGGAGGCTGAGAAGGAATAAAGCATTTCACTTCTTACTTTCAAACAAAGCATGTAGTGAATGAAGCATGCTTTGGGCAGAGATTGCAATTTTTAATGAAACCCCATAGACTTTACCATCAATCAACTATCCCCTTCCAAATCTACCATTCAAACTTATAGGATTATATTTTCTTAGGTTTAAACTGTCTTAAAATTTCACTTCCTTCTGTGTGTTAACAGGTTATTTTTCAGTTGACCATAATGGCTAACTTCATCAGAGTTCACAAACACCATATTGAACCAGAAGTTTATGTTGACAATATTATATTGTCAAACTTTCCCTATACTCACATTTTCATACATAAGTAGGCTTGTGAACTTATTAAATATGTTATTGACAATAAATCTAAGAGCTAATGACTGCCATTTACTTAACCTTATTTATGCAAGCCCCTTTACTAAGCTCTTAGGTCATACTTCTGACAGTTTAAACATCATAATAATATCATTAAATATCAACCTATTTTAATGTGAGGAAAATAAGGGTCAGAGAGATTTAGCAATATTCCCAAAGTCACAGCAGTAGTGCCTGAAGAAGTAGGAATTTGAAACTAAATCAACTCCAAATAGATAATTTATATTGATTATATAAAAAAACATATACATATGCTTCTTAAGATGGACTTGATAAAATTATGTAGTACAGTTTAACTGAAATATATTTAAAGGAAACAGTCTTACTATTTCCTAGGAAATAGTATTAGAAACTTTTGCAGAAATAAAACCCTTGGTTCCCTTGTGAAACATAGAGACATTTAAAGCCTGAGATTAAATTTTTCTGTGTTAAAGACAGAGATTTTTTAAGTGACTTGTGATTTTGTCACTATCTTGGGAATATAAAAAGAGAGGAATATTGTGAAATAAAAGGAAATATGTGTGCATAAAAATTCCCTGAATTTTATACCTTCTTGCTTTGTATTGGGCAACTACGATAACCAAAGCTCCCAGTGCCAATAAAACTATCCAGAAGCAAATGTTTTTTGGTGGCACATACTGAATATTTTCTGTCTCAGTGTTTACATTAATGACTTCCATAAATATCAAAACCATGAACTACCACTGTGTAAGAGTCCTATGGGACAGTAAACTTACTCTCATGTCTTATTCTGTTAATACAAAATACATTTCACTTATATTCATATGCATGAAAATCACTGTTACTTTTATAATAAACATATTAGAACTCATTTGTAAAATCTTCACATAGAACTTTCATAGAGACAATATGAAAAATTCTTGTTAATGCAACCAAAAGAGAACTTTGCATTTTCACATGTAACCAAAATAAAAGTATATATATATTTCATTTTGAATGTTTCTATTTCTCTAATTTCAAATGCATATAAAACTATATTATAGCATAAAGTTAATTGCTGATATCAGATGTGGAACTTTGGAAATTTAATTTAATCATAAAATTTCTCCGGGCATATATAGAAATTAGAAACTCTCTCTCTCTCTCTCTGGAAAAGCACAGCAGACAACACAGAGCAGACTAAAGGACCTGAGGACATCAGTGATTTAGCAGCAAGTGCTAAAATGTATCGCTTCAATTGGACTGTATGCTCCAGAGAAACAGAGGCCATGTCTCCTCCTATTACAGTCTTTATGATCATTAAGTAATTGTTGAATTAATAATTAAGTAAATAAATAAATATTAGACTTACTGCTGATAAAGATTGCTTATTAGGATGTGAATTTTTGTTGTTTATTAAATGTATGTATCCTGGGAATAGGAAAAAATTAAGGAGAAAGGAAAAATCTAAAGCTAGATACTATAAAGTCATTTCCCTTTATTCCTTGAAACATCAGCCTAGGATGGGCATTATTATTTCTATATCTCTAAAATATATTGATGTCAGGAAGCTTGGGTTTAGAGAGTTTAAGTAGCTTACCAGACAATACATACAGCAAGCAGCAAGGCCAATATACAAAAACAAGTCTGACTGGCTTCTAAGATCATGCTCTTGCACTATCATGTAAATGAAACCAGGCATCTGACATGCTCTCTTGAGGCCACAAATCCACACATGAGTAATTAAGGGAACTTGATTTAAGTTCTAGTTTTGCTAGTCATAGATTTTATAATTCTGAATATTCATTTCAAAACTTTGTGGTGATTTACTTACTGAGAAAATAAATACTTAGAGGTAATGGTATCTAAAATCCATTTTTGATCGAATAGGTCTTTAATCTGAAATTTACCAGCTAATTTTGTAACAGGGTGCAGCCAAGAGGGGGACTGCAAATAGGGATTTGAAATGGGATCCAGAACTTGAGGTGTCCAGGAAATATTAGAAAGATATATAGGATGTCCTCCCTCCTCCCCCACAGGTGTGAGTTGGGGGAAGGGACACATGGAGCAGAAACATGCAGAGTTATTTTGTACAGCAACAGTTTCGCAGCTAACCTCTGGCATGGTCATTTAACATATCTATAACCTTTAACTGGTTTTATAGATATGTTAAATAGTTGTGGCCATGCTTTGAGCCAGGGGAATGGAAGTTACTTTCAGCCAAGATGTAACTGGGGAGCAGCCCTCCCTGGTTACAGCACCTGCGTGAGAGCTTGGAGAAGATTGGCTCCAAGACATGGGGCCACACCTGCCCAGATTTACAATGGCAGCCCAGTAAACCTGGAAGAATACAGGAATGATGGCAGGTGTAACTGATTGTAGGAGGAATCAGAAATGGGTGTACAGAGGAAGATTGGCGTGGGGATTTAAACCCAGACTCAGTAGCCATGAGAGGAGAGAACCATGTGGATTTGGCAGAGTAGGGACCCCCGCACCTTTGGTTAGAGAGAACCACATGGCTTTGGGGTGCTCCCTTTTGCCATGTGGCTTAGAAAGCAGGGGAGACTTTGCTTGGAAGAAAAGGAGTGAAAGGACTCTTGCTGGTGGGCCATGAGAAGGTGCCAAATGGCTTTGGATTAACTGGAGATCCTGGTGGTGACACAGCTGATGGTGCTGGGAGCCTGAAACATGGATTTCTACTTCTTTTCCTGAGACACGGTACCCCAGATTAGGGCAGAGGGAGAAGGAAGGACTATGTGCATCTGTGGGTATCCTAAAGGACTTTAATATTTTAATGAAAACATTAAGTCACTATTCTAAGTCTGTATAGCTTTAAATAAATATTTTCTTTCCTTTTCACAAATCTCTGGCATTGAGAGACATCTTTCCTCTGGCAGCAGGCATAGCAAACCTAGTAGGGGGTCCTTTTGGTAATAGTATACCATACACCATCCTTGGGTCTGTTCTGTAACAATGTTTGCAAGTGTAGTTTATTCTAATGGCAATATCTTTAGTTTAGAAATGTACATATACTAACTGTATGAAAATAACACTTACTGCCATGACTGCAAATTCTACAAAATATCTCATTAAATCAAAAGAGATGCTGATTCATTTAGGAAATTATCAGCTATCTCAGTTCACCTGGGTATGCAATTGCAACATTCATATTTGTATGATTTTCATAACACAACCAAGTTTGTTTAAAAAAACAAACCGTTCTAGCTGAATGATTTCCTTTATGATATTAGTTTTTCTGGTACAGAACTTATTTTATATATGTTAAAATGATACCACATTTTCTGTTTTTTAGAACCTAATCTCTCAATGACAGTGGCCAAGAATAGATGAATGGTCCCATAGAGAGTTATGTGGTATTTAGCTCTTCTGGAGAGATATGACATTTCAGGTTTAGGATGATTCATTGCTTGGTTGACAGGTCAAGTTTTCCTATGAAATGTTAGGTCTTTCAAGAAATATAGCCAGACCATCACTGTGCATCTAGAGCTGGGCTAGAGTCTGACCACTACTCTGGAGTAGCTAAATGAAAGGATTGGCATATGTCCAAACAACCTATTGGGCAAAATCCTCTGATTTTTAGGAAAATTCTGCTTTCAAACATCTTACTGTGCTTTTGTGCAGAGTTGGTGCCCCCACCCCCGGTGGAACAGAGAGCCTTACCATCCTGATAGTTAAGAAAAGCAATAGGCACTCTTATTAATCAATAAACTCTTGGGTGTCCCCAAAACTTGTGCTCAACCCCAGTCAACATTTGTCACAGTTAACTTCCTATTATTAGAATTCACAACCTGAACAGTATATTTTATTTCTCTTGTATGCTGCTCATCCATTCAGCTGTTTAGAAGTTAATGAAAATAGAAAAGAGTGCTTATTCACATTAGGGTTTATCCATCTACTTGAATAGGGATCACCCACAGTAAAGCCCTGGCACTAAATTGTGGTAGCAGGTCATGGCCACTGCTCAGAAAGAAGATTGGGTTCAGTATACATTATTATTAGGTACTCACCTCAGCCAGCTATATGCACTCAAATTAAGGAATTATAAAATGGTCAAAAAACAAGCACAACCTAGATTCTAAATCCTGGCTATGATTCACAAATGATACTAATGTCTCAAAAGTTGATCTCTGTGGGTTAATTTGACCTAGAAAATGTCCTCCTTTTGTGATGCTAAATCTGTGGCTCCCCAGGTTTTAGAGGAATCTTCAAAGAGGAGATTGTCCAGGAGGACACAGGCCATCGTTTAAATACCCTCAACTCTTCCAAGACTTTCAGTGCCCCTTATGACCTTCCCACTCCCTTTCTTACCGCCTGTCTCAGGCCAAACTTTGGGGAGGTATTCGCCCACCAAGACCAATATTAAACTCAATTTAAGTTAGTAAACTGAAATAGGCAGAATGTGTTAAAAATAATTTCAATAAGAAATAAGAGAAAACAGAATTTAAATAAAGAAAATAACATAAAACATTCCAGCTATTAAAAATGTTTCTTTTTATAAGATATCTATCTTACATCATTTATTAACTTAGAAACCAAGCATAGGGTTCCTTCCAATGATTCTAATCACCTCTCAAGATATTAAGTCCAACACTGAACAAAAGTTAATTTTTAGAGTAGAATTCATTTATTTTTATACATTATTACTTAATATAGTCTTTATTATAATTTTTTCATTGCTGTCTCATGGATGTATTTTCATCTATCAGGTCATTACATGTATAAGCAGAATATCTAAAAGTCTGAGCAATAATGTTAAAAAATGCTGTTAATTATATATATACTCATCATTGGCTAATTACAGTGCCTAAAATTTCCCAACTTTTTATTTAGCTCACAGTCTTCATAAAATAAAATACACCATTTGTTCTTGCTCACTGAGACCTTGGTGAGAACAAACATTAAATATGAAAAAGGGAGATATATTTGCAAGGTATTGGAAATGTTTTTGTCAAATTAAAAGCCTGTCATTTTCATTTTAGCATGACCTAAAAACACAGAACTAAATTTAATTGTTTTTAGAAGTACTGGGAGAATAAAGTAAATGTATTTGGTAAGAATTTATATTTCAAAATTAATTGTGCAACATCAGCAAAAGGAGACATGAATGGTGAGTAATTGCATGACCACAAGCTCTAAGTTAATTAGAGGCTCGGCATAAGTCAACAATATGAAGGGATTCCAAGGAAGGCAATGTGGAACTGACTAAATAATGTCATTCCCAATTCAGGTAGAACAGTGATCAACTCACTAAATTCTGTACTGGACAGGGCACAAGTAAGTCTTTGATTTTGTTAGCCACATTATTAGCAGGTGAAAAGTGGTAGTTATCACCAAGAGAACAGTAACAATGATAGTATAAGGTCCAGAAACTCCACTGTTACAGAAGTGGAGTCAGAAAGTGTAGGTTTGAACCTCTTTTGTTTTATGTGAGAGTTCAGTTGTTTTGGACAATTCATTTTGCTTCTTTAAAGCCCAGTTCCTTTACCTATAAAACTGGTATTAAAAATACCACCCCTTCTGTGCATTCCTTGTGTAGATCAAATGAGATCATTTATGTCAATGCATTGTGTAACAGGGTGTGAGATGGGTGCAAATATATGAGATGTAGGTAATGAGACTTCAAACATACAATAACATCATGTGTAAAAGGAGAAGGTCATTGCTTATGATTTCATAGGGTTAGAGGCAAGTGTAGAAGTAAAAGTAAAGCCCATTTGGCTCCATGTATGACAGAACCTAGTAATGACTAATACATGTCAACGTCATTAGTTACCTCAAAGAGGAGTAAGTTTCCACTTTGGAAGGATGAATTCAGGAAGAAACTGGGTGAAAACCTGGTTGCGAAAGGATTTACTGAATGGCCTATCAATACCTTTCCTGGGGGAAGGGTTTGCCAATCCTGGTTGGTTTTGCTAGAATCCCAAATCACTCAGTTAAAGAGCATTGCACATTTAACACTAATTATAACACCAACTGAAGGCACTAGCACTTATTAAAACCGACCATATTCCAGTGAGCCCAGATTATTTGTATAGTCTGTAAGATTTGCAAAGTGATTTATATACATATTTTTCATGTAACGATGGGTTAACAGAGAAGAATTTTTGTTTAAGACCTATCTCTCCTACTACCAGTATAATATAGCTGACAATAGAAGATGTGGAAAGTTTTTTGTCTAAAATATTACTCAACTTTTTTGTGTGCATACACAACCCTGTCTAATCTAGCCCCCAAGACAGTGCTTATGTGGATTAACACTGTAAGAGCAAAGTCAGTCAACATAGGCAACAACGAACAGACCAGGTACAAAATCAAGGCTGTACCACTCAGAAAATAATTACCCTGTGAAAGTCACAGTTTTAAAAATCTCACCTGGCTATTTAACAAGACAAGAGCTCAACTTCTTTTTTGAAAAGCTGTGTCATTGATTCTACTGGCAGAAATAAGGATAATCAAATCTCATGCTTTAGAAAATATATTCAACACTATAGGGGTCAGGGAGATTTTTTTTCCTTTGTGACCCCATAGCACTTGACAATTAGCTCAAAGCAGAGAATGGGGCACTTGGGGCTTCTTTGCTTCCTTTTGATGCATCAGCATCAGATCTGCTAATGGTCTTAAAGGTGAGGACCCAAAAGGGGAAGGATAAATACCAGCTTCCTTAATCTGAAGGTGTTATGCAGGATGCAGATGTTTTATCCTCTTTGTTGATTGGGGCTCTCTTGCTTGTAAAATGTGTGAGACTATACAACCACATTCTCTGCATTTTCTAGATAACAAATAGGTGATCATTTGGGGCAAAGAAGATGATTTACGTAAGTGCACACACAAAAATAGTATTTGTTTATTTTACTAATCCAGCTTTCTCTTTCATTGGACTCATTTCTAGTTTAGTTGGGAGAAATGTGAAAAATGCTATAAAGGATAAACCTTTAATCATTTTGAGGTCTATTTAGAAGCCAACTTGTGAAGCCTCTCACAGCAGTTTGAAAATCATTGATGAGACCACCTGTCCATACCCTCACCCAGTGATGACTTGTAACAGATAAATGTGCCAAGGGGGAAATCCATGTATCCTTGTGAGTTACTGCCTCATTTTTAATGGTACAAGACAAAGAAATAGCAACAGACAACCTTTGTAAATCCTTGTGTTTTTCAGACTCAGCTTTCAAAGGATGAAAAAAACACAAAATTTAAAGTTGCTTTAGTTCAAATGAGAGAGGTAGCAAGGTGAGTTCTTTTACGGTTTTGAGAACCTGATATTTCAGAAGAAAAAGGTGACCTGCTAGAATCCCCTGGTGGGTAGCACTACTAAATAGGGCTGTTAGAGGTGAAAGTGAATTTTTCAAATTTGCTGGAACAGATCTGCAAGGTCATGCATGCTAGTGTATTTGTTGAAGAAAGGAAGATTTGGTACATGGGTATACCTTTATAAATACATTCACAAAGGTTAGGATGACAAGGAAGGTAAGACTGAAAAGTTTAAAAACACCTTTGCTTTCACATGGCAGCACATCCCCTGTGGATCCACATTGTCAGCAAGACTCACATGAGCACAGGTTGAAGGCTTGAGGCTATTTCTTATTCCCAATACTATAAATGAAGGCTGACTTCCTGCCCGCATAAAAAAACGGGAAAACATTTAGGAAACATTTCCATACTCTGATTTATTGAAGAAAATTTAAAAAAAATTAAAAATTTCATGTATTTTTAGAGGGAAGGGAAGGGAGGGAGAAAGAAAGGAAGAGAAACTTCAATGTGTGGTTGCCTCTTGTACATCCCCTACTAGGGACCTGGCATACACAACCCAGGCATGTGCCCTGACTGGGAATTGAACCAGTGACCCTTTTGTTCGCAGCCTGGCACTTAATCCACTGAGCCACACCAGCAAGGCCTAAGAATAAAAAAAAAAAAAAAAAATCCTATACTAGATAGGAGAAATGCTCCTGGAAGATGGGTAAGGGGGGAAAAGTTCCTGATGAGGAAAGTGAGAGTTTTTGGTTTATTTGTTTATTTGTGTGTTTGTTTTTAAACAGCATTAAGAGTTTGACAAGTGGAAGAAGATAATGAAATAGTAGATAAATTTAAAAAATAGGCACAATTTCCAAGGTAAAAATGTGTATGAGGATCTTCTTTCAGAGGGTTAACTAGGCCATTCTACAAAATAGTGATAAACAATAATAAATCCATGAGCAATAATAGATGCATGAACACAATTCCATGCATGCTGCATGCTGCTACAATTCCAAGAAGAAATAATGGTGTATTTGTGTCTGGTGACTTTCTGCATATGGTGACAGCCATATGCAGAGATGGCATGGCTAACTGGCTCTTATGTTGTCTTTCTGGAGTGTGAATCCAAGACATGACAGAAAGTCTGCCCAGAGTCATCAACTTTACTCCTCTCTACCTCCACTGGGCCATGTGAGGATGAAGAAAATGGTCACAAAGAAACCCCAAAACATTAATCCTTTCAACACAGATTTATTGAGTGGCACTGTACTAGTGGAAACAACAGCAAATATAACATGTATTTGTTCTCCTGTGGTCTACAAACTTCTGTTCCGACAAGCATTTAGACAATAAAAACTGAGTTGTGACTATTGCTGTGATAGAGAAACAAAGGTAAGTTTTTCTCTGAAAAAAGAATAGCATTTACCAAACCCTGGAGACAAGAAAGTGGAGGGCAAAAATGGTCAACTAAAAGTGATGCACCTCTAATAATGTTGACAATCTTGGTTTAAAAGTTACTCTAAAATTTTAAGGAAAATAAGAAACAGGAACACCAAGTACATCTTCAAAATGGAGATATATTTGTAAGTCCAAAATACAATATATGATTACAGAATAAAAGATTAAATAATTGACTCGGATAAAAGCAGGAAGATAAACACCTGGGTCCCTAGAGAAAGAACCAAGTAAGCTGCCTGCTGATTGACCATGGAAGCTCCTCCCAAACTTGCAAGAAATCTAGGAATGTGAGGTGAGGTAGAGTGATTGAAAATGGGGCTCGTTTATGAATACTTGGGTAAAAATCATTCAAACCACATATTACCTCTGGATGCTGAGCAGACAAGTGACTTCTTCCCACTGTGCACATTTCAAAGGAAACATAAACCCGAGCTATCCACCTCCCAGAGAGTATAATAAAGGCAGGAAAAAGATGAAACAAAAATAAAATTATTTACTGAAGATAGCAAACATGAGACTCATAGAAATGAGTCTTCAGAAAGAGAAGGCAAAGGAGATTGGCATGCTGGTAGCATTACTGAGGAACGGAAATTTTGCCCAGCTTAAAGGATAGAAGTTTCCTGATTTAATGGACTCACCAAAAGCCCTATAGAATGAACAAATAATAACCCACAGTTAATCACATCTTATTGAACATAAATAATTCACTTTGTAGTTAGATTAAATATAGTTTATTTCATCATTTGATTTATGATATGGAAAAATTTATAACAAAAGCTAGGAAGTTAAATCTGTTAAAAAGCTGCAAAATATCCTGGCTCGTATAGTTGGAACTGTTAGGATAGTGCTATGTGAAAACTCAAAATACTTTATTCTTTACACAAACAATCTAAATTGCTTAATAGATGTATCTACACTGTAATATAAAAGATAAAATGTACCAATGCAACTATAAAAACTAAGAAATTCAAAAATCACCTATTGGTTTTCTTTTATTTTTTTCATTATCCACATATGTATCTTACTGAATTGTTATGTACATGTTGATTAAAATCTTGCTTTTCTGTCATTTAAAAAAAGAAATATTAGCATAACTGGTAGAGAGAGAAAAATGTAAGAGCTTCCCAGATGAAAGCCAGAATGGAATTCTGGACATTGTCAAACATTTATCTCAAACTGTATTACAAAGTACAGAAATAATACTGTGGCAAGAACCTCTAAAAAAGAAATATTGCTTAATGTGGTAGAACACACTAAAGTTTTTATTATACAATTCATTCTGAATAAGGAAAGAAAACCAAATTCAAGAAACCATTGTGAAAGTAAAATAAGTATACAGATGAGTTTGAGTTATAAAAGCAAATAAGCTATATGAGTAAAAAGTGTCATGATTAGAAAAAAACAAATGCAAGGAATAGCCTGAAGGTTGCCTGCAAATATGATAAGATTTAAAAAAGTGATAAGGAAAATTAAAAATCAAGAGTAATCTGTAATTTGAACATGCAGAAAGGATGTCCACATACTATGCTAATTTTGAAAACACTTTTTGCTATCATAAAATGGATGTCATGACAAATTGAAGAGAGGAGTCCAAAAGAGAAATTTATTCTGTATTATCAGTTAATTTCTTTATTTGTAAAATGAGGATAGTTCATATGATTGTTGTGAGAAAATTAAATGAATTAATCTGTATACAACATTTAGAAAACAGATGGCATATAATAAGCAGTCAATGAAATTAATAATCATTTGATTTTAATTTTGATTACTATTATCTCACATATTTTTTCTTGTGTATCCTAAAATCTATCCATACCTCACATAGATTCACCACGAGATGTTCAGTGTTTTAGTTGTGGCCTAGTAGGAAATGGAAAAATGTAAAGGATGGCGATCAGAGAAAAGTTAGTCTTCAGAGAGTGGAAGAGATTGGAGGGCAGGATTTCAACTTATTATATCCAATGGAACTTAGCAAATTCAGGTTTAACTTATACCATGGGGTTATCTATGGATACCTGAGTAGTCATGATGTATAGGGCTAAACAAGGATCATTGCATATTATTTTTTAGAGCTGGATATACTTGTTGTTGGAAAGCAGGCTGGACCTACTGCATGGTTAGGTTGCAGTAGCTGGGTAAGATATTCAGAATCCCATCATATCCAGTAGAAGCAGGGGAAGGGACACTAAGGCAGAAGTCCAGGTACTGGGACTAGATTCATAGTAAAGACATAAGAGTAATTGTCAGAACCACCTACTTTTGAGGAGTGGGTTATAGGATGCATATCAATTTTACATCATCCAACAGAAGTAATGCTTGCTTGAGTATGGTTGATAGAGTAATAATATGGGTCTAATAATTTATAGTTTTAATTTGAACACTTCACCTAAAATGTCATATGGTGTGCTTGAGCGTGATATTGTTATGTTAGAGAATTACATGCTTATGATTTTATAATAAAAAAGAGGCATTATTTGTGCTGGACCCCTATACTTCATTATTTTACTTTTCTTGCATGGTTGCACTGGAGTTTGCAATAAACATTTATAATGAATTCAATCACCTTTCAAATAGCACCATACCACTTCACAGGTAGTATAATTACCTTATAATAACAAAGTATTCTTAATGTCTTGCTCCCATTTCTTGTATCATTGTTGTCATATATATATATATGCAATGACATATACATATATTACATATATATATGTATATGAATGCATTGTTGTTATTTGTCTGCATTGTGATGATGACCTGAGGGAAGGGGCACAAGGACTGGATGGAGGTGGGCAGAGGTGGAAAAGGGGGACATCTGTAATAATGTCAACAATAAAAATAAAGTAAAAAGTAAAAATAAAACATAAGTTTTGTGCAGCAAAGGAAACATCATCAACAAAACAAAAAGACAACCCAATGTATGGGAAAAGATATTAAAAAATGATACCTCTGACAAAAGATTAATATCCAAAATATATAAGAACACATAAAATTTAACACCAAAAAATGCAATTAGAAAAAGAAAATACTGTTTGCTGTCTGTTAGATCAATTGAGAATAAAAAATAAAAGTTTTCATTTGACCTTCACTTATTCCTTCTCTGATATTCTTCCTTTATTTACATAGATTTGAGTTTCTTACCTTTTCATTTACTTCCTCTTTTAAGAATATTGTGTTATATTTTGACTATCATTTGTCTCCCTTCACTAAACATTCAACTCCAAGAAGGTAAGATCCACGCTACTTTATTAATTGTCATTTAATTAATTTTATTCCTTTTATTTTCTGTTGTGAAGCACAGGATCTGTAATAAAGTAAGATTCAGTACATATTTCTTAAAAATTAATAACAGATTAATAAAATAATTTTTGAAAAGGGTAATGGAAAAAAGTGGTAACTTTAAAGTTAAAAGGCCTATGGTCAAATCCTGGCTCTATCCTTTATCAATTGTGACTTTGACAAATTAATTTATCTGAGACCAGTTTTCTCATCAGTAAAGTAGGTATAATGTTGTTTGCCACAACTTTTTAAATGTTTGAGATAACCTCTGTGAAAATGTTTAGTCTAGTACCCAATCCATAATGAGGCCTCAGCAAAACATGGCCTAAACCTGTTGCGTCACTGTGAAATCATCTTGCGAAATCAGTTCCTGGAGTAGTCTGGCCTAGAGTGTGTTGATCAAATAATTAATAACCTTAAAAAAGTGGGTTTGTATAAATTAGTGAATGTGTATTTGCAGCATTCACAGCATAAGATTTAGCAAGTGACCAGGCTGCTAACAACGGTCACTGTGTATATAAAAGTTGCAGACTTGGGGGCTGTGCTATAGCAGTTTTGTCAAAAGTACAGTTTGCTAGGAAGATTATAGAACCAGAGATTCCTGCTATGCAGTCTTGAGTTTTCCTAGAAAACTGTAAAACACCCCCAAATTTTTAATTTTAACTGCAAAGCAAGAAACACATAATACAGAGAGATGTTATATCAGTACATTCGGGTCTTATTTTAAGTTTATTATAAAAAAATCTAAATAGAGAGTAATTTACTTGGAATAGTGTTAGACATCTGTCTACTAACAAGAAAGTTCTGCTAGTTCTCATACCTAAATGGAATAAGACAATAAACATGAAAGTATGACCGTATTTTATCCAGGCACAACATAATCCATAAAAGAGAGGTAGTTATGTTGAGAAAGACTTACTCTACACATAATAAAGTTAAAAGTATATGAGAAAGACAAGAACAAAAAAAATTTCTTAGCAAATATGAAATTTAAGAAGGTGCCATACAGATGAACCCACACACCAGAAGCTGTCTGTGTATATCAAGTGTGCATAAAGAAATGTAGCAATCTGTATTGGAAAAATATGCTTTTAAAGGTGGTCGTACAAAAACCTGAACATGGTTCTCATGTTTTGATCCAGAAAATTACTTCTAATAAAGAAATATTTTAAGCATAAAAATGTATATACAAGGCCATTTGTCACAGTATTAAACAGGTAAAGTGGTGGAAAAACTCTAAGTATCCAAGTTTATGTGGTTGGATTACATAACCAAACAATTTAGTACCGTAATTCTGTACAACCATTAAATATCATGCTGCAGAATATTACTAATGACAACAGAAAATTTTCATGAAGTTCAATGGAAAAACGTAAAAATAATATATATAGTGTGATCACATATAAATGCAAGCACCCACCCACACAGAAAAAAAGACAGAAAGTCTAAGCTTAAATATGGTAGTAATTTTAATGTTAAGAATATAATATTTTATAACTTCAGTTTTTCATCATGAGAAGATACTACTTTTATAACTAAAATAAATAATGCGACATGTATACTAACATCTGTTCAGCAGCATTTGGAAAAGAATTCGATCTTACATTTGCCACAGGAAGTATCAGTTGCACGGGTGGAATCACATTGACAGAAATAATAAACATGAGTAGAGGCCTCAAAGGCAGATAGCAGAGAGATATTATCTACCTAACTTAATTGGGTGGGATAAATTTTATCACAAAATTCCAAAGGAGATTCAATTTTAGATCAAGTCTATTATGGTTCTTTCCCCCAGAGATTTCTGCTTATCAATTGCAGAATAATTGGAAATTTGAATCCAAACCTTACATCCTGAGAAAAAGGGAAAAAGACTATGGAAGAAACACAGGATGACTATGATTGTCATCACCCAATGTAACCAGAAGGTCACAATTTTAAGCACAAGGTTACAAACACAGAGGCAACTTTGATTATTTTACCATGACCCTTTTCACAATTTTCCAAATAGCGAAGGTTACCTGCCACTCACCTCAACTGAGATTTAACATGCAGAAACACAAAATAACTGCTCCAAGCTGTACTGCTTTCTCATCCTAGGAGCATATGATTCTAATGCAGCCAGTGGGTAAAAACTAAACTTATTTAGAAAAGATAAAATTTCTCCAGAAACTTTCTAAATATGCTTTTCTCCGACACATCAAGGTATGCATTCATTTATTCACAAAGTTTAAACAACATTGATGTTCCAGGCACTATATGAATTGCAAAGGGTAATAACAGTACTTAGTACAGCATTTCTCCATTGCCTGAGATTCTATGCATAAATTTCTTACTATACATTGGTACCAATAGGAAAAGCTCAATAAATATTAGTTATTAATTCTACTACTACTAAAACACAACTCCCGACTTTATAATTCTTGTGAAGGATAAAAGGCACAATAAAGCATGTTTTTCCCCAAGCCACTTGCTATATGGTGCTTCTCTTAAATCAGTTGTGGAAATCTCCGTATGATTGAAACAGACTGATGGTATAATAATTTCATGAACAGAGCAGCCCTCCAGACATGTTGTCTAAATGATGTAAAATGTTAAACTGTTGAATTACAAAGTAAAATGCCCCAAGGCACACCATAATTAACATCAGTTTTTGTCTTTAAACATTAAATTATAAAATTTCACTTATTCAATGTGTTGACAACCCATAAGATCTAGATTTGATCAGGAAGAAAAGGAAAAGAATGTTATTTCTAAGTCACAAAGCTTGGACGTGATTAATGAACCATTCCAGTCATTTTGGTGCCTCACCAAGGTGTGCGTTTTCAGGAGACATTACCAAGTCCTAGGCTGTGTTTTCCTGAGTCTGCATGCTGAGAGGCAAGCCTTCTGGCATTCCAATGTAGTGATGTGAGAACACAGGACATATTTCCTAAGCTTTTATAAGCATAAAAAAATCATGGAAGTTCCATGCTAGATTATACAGTAGTCTTTACAACACACTACATTGCTCATAATGATTGCTTCTCCACATTTTATTTCAAATGTTTTATATGATCTCATTTTAAATGATTCATGAAAAGGTCTTTGAGGGGCCTCCCTTGGTTTCCTCAGTCTACTAAGCAGATAGAAAAATGTTTCCCAAACTGTCTTGCTTAATCTATTCTAGTATACTTAGAAAATGATCTATAAATAATTAAATACTTCAAAATGATCCCATGATTTACTAGATGAAAAGTATATTTTTCCATTCTTGCTTTATCCATTTTCCACTCATATTTAAAAAATATTTTTGAAATTGTTTTGATGGAGCATTTCAAAGTAGAACCCATGCACCATGTCAGTTCACTCATAAATATTTCAGTATGCATCTCAAAAACACAAAGAATTTTTCTTGAATATTCCAATACCATTACCACACTTAACAAAATTAATAATGTGCCTTATCTAATAGCCTACATTCAAGTTATGCCAATTAACAAAAATTGTTTTTGTATAGTCAGTTCATTGAAACTAGGATCTGGACAAGTTATATTCACTACATTTGGTTCTTATGCTCCTTTTAACATTTTAATTGTCCATCAATCTAGGACAGTTTTTCTTTTTTGCTTATCTGTGGTTATTTTTACATGCAGTATTTTTCTTTTAGAAACTGCACTAGATGTCCAGTGAATGTCCCACATTCTGTATTGCTTCTTTAATGTCATTTAACTTGTCCTTTTAGTCCCTGATTTCTCTCTAAGTCTGATTCATATTCTTTTTGATTCATATTCTTTTTATTCTGTTTTGTTGGTACAATAATATAGCATAGGATCTGCAACTTATGTGATACCACAACCTATAAGAAGACACACACTGTCTGCTTCTCTCACTGCATGTTGGTGATGCTAACACTGATTAATGACTTCAGGAGGTGACAACAAGCTTATGTCAGGTTAAAGTTTTCAATGTACCTTTCAACTAATGATTTTAATCTAGTCCATTGATGATTAGCCTGTACCAGTTTTTCATTACAGATAAAAATTAAAGGTGATTTTTTAATTTTCTCATCTTTTCTGCATTATTATACAAAAATAGTATAGAAGAACTTTCCCTAATCCAGTCCACCTATTTGTATACCCCAATATAGTTCCCACTGCATATCAAAATAAACAATGAATTATTTTGTTATAATTATTAGTGTTCATTGTATTGAGTTTGTGCTCTAGAAATATTCAAAGATTTCCAAGAAGTTGTATTTGTCATTTTGCCTGTATCAATATGAACTCAGTTTTATGTATTTTTACTATTTTAATTCAGTACAGTTATTATTACTATTGTTGTTCAATTTGCCCCATGTTGGCCTGAGCAATTCCAAGTTTATCCAAGTGTCCTTCTGACATGCTTCGATAGCCTTTATAGGATCTTCCCTTTTCATCTTATAGTCAAGGCTACTCATACACATCCTGATCCACAATTATAAACATTCTTTAATTTGACAGACTGTTTTATTTTTTAAAGGTACAGAATAGTATTTAGAAATTGCAGTCTGAGTGTTAGGAGTGTATTATTAGTTCACTGTCATTAGCATATGTTTTCAATGGCAAAGACAGAAAGTAAGTAGTTTTATAAAAATGACAACAATCAATGCTTATACCAATATTTCAAATTAAATCTTGAGTTAGAGAACTTTTATTTAACTTTTTTCTGCCCCAAATATTTGCTTCTAAAAAGATTGACTTGTTAAATTTCTCTTATAGTACACATGTAATTATGTCTAAATAAGTAAACCAATATCACCAATAATAAGACTATTGCATCCAGCTATGACTTTTTGTAACTAATTTTATCTTTAGATAAAAGTCTGCTATTATTTATAGTCAAAACACTATCTCTGAATTTAATAGAAATATAGTAGAAATAATTCCTTCCTCTGCATAGTTGTCACTAAACTAATAATCATTTATATTTGTTTTATCTTTTTTTAACTGTATTTTAAATCTTGACACTATTACAAACGCCCCCACTTTCCCCCATTTGGCCCACCTCCACTCAGTCCCCACCCCCTGCCTCTGGCCATCACCACACCATTGTCTGTGTCTGTGGGTTGTGCATATATGTTCTTTGGCTAACCCCTTCACCTTTTTTCATCTAGTCTTCCCTTCCCCTGTCCTTTGACAGCTGTCAGTCTACTCCATGTATCCATGCTTCTGTTTCTATTTTGTTCATCAGTTTATTTTGTTCATGAGATTGCACATATAAGTGAGATCATATAGTATTTGTCTTTCTCTGACTGGCTTATTTCACTCAGCATAATAATCTTCAGGTCCAGCCATGCCATGTTATTGCAAAAGTAATAATAATTATTATTTATTACTCTATCCTTATTTTAGTCATAAAAGCCTTTATTGTATGTATAATATTTAATGCTACTGGTGATTTTTTAGAAATTTCTTACATATATATTCTTGTTTATTTTTTCCAGCTTTATTGGAGTAAAATTGACAAAAAAATTGCATATTTAAATGCACAACATGACAACTTCACATGCATATAATTGTCACAATCAAGTTAATCAACCCATCCATCACCTCACATAATTAATTTTTGTGTTTGTGATAAAAATGCTTAAGATCTACTCTCTGTACAAATATCAAGTATATAATACAGTATTATTACTAGAATGATCTTGTTCTGCATTAGATTCTTAGAATTTATTCATCTTATGATTAAAATTTGTGTACTTTGATCAATATGTTCCATTCCTTCATCCCCAGCCCCTGGTAACCACCACTCTACTCACTACTTCTAGGAGTTTGACTTTTTGTTTTGTTTTAGGTTCCACATATAAGTGATACCATACAATATTGTGTTCGTCTGGCTTATTTTACTTAGCATAATGTCCTTCAGTTTCATCCTTGTCAGCAGAAGTGGCAGAATTTTCTTTCTTTTTAAAAAATATTTTATTTTTACTTTATCTTTTAGAGAGAGGGTAAGGAAGGGAAAAAAAGGAGGGAGAGAAACATCAATGTGTAGTTGTCTCTCACTCGTCCCCTACTGGGGACCTGGCCCACAACCCAGGCATGTGCCTTGACTAGGAATCAAACCAGCAACCCTTTTGTGTGCAGGCTGGCCTCAGTTCACTGAGCCACAGCATCCAGGGCAGAATTTTCTTTTTTACTGCAGAATAATATTCCAGTATACACATATATCAACATCACATTTTTATACATTTATCTGATGATGAATATTTAGATGGTTTTTATAAGTTGGTTACAGTAAATAATGCTGGAATAAACATGGAGATACAGATATCTCTTCAAGATAGTCATTTCATTTCCTGTAGATACATACCCAGAACTGGGATAGCTGGATCATATGGTAATTCTAGTTTTAATTTTTTGAGGAAACTTTGTTCTGTTTCCATAATGACTGTAACAATTTGCATACTCACCAACAGTGCACAAAAATTCCCTTTTCTCCACATTCTTATCAACAGTTGTTATCTCGTCTTTTTTATGACATCCATTGTAACATGAGATAATACGGATGTTTACAGATTATAACCATCCATAATATCTCATTATGGGTTTTTTTTTTTGAATTTTTTTTATTTTAATGATTGTTTAAGTACATTTTTCTCCCCTTTACTCCCAATCAAGCCCACTCATTATGGTTTTTTTAACTTGAATTTCTGTGATGATTAGTGATGCTGAGCCTATTTTCATGTACCTGTTGTACATTTGTTATGTCTTCTTTGAAAAACATCTATTGAGGTTTTTGTCCATTTTTAAATCAGGTTTTATTTCTTGCTATTTAGTTGTATAGTTCTTTATATATTTTGAATAGTAACCCCTTTTTAGATATGGTGTTTACAAACATTTTCCTAATCTGTAAATTAATTTTTTTATTTTGTTTATTGTTTCCTTTGCCATGCAGCTTTTTAGTTTGAATTGGAAAGAAATAAAAAATCTGAATAGGTATATAATTAGTATGAAGATTGAATCAGTAATCAAAAAAATATACCAAGAGAAAAATCTCAGAACCAGATGGCTTCACTGGTGAATTCTACCAAAAATTTTAGAAGGATTACTGCCAATTCTTCTCAAACTCCTCCAAAAAAATTGAAAAGGAAGATACACTTCCAAAGTCATTTTAAAAGGTCAACATTACCCTGACAACAAAGCCAGAGAAGGAAATTATCAGAAAAGAAAATTACAGGCCAATATCTGAACGATAGATGAACATAGTCACAAAAATTTCTCAACAAAATATCAGCAAGTAAAATTTAACAGCACATTAAAAAGATAATACACCACAGACAAGTAGGATTTATCCCTGAGATGCAAGATGGTTCAACATACTCTAGTCCATATATGAGATATACCACATTCCCACATGAGAATGAAAGATAAAAATTTGATCTTTATAGAAACAGAAAAGGTTTGTCTCAGCATGGCTTTCCCTTCCATCTTGAATTTATTCAAGGGGTTAAGTGCTGACTCTTGCACTGCTGGATTTCACAAGGTCTGAGGGAGTACAACAAAGTAACTTGAATGCTCAACTTAGCCATATAGTTAGTTCTTTAGTCTTTTTGCCCTTGTAACTCTTGTTACTTCTAGAGCCAGAACGAATTCTAGAAGCGACTCCTCCAGAGGCCTCGCTCTTTAAGGGTTTATTATAACCTTACTGTGACCTTCATTATCAGTGTATGAGTTGCTCCCTATCCCACCCATGGGCAGGCACTACATACTCTTCGAATTTTGCAGCATTTAAGGCAACTCACCTACAAACAACTTTCAAAACAGATGGAAGAGCAGAGGAACTGTTTAATATAATGACCATTAAATGTGGAAATGTGCTTGCTCCAATTTTTGAGCATGTCTTTACATGTGACAAAGTTTAACAAATGATCATATTTTTATCTACAAGTCAGCATATTTTACTAACCCGGTATGTTATTTTCTTCTCTTACTAATACTGACAAATATAGGACCTGGTTTTTACATTTTCAAATATTAGCACTTTACTGTGAGTTCAGGAGCAAGATGTTGGAGAATCTGTTTTATTCTTAAAAACTAATTTCTTGACAAATCTAGAGCTGTGTGACTAATAAGGATAAGTTGTTCATTTGTTCATTTCTCCAGTTGCTGCACATCTGGTGTCCTTGTTATTTCACTTCAGTGAGATTCGTCCTCATCTAATTTTATTACAGCTCATACAGAGATGCTATGATCTATTAGCAGGACTGATGAGGTACAGAAGTTGTCACTTTGTTGAGAAATAAAAAAAACACAATTTCCTCTCTTTTCCAATTTGTTGAGTTCTGATTTTGAATAGATACAGTTTGTTCATATATATATGTGTATATATATATACACACACACACACCATATTTTGTCATGTAAAATGCTTTCCATGTATAATACACACCCATGCATTTTGTCCAGACTTTCAGGAAAAAACTCTCTAGTTTTAATTTTTAATTCATTTTTTATTTACATTTACATACTTGTTTTTTATATTATAAAGGGATTGTAACATTTATTTTTGAAGATATTATGGTACATGAAATTTTATGTAACAACAATTACAAAATTTTAGGTACTACCACGTATAATGTGCATCTTTATTTCCCCCAAAAAAATTTGGGCAAAAAAGTGTGCATTATATATAGCAAAATATGGTATGTATGTATATTCATATACACATTCATATATTTATATAAACACTTAGATATTTATAAGTATTTATTAATAGTTATAACATAATGTATATCAATATATATTTATATATTATATATAAATGCTTATTTATTTATATATTAGATTTACTAGAAAAAATATAAAATTATGACAAATAAGTTATGAACATTTTTAAATGATCAGAACCCTTTTTTAACCTTTTAGGAGTTCATGGTCAAGTTTTCACAGATTCTAGTATTGCAGCACAAATGCCAGGTAGTAAAATTCCACCTCATTCAATACACACTCAGCTGTGAACTCCTTGGTAGTTTATGACCAGGCTTTGAGAGCAGAAAAGAGACTGTTTTCTATTTCTAATAGCTATTTAGTACTCCATGAGGCACTGGAGGTCTAAAGAAATAACAGAGAATCATCTTATATCATTTCTTAGAAAATGAAAAATAATATATATTTGCTAAATACAGCCCAAATGTTTCTTTTATCACCATGTTTTGTGAATTTTGACCCTGGCAAGCTTCCCTCAATTTTTTTAGGACATTTAAAAATGTGCTTCAATCATTTTCAGTTAATTGTAACACTAGCATATTAAATTACGGCTCTAAATTGATGCCAAATTACAGATGGGAAGGGGAATTGTGGTAGCATGTGTTGAAATACTGAGTGTTAACAAGTACAGCTATCCTGAAGAGAACATCTGGATTGGGGAAACTACTGTAAGGGTGTGAGCTTGAACAGAGAGAGAATAAATTGTCAGTCATTTCCTAAATATGAGATTTTATTGGAAACACATCGTCCTAACCCTTGGAAAAAGAAATTAAAGCATTATCACTCAGACATTAAAGGTATTGACATGCCATATATTTTTGACATTTCTAGACTCAGACACTTTGCCTAACATGTCTCCTCTCTCTGAAACACCCACTTCTCACCTCTGCTTACTACCTCCTCTTCCTGAAGGTGATAAGTGGGATGCCCAACCTTCATACAATCATAGCATCTACCATGTATTTATCACACTATAATCATGTTTAAGAGTAGCAGCAGTACATTAGTTATCATTCTATCTTTGTACCTACTTTTAAATGCTTGGTAGGACTTAAGAAATTCACTTAAATACATGACAATAAGGCATATCAGAGGCAATTAAATATTAGTTAAAGTTTGTATGGCTAAATTCAAGTTTCCTCACATTCTCAAGTCTTGATAACCCTTTTCTGAGAAAGACTATACCAAATTAGAATGTCATTTGGATATCACTGCCCCTTGTCACACAAGATGAATTTAAGAGCAATTTGCTTCTGAAAATCACAAGTTTTCTACATTTATCTTGTCTCAACAAAGATTTGAAATGTTTTCTTTCAGTCATCATATTCTCTTCCCTTGGGTAAAATCCTGCCAAATCTTCCACCTATGCCACTAGTTCAGGATTTTGATGCATCCAGTTGTGAGAAGATTCACAAATAGAAGTTCTGGTGGGTTGGGTTTCTGTCTATTTTGCAGCAGACTACTGGTGGTACAGGGCGGATATTGTTCAGGCCTGAGTAATGCAACCGCCTGAATCAGAACTTTCAAAGGCTATGAGAAGTAAGAAAGCCAAATGGAAGAACCTAAAGGTTACATGGAATACTAAAGGTGGAACAAAGTAAGAGAAAAAAGCATGTGTACTGATTATGTCACTGTATTATACATTTTATACAATGTGATACATAAAAATAAAGGCTATGAACTCAGACTGCCAGAGTTCAGATGTATCTTTGACAATTAGTAGATGACTTTGGAAAACCTTCTTCATGACCCCTGCACTTACAAATCTGAGCCTCAATGAATTCATCTGGTAAATGGAGAAAGATAAGCTTATATTTCATAGAATTTGGGAGAGTATCAATGATATACATGTGACATAGCCCAAATCTTAGAATAGTGTGTGGCACATAGAAAGTACTGTATGTCGATTTGTTTTAATTATTGTCATTATTATTTGAACCCAGATTTGTTGTTTTTCCTAAAATGTCTACAAGTTTAGATTTTCTGTCAAATAGCATAAGTAAAATTGCAAAGAGATATTTTCCCTTAAAAAAATCAGAAAAGTCCAAAAGTCTCATGACTGATTTGGAGAAAGAAACTGAAGGTTTTATTACTGTTTCCTAAATAAGGCAATTTGTGTAGGCAGTCATTATTGCCAAAAAGACCTGCGGGCACTGTCTGCCTGTTAGGATATAGTCATATTTGTGTATAAACTGAATAGCACTAACAATTTTTTGAGGAAGATTTCTTATCCAAACTGAGTTTTAAAAAATACAGAGTAGGAAATAAAGGCAGATGATTGAGGAGTTGGAATACAATCAATCAACAGTCAGGTAGGAAGACAGACAACCAAAGATGCCTTTTGTGAAAACTGTAGTCAAAGAAACATTATTCTGTCATCTAAATTTATCCACCAAAGTGTAGAGTACATTTGGCAGTGATGAAAATAAGGATTAGTATGTGGAATAAATTTACTTAAGCAGCTATAAAGAATACCAAGACAGGAAAGCAGTTTCGGATGCAATCAAAACAAAGTTACAATTGGTGATTGGCAAGGATAATTGAAAAGGCTGATACTTTCATGACATTTTAAGCTAAAGATGTTTCATATCTATACATCCTAATCACCTTTTTACAGGCAATAAATCTGGATAGTCCACTTAGCCTCTATCTCTTCATAATTTTATAAGGTGTATTATGCACAAGGGAAGATATTCAAACATTTACTTAATATTTCTCGGTCCAAGGTCACAACTTTTTAAAGTAGGTCAATAATTTCTACTAGCCACTGAGATTAAAGTCTAAGATACAAATAAAAAAATAAAATCTTTACAAATTGCATATTACATAAATTAAGTAGATTACAAGAATGTTTTTAAAGGAAGATCTTTATTTATGTAAATGATCAGATTCTAGTCAAATGAGACAAATCTTCTAGTTGACCAGTGGATGTTAATAGCTTTTGGCACATTTTGAAGGTTCAATTTAAAAAAATCAGCTTTATAAAATAAATAGTGACCTGAGAGTCTGACTTTATAAACTAGTTGGATTCTAACTTAAGATATATTAAAACAGCAGTAGAATAAAAAGTATTCATCTTAGAAGCTATTAAAATTTTAGCAGCTTTTATGGAGGTTAACACTCCGCAACAGATTGGGCCTGTGGTTAGTTCTAATGGTAAATGGAATACATAATTTAATTTTTGCCCTAGGTTCTATCAATGTTAAAGAGTTGGATAATGCATCTTAAATTATATGGTATAGTTCCTGACACTTAAAAAATCGGCTGTTGCTAAATGCTTCGTAAGTACATGACCATGACCTCTGATTAAGATATATACATAGAAACCTATACGAATAATCTAATTCATACCTAGCATTTCTTTAAGCAAAAGTATTACAATTATAGGTTTTAAACTTACAGAAGAGAAACTTTGATTATACACTGATGCCAGCAGAATTTTTCTTCCAGTATTCATAGATGAGGGTGAAAGATTTACTGACACAATTGTTTATACTTCCTCTGATCTACTGAATCATAAGAATTCCGGTCCCTTCCTTTTGACTTAAGCATGTGTCAATGTAATCTCTAATTCAATAAAAAGTCAATACATTATTATAGTTGTACACTATTGAATTTACAGTAAAAATATATTTGCCTGAAATGAATTTTAAAATCATTTTGCCTTATTATTTATGATAATCCTGGGACTATAGGTATGAAATAGCTGTCATTTCCAGGGAGAAACTTTCTCTGAATTCAGCTGATATTATTCAGGGTGAAATTTATAACCTTTCATGTGCAATTTTTTGCATCACTAGGTACCAAAATAATAGCAGATAGGATAAATAACAAATATATAAATAGCAAAAACAAGACAATATTTTTTTAAGAGTACAAAATTTGTACTCTTTAAAAGATAAAAAGTTTCTAACCATTATATAAAACCCTGTAGAGATATAATTCCCAATGTTCTTCTAAAAATATAATACTTAGAAATTCTTTGCAAGAAAATGTGTCCCTTTTTGTAAATCATGCTGTCTATTGTTATAGCAAATGCTATGAGACATACTTTAGTAAATATGCTTAACTTTTGTATCACAAAATAGCCAAAACTTTTTTGTAAATCACAGAGCTGTTTTCTTATTCAACATATAATTCCACAGTTTACATTGTACTCTATAGTAATAAAAGCTGACAGTTTTTCTTCTAGGATCAGGACAAGTATGCCCACTCTTGCCAGTTTTACTCAACATAGTACTAGAAGTCCTGGCCAGAGCAATGAGACTAGCAATAGAAACAAAAAGCATTCAAATCAGAAGTAAAGTAAGTAAAGTAAGGAAGAAGTAAAACTGTCTCATTGTGTACATGGTATGATATTACACACAGAAAATTCTAAATATTCCACCAAAAAACTATTTAAACTAATAAACAAATCAAGTAAAGTTGCAAAGATCAAAATCAACATAGAAAAAATTAATTGTGTTTTTGTATGCTAACAACACACTATCAGAAAGAGAAATTAAGAAAACAATCTTATGTCTAATTACATCAAAAAATAATAAAATAAAATACAATGAAATAAATATACCTATGAATACATTTAGCCAAGGAGAGGAAATATCTCTACATTGAAAACCACAAGACATTGATTAAAATTATAAATAAATAAATAGGAAGATACCCATGTTCTAGATTGAAAGAATCAAAATTGTCATAATATTCATACTAACCAAGGCAATCTACAGATTAATGAGACCCCTATCAAAATTAAAATGACATTTTTATCCGAAAAAAAATGATTCTAAAATTTTTGTGGAACCACACAAGGCCATGAATAGCCAAATCAATCTTTAAAAAAAAGAATAAAACTGGAGTATCATCCTTCCTGATTTCAAGCTATTTTACAAAGCTGCAGTAATCAAAGTAGTACGGTATTGGCATAAAAACAGACACATAGATAAATGCAACAGAATAGAGAGTCCAGAAATAAACCCATACATACTTTATTGATTAGTTTATGACATAGGAGTGAAGAGTATACAATGGGAAATGGATATTCTCTTAAATAAATATGTGGGAAAAACTGGAGAGGCATGCAAAAAGATGAAACTGGATCCTTATCTTACACCATACACAAAAATTAACTCAAAATAGATTAAAGATTAACATAAGACTTAAACCTTATAAGAAAACATAGGGATAGTCAATGCCATTCTTGGCAATGAATTTTTGAATTCAATACCAAAAGAAAAGGCAAAGAAAGCAAAAATCAATAAGCAGAATTACATCAAACTAAGGAGCTTCCACACAAAGAAATAATTGACAAAATAAAAGGCCGCCTACTAAAGCAGAGAAAGTATTTGAAAATCATATATCTGATAAAGTTACTACCCAAAATATGTGAAAATTATATGAAATCACAAAATTCAAGAGTAAAAAAATAACCATCTATTTTTAAAAGTGGACAGAGATCTGAATATATTTTTTTCAAAGAAGACATGCGAATGACTAAAAGGTACATGAAAAGGTACTCAACTAATATCACTAATCACCAGGGAGGTACAAATCAAAACTGCATTGAGATATCACCCACACCTGTTTGACGTGGATCCCGGCTCCTGGGGTCTGTGGCATTATCGATAACGTGAAACAAATTCACATGGACTACCAAGTCCTGTGGAGGGAAAGGGACAGTGTGGCTTCTCTCTCAAGAGGAGAAAAAGCCTCGGAGAACCTCGGCCACCCTCTCAAGAGGAGAGCATCTCGAACCCTTGCCTTGACAAGTTTTATTGGGTTCAATTTACACAGGAATATAGGATGTATATGTAAAGCTCATCAATCATTGTCAGGCAGAAATGATTAAACAATAGATAACATTCAAAGAACTCTGAGGGCTTATTCTGAGTCAGGCTCAGCTAGTTAAAGGGCCATAAAACTGTGGGGAACAAACTCACTTCCTGCTTGAACCCTTATCATTTAAATTGAGGACATTAGCAAAGTAGGTTTCATAGGATTTTATACATTCTTTCTTAGGCCTGATTGCCCTAGGGAAACCACCTTTTCCAGCACAGGGCCACACCCACCACCTGCATTGTTTCAGGCTTAAGGCATTGTTTTGGGTTTAAGTCAGGCAGGGGAAGTAAGGCAGCCAAGAGATTAGAAGACTTCTTGCAGACAGAATGAAGACTCAGGCTATGTTAAGGCCGAGGGGCGAGGGTCTATTACCCCCTTTTTCTATAGCCTCCAAAGTCCTTCCCTGAAGGCCCCTTTGTGACTGTGCCTGTCTTAGGTGGTCCCTCTTTTGAGGAATCTTCCCGGTCATTGGCTAACCAGTCATCCGCCTGGAGCCAAGCAGGGTGAAGAGAAAGGGGGCAGAGGTGGTGCTCCTATAAGGAAGATAAGCTTTGTCTCCTAAGTGGCTTATGGTCCCAAGGTCCTTTACTCAGCCCTAGCCATGGGGGATTAAAGCTTCTGAAGCCATGCAGGGCAGTTCCCAACACCTGTTAGGATGGCTGTCGTGATCATCTGAAGAACTGCTTCAATCTATGCCCATTTAAAATGCAGTAAGAAAATAGAAAATAATTTTGCATTTCTTGATGTCAAAAAATCACAAAGTACTTCATAGATATATTGTCTAAGGGATTTCAAAGTGTTTCTTTGAATTTCTAACTTTAGTCATGGCCAAATGTTTTTTTTCCCCCAAAAGTTCAATCAACAAGTACATAATTCTTTTTTTAAAAAAGATTTTATTTATTTATTTTTAGAGAGGGAAGGGAGGGAGAAAGAGAGAGAGAGAGAAACATCAATATGTGGTTGCTGGGGGCCGTGGCCTGCAACCCAGCCATGTGCCCTGACTGGGAATCGAACCTGCAATGTCTTGGTTCGCAGCCAGCACTCAACCCACTGAGCTATGCCAGCCAGGGCTAATGTACATAATTCTTTAAACTCTGAATATTTAACCCACATGTCTTGACCCATGTCAAAACCTAGATTTTGAGAAAAAATCCATTTATAAATTGATGTCTCCTACATTTTAATAACATTATTATTGTCACATAATTGTTCAGTAGAAGGTAATCTCAGGTTACAAAGCACTTCATGTAATTATTACATGAGATAAAAATTGCATCCAGTGATGTACAGCTCTTAAGTGAATAAAGATATAAATTTTTACTGAATTTTTTCCATTACCATTTACCCCTTTCTATGACCCTCGAGCAATGAATTTTAATAAAGGTATACTATATGTAACAACAATAGAGATAAAGAACATTTCCATCAACTTAAGAAGCTGATCTGTGCCCTCTTCCAATCAATTTCCATCACTATCACCTTTACCACTACAGCAAACTACTGTTCTGAATTCTACCATCACAGATCACTTTTACACATTCTTGGTATTCATGTCAATGGGATCACAAAATATATATTATTTTGCACCTTGTTTCTTTTGGTTGATATATTATTTCTGAGCCTCATCCATGTTGATTGTATATGTCAGTAGTTCATTTCTTATACTGTCAAATAATATTCAATTACATAAATATATCATAACATGTTCATTAATTTTCTTGTTAATGGTCACTTGCATAATTTCCAATTTTAGGAAACTGGACAAATATGTAGACATAGCCATAGGTTTTTTTAGATGTCTTGATTGGTTTCAGAATATTTACTTCTACTGCTAGTTTTACAGAATTTTGTCATGATGAAATGCTGAACTGTTTTCAAATGGCTTTTGGACATCTATTGATATGGTCACATGAGTTTATGCTCTTTTCTGGTAATGTAATGAGATGTATTGATTAATATTCAAATTTGAAGCCAATCTTGAATTCCAAAATTAAACCTCACTTGGAATTAAGTATTATTCTTTTTTAAAAAGTCATTGAAATAAAAAGCAAACTGACATTAATCAGAGGGGAGAGGGGAATAAAGGCGGAAGAAAAGGGAAGGGTTGGCAAGGAACATGTATAAAGGCCCTGTGGACAAAGCCAAAGGTGGGCAGGATTGAGGGTCAGAGATGGGATGGTTGGGGTAGGGGAAGGTGGGAGGGGGGGGGAATGGAGCCAATTGTACTTGAACAATAAAAAAAAGGAAAAAAAAAGAAAAAGTAGTTGCAATTTGTTTTCTAGTATTTTGTAAGTATTTTGCATTGACGTTCATAAGGGATATGAACATTTTTCTCTTGTAATAGCTTTGTAAGATTGTGGTATAGGGTTATGCAGGTTTCATAAAACAAGTATTTTACTATTTGCTGGAAGAGTTCTTGGTAGGTTCATACTATTGCTTAAATATTAAACAGAATGTTTACTAGTGAGTAATCTGTGCCCTGTATAGTTTTATTAAAAAATTATAATAAATTTAAGCATTTAACATGTAATATTTTAATCTATTCAGGTTTTCTATTTCTGTTTTAGTTGGTTTTAGTAATTTATTTGAATAGATTTGTACATTTCATCAAAGCTGTTCAATTACCATAAAGTTATTTGTAAAATTATCTTTATTCCTCTAGGATCTACAGTTTTATTCTCTGTTCCCATTCTTATCAGTAATTTGTGTTCTACTTTTTTTTTCCTTGATCAGTATAGCCAATGGTTTATCAATTATATTAACCTTTCAAAATTTGAGATATTAGAATGTTTTTCTCAATTCTTTATCTCTTTTGTATGTTATGGCCTTCTGTATTTCTCTTTATCATTGTCTTCAATATTCTTCATTAGGTCAATTTTTTAGTTTTTCTTTTTTCTAGTTTCTTATGGTGGTACATTATATCATTTATTTTAAACTTTTCATTTTTCCTAATATTAACAGTTAAGAATTAAGTTGCCTTGCAAGGACAGTGTTAGCTGTGTTCCACAAAGTTTGATATGATACATTTTAATTATACTTCATAAATAAATCAAAGTATACTTTTATTTCCCATGTGATTTCTTTCTTAACCATGTGTTAGAGATGTTTTATTTGAAATCAGCTGGTATTTTCTATGTATAAGTTACTTCTATTGATTTCTAATTTTAGCCCCATCTGTTTTTTTTATTTGTTTTCTTTATTTTTCTTTTCTTGCCTTCCTTTTTGAAAAATAAGGTAAAAATTTATATTTATTTTAATAGTTTTGAACATTGCCTATGATTCTCTGTACTTTTGTTTGCATGATTCTTTATATATTTGTATAGTGGTTACAATAACTTTAGGTCTTTTATTAGTTACATATTTTTTTATTTATTAGTTTAAGGATGACAGCAAGAAAACAAAGTTTTGTTAAGCAAAGTTTAGTTAAGCAAAGTTTAATAATAATTCATTATTAGAGGTTATGATAAGTTAAAAAGTCTGTTAAGAAGGGTTTGAAAGGATATGAATTGTAAATGGTTTCAAAGAAACAGAGTGAAACAGTACAAGGAAGAAATATTCCAGGTTGGTGAAGACGCATACGAGAGAGTATAAAATAATGTGGAAAAACAATAAGGAAGAAATTAGGATCGGTAGGTTATGATGGGAGGAATATGCCATTCCGTTGGAGGTATGACAAGAACTAATGCCTGTGATTTAATCTGATCGGGCTGATTTCTCTATCACAGTTCATCTTGTTGCTGTAAATTGAATTTGATACTTGGAAAATGAGTGTCATAGCTTGAGGATATGAAATTAAATTATGAGGAGAAATGATCCAAAATGAGTATTATCACAATTAAGACTATTTCGCTTTTCTCTTTAAAGTCATGAGAGATATTGGTCTATAGTTATATTTTTTTGTGATGTCTTTATCTGATTTTTTTGTTGGGGTAATGCTGACCTCTTGGAATAATTTATGAAATGTTTTTCTTCTCTTATTTTCTGGGAAAGTTTGTGTGAAGTTAGCATTATTTCTTCCTCAGGTAATAGAATATAACAGTTAAGTCATCTGGTCCTGGTGTTTTCTTTTTGAAAGGGTATTAATTATCGCTAAAATTTCTTTAAAAGATATAGGCTTTTTCAGATTATCTATTTCTCCCCATGTGGGTTTTGATACACTGTGTCTGTTAAGGAATTGATCAATTTTATCTAATTTTTATTACAGTATATCTTAAAATTTACATAAATGTTCATGCATTTATGTTTTGTTTTGTCTAGCGTTATACTCTTAGTGTCTAATACTATATATAGCTGGAATTTATTTATTTATTTAGCTTAATCAATTAATTAATTCACATACAGGTATAAAACAGTATCTAACTCAAATGCACCTGTCATGTAGTGGTTTTGAGTATCTTGTTGTTATTTACTCTTATTTCACCAGTTAGGGAAAGCTCTATGACTGGCCACTAAGAAGTCATTAAATAATAAAATTAATGTTCTGTTGATCTCAATAATATGATCTTGGTCTTATCAATCTTATGAGATTTGCATCTTCCCTATCAAATCTTTATTATTTAAACATGAAATGATCACCTTAACTCTCAAATCAGTTACAGGAAAATAAGTGAATATTTGCAAAGTGATACTTAATTTTGCAATTTGATGTTAGTAATGTAGAAAAGTGAAGCATTTTCTGTGTGCTTCATGCATGTAATTTCTTTCAGAAAAGTGTGTTTCCCTGTACTTGCTGATATAATTATCTCACATGAAACAAATTCAGTATTTACAAACTCTAAAGAGCATACAACCAAAAGGTATTTCTTTTTTTTCAAACTGGTGTAAACTCATTATTCCAGAATGAAATTTAATGAAATGACAGTGGTAGAAAACACATATGAGTAAACATGCATTATAACAGTCATGAAATCTAGGTTTGTTCACCATTATTATTCTGTTTTTATAATGTAATATGTAAAGATCATTTTCTCTTTAATGTCATCAGATATGCCAGAGTACCAAAATTCAAGCATGATGGGTTGTTCTGTAGTGATATGTACTCTCAATCTCAAACAGACAAGAAAAAATGTGTATTTTTAATCCTGGAGAAATGTGAACCAATATTACTGTGGTATTCCACCACTGAAATCCACCACATGGCAGGCTCAGCAGATTTGTGTAAACACACTAGAACCAGCACCTGAATCAATCAAAACGACAGTCTTTATTAAAGCATGCTTATTTATGCTGGAATTTTAAAACTTGTTTCAATACCTACAAATTTAATATAGAAAAAGTCAGTTTTAATTTTTACCTACTGTTGTGTTTGTTGAAATACTACTTTTATACTCCAAGAGTTTGTCACCGGCTTTCTTTTAAATTCTTCCCCGAATCGGACATATTTCATCAAGTTTTTCAAACTTTGCTAAGTCTTTCAACAGAGGATGAGAAGAAGAATGCATCAGTTGATTAAATGGAGAGATTTCAAAGAAACTGACTCTTGACTTTTAAAGACTTAAACTGACATTCCTGACAAGGAAATGTGCTGAGTATTCACTTTTAATTTTTTTGTGTTTTATTGAATTTTTGTGGTGGCATTGGTTAATAAAATTATATAGATTTCATGTGTATGAGTGTATAATACATCATTGTATACTGTATTTTGTTGTCCACCATCCAAAGCTGTCTGTTTGCATATCCCCATCTCTCTCTCTCTTCCACCTCCCCGCTTTTCCTCCTGCAATCACCTTGCTGTTGTCTGTGTCTGTGAGTTGTTGCTTTTTTTTTTTTGCTTAATCCTTTCACCTTTTTCACCCAGCACCCCAATCCTCATACTCTCTGGCAGCTCTCAGTCTGTTCTCTGTATCTGAGAGTCTTAACTAGTAATAAATGGCAATGTTTGGGTAAGAAGAAAGATATCTAAGGATACTCTCAAACTGGAAGTTCTAGGAGGGCACTGAGTAGCTTTTAAAATTAATTTGTAAAAATTATACATTGAATTCTTTTCAATTGAGTTTCTAAATGCTGAAATTTAATATTCTTATAATTTTATAATTTTCTATTCTCAGTTTCTGAGCTCATATTTGTTTCTTTTACAGATTGGCCTTTTTTAAAATATGAACTTCAATAATTTATTTAACTCACTTATCTCAGACTTAACATGATAACCATAATTTTTATTCTGTGTTTCATGGGATTTATTTTGCATGCCATACCAGATAAAATATAAGAAAGTCACTTGTAAAATATATAAGGTAGTACACAAAATATAAATAATATTGACTTTTTTCTAAATTTATTCTATTTTATCACAAACCTAACAAGGGGATCAGAGAAAGTAAAATTCCAAATTATTTTACAACAAATTAATAATATGATATCAATGCCAAAATGACAGAATATATCTGGAAATCTATATAAATTTTTAAAAAACTCCTTTTTAAATAAAGTGTTCAACTAAGTTCATCTCAAATTAACTTCAGAAATTCTGCAAAAATTACGAATGTTGCCTTTCCATCAAAACACAATTTTCCAATCCCAAAAACGCTCAGAGATCACTTAATCCAGCTCCTCCACTTCATAAGTGTGCATCTGTCCGAAGACCAAGAGCAGGAACCACCTTGCCCAGCATCCAGTGCCGTTACCAGAACCCGCTTACCCCAGCTTCCATGCTAGTGCGCTTTCTACTGCATCAACCGGTCCCTTGACCGAAAGCCTTAGTATGGATCTGCTATGCTAGGGTGCATGAATAATTAGGCCCAATTAAAATCTTTGAGCTAATTTGAAGTTATATTATAAATAATGACAGTTCTATGCATCTTTGTGCTAAATACTTCTGGCCATATAACGCATTTCATGCTAGAACCATTTAATTTAGAAAGATATTAAAAATGGTGGGATCGTGTAAGTTATATGGATAATATAATTTTAATAATTGTATCTACAACATTCACCTAAAGCTACTTGATTATGTTTACATTTTTAGCCCACAAGACTGCTGTCCTCTTGTTTCAGGAAATCTCCACCCTCCAAGCACCCTACTAAAGATTTATTAATGTGATGTCTGGTTTTCAGACATAATGAAAAGAAGAAAACCACTGCAAAGCTCATGCTACCATTATTGATCTTAGGCTTTGGGGGATAACAACGGAAGCTCAGAGGTAGATAATATTGCAGACACTTCTCCCCATGACAGCAAGCTAAGTTCCAGACTAGAATTTTTATCAGTAAAGAATGCTGACCTAGGAAGTATATGAAGGGGGACACAGAACATTTAAAATATCAAGGGCCCACTTACCCTTTATTCTAGCAGTGGCTGAACTAATAAAAGTCAAGGGTTATTGAGAATATATCTTTCTATCACCAGTATTTTTCTGTAGCAGTTATCACCACTGGGCCTAAGGGCTTTGACAAAGGAGCTTTTTAACATGAAAGCAGCAAGAAGCAAGCCCCAGAGCTGAACTGGTTGGAGGCCCAAATGGTGCTTTTAAAAAGTAAGCTTGCAGAGCATTAAAAGTATCTCTGAGTGGGCACCTCATTCCCCTTAGGATCATAAATGCTACTTTCAGACTTTTTTTCTCTCAAGGATCTGTAGGAAATGGGGCCAAATGAGACAGCTCTTGCAAACAGCCATTTCTGTTTCCCTCTAGATTCTCAGTTCTTGTACCTAGTGAGGATGGCTCTCAGAGGCAATGGAGCAGAAGTAAATAGGCTTAGAAGAGGAAATTGAAGTGTAATAATCAGTAAAGTTAGAAGAATAATGAAAAATGGAAATTAAATTTTCTATGTAAATCCTAGTAATAGTTAATGTGTTTTTTCAAATATTCAGTGGGGTCAGGGTTAAGTTCAGAGAACTACAGGTCTGGCCAATGACTCGTAAGGTCAGAAGAAAACATGTCTTCTGCGAGAGGTAATGACGTCCTCATAGAGTGATAGTTTCTATTTTTTTTTTAATTTTTGATTAGTATATCAGGGTTTCCTATGAGAAATTCACATGCTTTATGCCTATCTTGTGAACAGATGAGTGATTCATGGATCACCTTAGCAACATCATCAAATGAAAAAAGTCACAACAATTTATCTTCTTTTTGTTCTTACCATGCTTATCTATTCAATACTATTCTAAAAATATTTATTAAATTCCTACCATATGCCAGCTATGTGGTCATATGTCCTGGTACTCATAGAAAAGGAGCAATCATTGTATATAAAATTTAGGAGTGTAGGTTTATTTATCATATGAATTTTTGGTTCTAAATAGAATCAACTTTAGTTTTTCATGCAATTACCTTTTCTAAAAATGAATAATCCCTATTCTATAATTTATATAAGTACCCCACATATTAATTAGTATAGGCAGTCTGCAGTGCTGAATTAAATCCCAAAAGGAGGGACATGTGGAATTCCCTTCTGAGAGAACTGTTAGTTAGTTGGTAGACAAGAATTCCTGTAATTGCTTCCCTGTATTTATAGCCACATCAATCTCCCACTGATACTAATGCACAAATCTTAAAATTAGAGATAAAGATGCTTCTAAATCAGAGAAAACTCTTTTATTGTTAAATAACACTGCAGGGTACTGTTAAGCATTTTAACAAAACAGAATAAGCATGTACAATTAAAGAGAAATGGACACCAAACTAGAGTGCTGACAATTTGTTTCACGTATTTTTGTGGAAGGGTAGTGTATGGGAAAGCCTTGAACTTTCATTTCCATGTATTATGGATCATACAGATTTACTATATGTACTTGAAGGAAAAACTAATATGTATTGATCATATATTATTTGCCAGGCCTGGTGGTAGATACATACATATGTTATTTCA
Organism: Tonatia bakeri; assembly: GCA_004024845.1. Lineage (NCBI taxonomy): Eukaryota > Metazoa > Chordata > Mammalia > Chiroptera > Phyllostomidae > Tonatia > Tonatia bakeri. Next base: position 298,751 of record PVIA01000299.1, on the reverse strand, counting down.
TTTAATCCCCACAATTATTCAATGAAGCTGACATTATCATCTTTATTTGTAGAGAAAGGTAATGAAGCTTAGAAAATACATTTAACCTGCCCAAGCTCACACAGGAAGGCCCAAAGCAAGTTTGAAATACAGGACTGAGTGCAAAGCTTCATGATCTTTTCTCTATATCATGAGATTTCTTAACCTCAGATTGTATAATATTTTATACAATGGTTAAAGCTACATGTTTCCAATGTGCTAAATATTATCTTTGTATAAGTTAAATAAGTCATATAATATTTATGCAAGGAGCACTGACAGTTTATTTCTGAATATTTTCAGTTACTTATATTTGCATAAATATTTACTACAAGTAATTATTGGGTTTTAAATGACATTTATTTTATTATAAGAATTATACTTTAAGGTGTTAATTGTCTGTGTTAATAATTTCCACACAAAATTTTAGAATATGTGAGAAACAAAAATTGTGACACAGAACTATTTATTAGCATATCAGTAGTTTTTAGCAAATATTTTTCAGATGGTAATGGCTTTCTCTTATACACAGAATTACTTATTAGCTATACCTTCATTTGTGCAAGTAAGGAGATTAAAAATTCATATTTGAATAGTATGTGAATTAAAATTATTAACTTTATCAATTATCATTAGTTTAATTAATCAAATATTACTCATTTAAAATTTACTATTCAAGTATTTTCTGGGATATTTAAAAAAACTTAACTATTGCATTTAAATATTAGTTTATTGTAAAAATTTGTTTCCCCAAATCTCCCTACAAACATTGTAATATGACCCCTAAGAATAGTCATTTAAAAACTGTTTTTCAATATAAAATATAAAAAAGGAGAGTAATATGAGTGACAATGTGAGGGAGATCAGGTATTTCTATACAGTACTGGTAGAAATCTAAATAGACAGAATGACTTAATATTTATCAAAAGTTTTTAAAGTGAATAGACATTATTATTCAAGTTTACTTCCACAAAGCAAAATCAAGAATAGCATGTATAGATGTAAGGACGTGAATGCTTAGTACAAGATTGTTAAAAATACTGAGAAAAATTTGACACTGTCTAACCATTCTTTAGTAGACAGTGGGAATTTTTTGTGTGTGCATCAAAGGATACTGTCAAGAGAGTGAACAATAACCCACAAAAGGGGAGAAAATATTTGCAAATCATATATCTCATAAAGGTTTACTATCTGAAATACATAAAGAACTGTTGGAACTCAATAACAAAAAGACAAACAACCCAACTCAAATTGAGCAAGACTTGAATAGACATTTCTCCAAAGAGATACAAATGCCCGATAAATACATAAAAAGATGCTCAGCGTCCTTAGTCATTAAGGCAATGTAAATCAAAACCATAAGAAAATAATAATTCACTGACACCAGAAAGGCTATAATTTTTTAAAAGAAAATAATGAGTACTGAAGAAGATGTGGAGAAATTGGACCCCTTGTGCATTGCTGGTGGGAATGTAGTACAGTACAGTAATTGTGAAAACAGTTTCTCAAAATGTTGAACATAAAATTACCATGCCACCCAGCAATTCCACTGCTAATATATACACAAAAGAATTGAAAACAAGGACTCAAACAGATACTTACACACAATGTTCACAGAAACATTATTCAATAATGACCAAGAGGTGTGAACACCTCAAAGGTCCATCAACAAATGACAAGATAAATAAAATGTGATGTATTTATACACAACAAAATACTATTCAATCATAACAAAAAGAATAAAATTTTGATACATGGTACAACACAAAAAAACCTTGAAAATGTTATGCTAAATGAAATAAGACAGGAACAAAGGAGCAAGTATTGTGTGATTCCATTTACACGCATTAACTAAAATAAGTTAATTCAGAGACAAAGCAAACTAGAGGTTACCAGGGCTGGGATTAAGAAAAAATAAGAATGTTTGCTTAAGAAGTACAGAGTTTTTGTTTGGAGTAATGGAGAAATTCTAGAAATATATAGTGAGGACGACTGTATAACATTATGAATGTAATCAATGCCACTGAATTGTGTACTTTAAAATAAAGTGGCAACATTTGTTATATATACTTTATCACAATAAAAAAAGAAATTGTGGGTTAAATATATTATTGCACAAATATTAAAGTGTTGATGTAGATCTAAATTTATTGTTAAAAGAAGATGTCTATGATATATTTGTGAGGGGAAAAATTCCTCAAAATCAGTTCATATAGTATGATCATATTTCGATGAATAAATGTGTATGGTTTGTTTCCATCATGTGAATTAATGTTTAGTGTGTGTGTGTGTGTGTGTGTGTGTGTGTGTGTGTGAGAGAGAGAGAGAGAGAGAGAAATAATAAAACCACATACAGGATGATAAAAACTATTAAATGAAAAGAGGAATAAAAGAATTGTACACTCAAAATCTATTAATTTTCCTAAATAATGTAACTAATAAATTCAATAAAGTATTTTTTGAAAAGAAGTAAAAGAAAAAGAAAGAAAAAATAACACTGAAGCCAGCTTATTGTTTTTGACTTATATTAGATAGAGATCAGCTCTTTATGGAAGAAAAGACTTTTAGTGCTCCAGGACACAGAGAAGGAACAAGGCAAGATCTCTGAATTATATCTGCTTGCTTTCCATAGAATGTTTTCCATTGGATCTTGTCTCTAGGACATGTGCTGTGAAGATTTCTGTCCAGGAAGTTGCAGGGCTATTGACGTTATAAGTACAATTATGAAATTTTCACAAAAATAGTTTGATTTTAGCATAACCACACTTACATTCTTCCATTTCATATGTGTCACATGCATATGTGTAACCAGTGACTTGATGGAAAAACTAGCAAATGTTATTCTGATGTGTGTTGGTCATTAAGCACACACGGAAATAATTTCCATTTTCAATCTGGGCACGAGGCTGTGCACTTTCTTGGCTTTGGAAAGTTAATGTGACCAGATAATTTGCCTTTGCCAATAACATATGAATAGAAGAGCCACGTGTCACTTCCAACTGGGAAGTTTAGAGTCAGCACATCAATTGCCATGTTTGCTTCCCATGCCTTGACAGTAGTGGAAGCACTGAGATGAAGCCTGCCTCAGCCTGGGTAGCTGATGGATGAAAATGTAGCTCAAAGCCCCCACTTGATCTATGACCAACAGATAGCATGAGTGAGAAATTGATATGTCCTGTTTTAAGTCACTGAGGCTTGGGAATTGCTTGTTACTGCAGCAATCCACAAAGCCACATTGGCAAAGAGCATTCCAAGTTCTCATATTTAGAGATATAAGAAGAAATTCCTTCAATAAATATTTCTTGAGTACCTGCCTTTTGTGAGTCATCCCAGATAGATGATACACACAAGGAACAAAACCCAGCCTTGTGAAAGATTACGTTTTAATGTGGGAAACAGGTTACAAACAGTTGACATAATGCATATAAATCTCATGCTATTCCAGCAGATGATAATGCTATGGAAAAAACATGTAAGCAAGAGGGATCAGGGGTGACAGAAAGTCTGGTGGGTTTAAATTTCAGATAGGGTGGTTATAGTTGACCTTGTTGAAAAATGACATTTGTGCAAAGACCTGGAGGAGAAGCACACTAACTTCAAGTGCAGACACAGAAAATTGATTATCATGCATGCTCAAAAAGAAAAAAAACAATATTGAGAATGTTATTGAAAAATAATCTTAATAGATACTGGGTTTCTATGTACATAAATTTTTTTGCACATAACATAGTCCTGTTTTCTTTTATAATGTAAAGCTATTAATTCAAAATTCTAACTGAACTAAAAATAAAATGCATAAGGTTATGTACAAGACCTATGGTCTAACAAAATTTCATTTCATTTATCATTGCTTCTCCTGGGCCATAAATTGGAGAAGATTGTAGAAATCATAGAGGGTTCAAAGGACTCATTTTAAAGAATTGAAAATACCATTCACAGTGAAATGTTAAGGGAATTAAAATTCATTTGTATGTGTGTATTTGTATACAATGTATATATTAGACCATTAACATACAGACATATTTACTCATGTGTGCATAAATATATACACATATATATGTATATATGTATCCTTGAATAGTTTCATGCCATTTACCATATAATGTCTTGGCCATATATAAGCTGACAGTCAAGTTGCAAATGGTATGTCTACAGCTAACTGAACTACTACTTCTAAACCTAAACTACATCATGGTCAGTTCTCTGATGAAAAAAAACTGACTTTCATCAGCCTGGCTGACCCAATGAATATTCTGGAGGAATGGCCTAAGAGCTATGTGAACCATTTGTTCCTCTAGATACAAGCTCTATAACAAGTTAAAACCACATTTAGCATTTGGAGTTATGCCCTTAAAGAAATCTACCCTTAAAAAAAAATAGCTCTGCGTACTGAAGAGTGGTGCAGTAATTTTGTAATATTGCAATCACAAACATTTCCAACTTTAGACCTTGGGTTTCTAAACATCTTTCTTCATCAGTAAGGGTTCAGGAAATATACAGTGAAAGGATAAAAATGGAAGGCCAACACTTGAACAGACAATCCATTTCTTCACTTGTGTAACTTCAGATAATTGCTGTTCAATGCAGGTGTCGATGGCTGTGCTGACTTAGATGTATATCCAGCTACAGTGAGTTGGAGATCAGCTAGGGATATTCAGTAAAATTCCATTTTCTTTATATTACACTGTGCTGAATAACACCTGCTGTCTGGGACTACACTAGGAGTCACAATACCTCATATTTGGGTCAACAGTGCTGCTGCATTGGATTTTCAAGCCAAAGAATATTTGACTATAGCCTGTGGACACCATCACACTTCTTTGAGTAAGGTGGTGAAATTTCTTTTGTCTTTCAAATATATTCCTATGGATAAACAAAAAAGGGTAATTTGAAGGGGAAAAGAACCATTGAACTGAAGCTTTGTCCTTGGCTTTTCATTGCTCAACTGGGAGAAAACAGCTACAAGAGAGGTCTGCAACCTTACTCTACCATATCATTCAGAATGTCAGCCATAGATCACCTGTGACAAGTATTTAATTCTTTGTCTCACCAGGGATATATGCAACCTTCTGCTGGAAGTGAGGTGTTTCATTTCATTTTAAAGCTGCCAACAACAGTTGTCTCTTTGGCCTTGCAGTAGGTTCTCTTTCGATTTAGTATTCCCAAATACTTCCTTCAAAGCAGTGAAAATCATTCTCTTTCTACTAAATCTCATTCTCAACTCCTTCAAAACTCCATTAACACACATGATTCTTCTTTCCATTAACAGTGATTTTCATGTTTACCACAGAAGGCCACATAGAGTATTTTTGCCTTTGTTTTTTTTCCCAGATGAACAGAATAAACTATTAGGACGCAATAATTCAAGGTGTAGATGCAATGTGTTTTAGTTGTTAGGCTTCTGCTAAGAAAGAAATATGGACTAAAGTGAATGTAGATAATCATGTTTTTATAAGTGATGTGATGAAAAAACTACGTCCTAGTAATGGCTGATACTCACAGCAATTAGAATATTTATTCTACCACTAAGAGAATATCTGCAGTCCCGTATTGCCTCTTGCCACTTTCCAGATCCTTGACAAGATGCCTCTGAACCTGGACCATGACATAGTCACATAGTTGTATGAATTAAGCCTCCAGTTCCTCCAAATGTGGTCCATCTTGATTGTATTTGAACCACCACCATAATGTTTATTAAAAGTCAGTGACATCTAAACTATTTTCAGTTTTATTTCAACTTTAAAATATTAACAAATAAAAGTGAGGAAAGGGATTCTGCTCTTATTTAAAATGTACTAAAAGTATTATTTTTTTAATGTGTGAACATATAATATTGCATCTCTAAAGAGTTTATTGATATGAATTTGGCCCATGGAGACTTAGAAAAATAAATTTCAATATTCCATTTCTCTCCTAAATAGGTCTCACTGCTGCAAATACAGTGAATAATGATAAAGCTAAATTTTGTTATTTTACATAGAAAAGAATATATGTACATACGTGAAGATTAAATAAAGATAATTTGTTCTTAAAAGTTGTAAAATATGGATGAAAAATAAAAAATAAAGTAGAAAACTATTTTTTTATGTTATGAATGTAAGCTTTCTACACAAGGGCAAAATAACAATGTATATAAAATAATGGTTTTCAGCTCATTGCAACAATTCAAATTTAGATGTTCACCAACCTGCATGAGGTCAATTTATTCAAATTGTTTATGTATTCTAAGGTACTGCCATTGGTTTAATAAGAGGCTTTACATGAGAGATAATTGTTCATTTGTATATGAATGCATATAGGTATATATAACCTATTTTGATTTGTTTATATTTTTAAAGGTTAAATGGATTTTAGAAAATAAAGTTGAAAAATAAACATGGGAAACACTTTTTGTTTTTAAATTTTTATTTATTGATTTTAGAGAGAAGAAAAGAGAAAGAGAAACACTGATTTGTTATTCCACTTATTTGTGCATTCATTGGTTGATTCTTGTATGTGCCCTGATTAGGGATTGACCCCACAGCTTTGGTATACTCAGGACGACACTCTGACCAATGAAGCTACCCGGCTGGGGCCTGGGAAAACATTTTTGAACATTAATATCTGTACTTCCAGGTTTTGAAGTATTGTTTCTTTATTTTCATATGTACTTTATTATACGTGTATATATTTTTTCCTTACATAATGAATTGCCTGTGGGCATATGGAAAGCTTCAGTAAACTGCATATAACAATTTAGTTAAAAATTCACCACAACCCCAGGGACAGTCGTTTTCAAATTTGCTTTCTCTGTTAAAAATTTTGCAAGAAGTGTGAAGAGACATTATTTTTTATCGGTCAGGTTCTGAGTACATTCCTGACACAACCATGCTAGTAAGATGTATGCTAGAAAATATTATGGCATTTATAACAATGTTTTCAAGTGGAACATACCCCTACGGGACATGTTTTATGTGGGCTGTAGATATTGGGAAGAAAAGCATTCGGGGGTTATGTTACTCAAAGTGAGGCTGTCGCCAGGTAATAGAGTACTACAGGACTTGGGTGCAATGATACAGATAGACTTATTACATTTTCCAGTGAAACATTTTAAACGGGCTTCCTAAGAGTTTGTAGATTGTCTAAGTAGGGAAAAAAGGCAGCAAGGCTGATAAAATCATAAATAGCTTTTCCATCATTGCTGAAACTCTAATTTTCTTGCTTATTGCTTGAGTTGATAAAACAAATAAAAGAAGAAATCTCAGAGAGAGATTTCTTTAATATGCAAAATGGATTTCAATGTCCTCTCCTGCTGGTATTTTTATGGAAAACCTGACTACATGCTACACATGGAATGTAGAAATCTGCATTTAGATAGAAATATTATAAAATGCATGGTATGGTACAAAGTCAGTCTTTTAATGGGGATGGCAGAGTGCTGAATTATACGGTTGAATGAAAAGACAGAACATATACAGTTTTTCATGCCTTTGGTAACCAAATGCCTGGTTTGCCCAAGAGAGTATTACATTATTTTGAATCTTTGACAAATATTGATGCATAAAAAGTATACCAGATGGGCAGGCTCTTGTTCAAATGAAATGTTTTTGCTATCTATAATGTTTGTTTATAATGTAGAAATTGTCTTAATTTTTCTTCAGATACTTCTGGTAAATAATGAAGTTGATAATGTTGGAAGGCATTTATTTTACTTGGATAAATTTGACTGTGAAGAACTGAGTGATGTCTCATGGTTATATTAAAACAGTAGTGGTCAGAAATACTCTTGTTTTATTACCACAACTGATTTTGGGGGTGGCCTCAGGAATTTCACAGTCCCTCAGTGACTCAAACACCCTATCTGCACATGTGCAGATAAGGTTGCCTCTTGCCAACTATTTCATAGGACTCGAGGGAGGGTTAGTGAGGGGACGTTTGTGTAGACATTTGAAAACATAAAATGAGCATTTTTATGCTGTCCATAGAATTCAATGATTTATTAAGCAAATGTAATATATATAATATAATAGCTATGTTATATGAATAAGAAATGAACTAGTTACCTGGAGAAATATAAATTGTAGAAATGAAGATAACTGGTTAAAATAATTATAGGCAGATCATAAGAATTTGAACTATTTTACATAAAACCATTTTATAATTTTACTATATTTGAATTAGTTATATCTAATGGGTTCATAACACACAAAAAATAAATGGCACAGACATGGCAGGATAAAAATTTGTGACCTGAGCTCTCTTCCAAAACCCTACAAACATAAGGAAAGGGACAGAAGATCATACAGTTCCACAAGAACAAAGAGAACTGGCTGAGAGCTGACAGTGACAGAATTCCGAAAGCTGGGCAGCACGTGTACAGTGATGCCTGATTAAGCAGACTAAAGGAAGCTGAAACTTCAGTCCGAAAGGGCTAAAGCCGGGAGTTATGCTCACTGCCACAAGAAAATCTCGGTAAGGCTCAGAAATTACACTACTGAGGTCAGAGGACCAGTGGGGGCTAGAAATAGAGCTGGAAGTCTGTGTACTAATAAGTTAGATGTCCAGAGCCTCCTTCCCAGCGTGACAGACATGGGGTGGGTCACCACTTTAGAGATGAAACCCGAGAACTGAAACACAGAGTTTACTGATGGTGGAGGGTTTATTGAAAAGTCAGTAAGTGTAAGTCTACATTTACAGAACAGCATTTTTCACAGTGAAAACACAATAACTCTGAGATTGAAAAATTACTAAACTTATGATAAGCTTGTTATTTGGAAGTATGAAAACAATCATTAGAAAAAAAGGAATTAACAACTAAAATGGCTCATGGAGGTGAGAGCCTATGATGTTTAAGGAATTGCAGGAGGGGAAGGAGTTGCTGTATTTATTCATAAGCTTGCAGAATTATTTGACATGTAACACTATCTGAAAGTGTAATTTAAAAAATCAAAAAGTAAATTAAAGTGAAAACCTGACAATAATGTTTGTAAAAAGAATAGTGGATACACTAGGCCGAGTACAGATAAAAGAACCTCATGTTGATGTATTCAGTCATGAATATTGTTTTCTTAAATCCATGGAATCTAAATGATCTGGCAAATATTTTTGTATTTGAAGTATAAATGAATCTTTTCGTGGTTAGGAAGTGTATCTTTCTTGCTAACTATTGTTTTCTCCCACTTTCCTCTTTAGAGTTTGTTTACTTGTTTCTAAAATGCCTCTATAGCCCATTTTTGTACTGGGACATACTCTCAGTGATTTGACTTACCTCTGCTTTGCCACTGTTATTGTGCTTCCAGACAACTAAAAGAGACCATGACAATAAGGGCAAGTACAACACATGGTTTGGTTCACGTTCTTCATATAAATAAAAACATTGCCTTAACACTGTATGTCAAGTGAAATACTTAAAAATGTATCTAAAGGTTTACATAATTAATTTAAGGGATAGAGTTTGCACTGAAACCTTAAAATAAATAGGGTAAGATAATAAGGTACATTAAAGACAACACTGATTTTCCATATTTCAATATTTTTGGAAATACAGAAGGGTCTTGGGTCAATCATTTTTACCATAAAGGGAAGTATTGCAAAATTATTGCAAAGGTTTTTAGTGACGGAGTATCACAGGAATGTTTTTTGTAAGCATCTACATGCAGTTTTTTTCATCTCTTTTTGATGTATTCTAATGCATATTTAATTAACTCTTAACAGTCTTTGAATGTTCCATATATTCCTTCCTGAAAAAATCACCATAAGTACTTCAGGACATATCCATATTTACTGTGTCACAGCGTCTGACCACTGAAAGTAATAGAAACATGTGAAGTTCATCTTGGGCTTGCCATGGAGTTCTGATTCTCCAGAGATTAGTGGATGACTATACTCTAGTTGAATTATCAAATATAAGATTTTACCAAATGTTCAAACTCCTGGGAAGGTACATGTAAGCTCTTGAGACTAACGGTCATTACTTGACTCTGCTTTCAACTTTAAATATTCCAAACATTGCTTGCTTTACTGATGTTGAATGTTATTGACTTGACAAACAACATTTTTCCTCTGCTGCTTTTTTTTTTAATTCTTTTTTTTAAAGAGTTTATTATTATTTTTAGAGAGAGAGAAAGGGAAGAAGAGAGAGGGAGAGAAGCATCAATGTGTGGTTGCCTCTCGTGCACCCCCCACTGGGGACCTGGCCTGCCACCCAGTCACATGCCCTGACTGGGAATCAAACCTCGACCCTTTACCGCAACACAGTAAATAACCACATTTCCAGGCCTGCGCTTAATCCACTGAGCTACACCAGCCACAGCTCTGCTGCTTTCATTTTCTAATCAGGCAAACCACCTGGAGTCTTTTTCATCTAAATGTTATCATTACTGGAAAAAAAAAAACAACAGAAATGAGATTGTGTATGATTGAAACTTTCACATTTTGTACAGAAAATTTCAAAAAATCACTAATATTAAAGATGTAATATAAAAAACAGTATTTCAATAAGCAGTTCAGTTCTTTAGATATTGATGTTAAAATATAAAATTCTCTGCAGGATTTCATAGTTATCTGAACCAAAATTAAAGATTGGTAAAGACTTATGAAGCATACCATGAAATTAAACAATAAAGTGCCCTCACGAATCTTTGACTCTGCACATATTCCATAGGTGTGTTTCAAGGAGTAAAGCCAAGCATCATCCCTGTATCTACCCAGAGAAGAGGAAGGGATAAAAATGACAGATGGACCAGTTTTAATATCACAGGCATTTGCAGCTGAACAGCCTGGCTTCCTGTTTAATCTACTCAAGCTTCACTCTCATAGTTCATTATATCATCCGGACTCCTCAGCTACACTGCTGCTCATGTTAATGCCAAACTATCTTAGTCTATTATGAGAATTTTGTTCCCCTAATTGCCATTGAGTCTTACTTGATTAAAGAAAGCAGAATGAGCATCTATACTTCTACTCTTATATTTAATAACATAAAATACGCTGGAATTTCCTACACCACTACCTTAAAAATGAATAAATATTAGAATAACAAGACATATTTTTAGGAAATGAATACATTTTAGAATGTTTAATTTCTTCTACAACATAATATCTTTCATAACTTGCTACAGGATTCCTTTTAGATGTCTGGGTTCATTAGTATCAGGATGGGTCTTTAGTTGTAATCTAATAAAATGCTTTTTTAAACCAAAGCTCTTTAACCTATTTCATTAAATTTCCTTTCCTGTTAATGCAGGAGTTCAGTAATAATTAGGACTGTGATGGATTAATGATTGATAATTTTTCAAGTTAATATTGGCAAGCTGCAGTCAGAGATGTGCATCATTTCTATTCATCCCCACTTTCTGGCATATTGAATGCAAGCAAACTTGCTTTCCTTCCCTCTGTTTAATGGGCTGGAAGGTATTGACCTGGACCTGCAGCCTGCTCATTTCCGTGATTGATGTATTTCCACTTAAATAGTGTGAACTCTTTTTTCAGTTTGTATTGCCAGTGAGAATAGATTTAAAAGAGACCTGACATATCATTAATCCTTGAGCTCATATTTTAGATTATATGAACGTAGAAAAATCACTATAATGCAGAGAAATAGCATTTGTTTACCCAGTGCCACTCTATATTCAAGATGAATTCTAAATAGATTAGCATTTTTAAAAATAGATATCTATCAAATTATTCTAAAAAAGAAGTCAACTAACATATTCCAAGCAGCTATAAGTAATCTATGGAAATTAAGGATTTTAACTATAAACATTAACTAAACTATAAGAATCTCCATTTTATCACAGTTTAGATTTTTTCTTGTGAGAAACAGGGAACCATAAATATTTTGTTTTAAGCATGGCAGGTATACTACTAACTCTATTTTTTAAATTATGAAGCTGTGTGCTCTGTGGATGATGGATTGAAATATAAGAGACTCTGAGGGTAGAAAAACCAGCTAGGAGACTATTAAAATGTTCCAGGTGAGAGGTGGAGTGTGGTGCTGAAAAACGGTGGAGTGTGAGCTACGCCAGCACCTGTGGAAAAGCAGAGAAAAAAATGTATAAAAGAGAGTTTGGAATGATAAAAATAGTACTTAGAAACCAAATGATTGTTTGTCTGTGAGTTTATGTGGATGGAGCAGGGACAGAGGTTGGCAGGAAAGCTTGAGGAGGGAAAGGAAGGTGTTAAGAAGACTCAGATCAGACCATTTAGGTGCAGGGAGAGGAATGATGGATGATACACAACACGGCCACACCAAATGTTGTCAATGTCTATCTTTGTGTTAAGGAAAGAGATGCATGAAGTTTTTGCTTGTTTCTTTGTTTTCTACATGTAAACACAGTGCATAAAATAAATCAGCATTTATGGAGTAAACTTTGTCTTAGAAACTGTGCAGGTATGAGACTACAAAGTTGTTTATGGCATGCTTTGTTCCCCTCAAACCAGTCCGTACTGCATCCAAGTAGATATAGATCCTAAAAGGGTCATCTCTACAGAGCAGTTGTTAGTTGCTCATAGAAGAAATCCACTTAACCTAAATGTGTCCTGGAAAATAACATATATAAAGTATAAAGTAAATGTGCCCAACTTTCTTTTCATCTCTCTACCCTTCATGACTTCATTAATAGTTGGCTTACCAGTTTCTAGAACTTTACCTGCCTCCATTGATTCTCTAAAAGGGAGGGGAAGTTATGAAGCTAAGCAGTAACAATATACGCAGAAACTTTCCTAACTCACAACTCCACTTAAACTTCAAAGTAGTCATTTCACTTAGGACCTGTTTGCACAGGACTGTTACTAATCTCTTCTAGAGAGTAGAAGCCTGGCAGTTTTATACCATAAAATTATCAAACCAGAATATTTTCCATGCTCACTAACCATGTTTTAGGTACCTGCAATGTATTTGATTTTATGACTATTATATTCTGCCCAATGAAAACCCAGGTATGATCACCAAAGTCTGTAGCCTATATATTTGTGGACCTTCATCAATTAGGTTAATGCAGCAATGTATTTAATAGAAGACAGCACCAGGTCCTCTACCTTGAGCAACATAAACTGTATAAGTTTTTGTGTGCAATTTGCTTTTTATGAATGTCTGCCTTTCCCATTGTGCTTTTCAACAAAAACACTACTTGAGGCTTAACATATTTCCATAACTTAAAACAACAAGAACAGTGTAGGTAAGTTTTTAAAGAAATATTAATGTTCAATATGAAGAAAGGAGTATGCTTTGAATTTTAATACTCTATATATTTTACATAGAACATTTTTCTTACATAAATGCAAACATCATCAAAAGTGATTCATAAAACAGACTCAAAGGTTATGCAAACCTCTAAGTACTTACACAGCTACTAAAGGTGTAGGGTTCACCTGTGTGAAGAGCTGATCTCCAAACACTGCTAGGCGTTTTCAAGCTTCAAATTTGTTAGTGAATTCTGAGAAATCCATGTGACCCACAACAGAAATATCAAGAGTATTGATCCCCATTCTTGTTGACAATATCTTTTCCTATTAACATTAGGGAAAATAACTGTGTCCAATAACTATTGCAAAAGACAAATAGGGTCTCCAGATAAATTTTAATAAAAGATAAAAATCAGAAATAACTATAAGAAGAAATATTCTAAAGTATGAGAGGTTATTCAATATCTTACACACTAAAAATATATTAAAATTTTCATATATAACATTCTATTCTGGCCTTGGCCAAGTAGCTCAGTTGGTTAAAGCATCGTTCTTATACACCAACGTTGTGGGTTTGATCCCTGGTCAGGGCACATACAAGAATCAGTCAATGGATGCATAAATAAGTGGAACAAAAAAATCAATATTTCTCTCTCTGTCTCTCTCAAAGCATTAAAAAATAAATCTTAAAAAAATCTATTCTGTTGTGTATATTCTTCTTTCATTAAAACTTACTTCTGATCTCCTAAAATATTAATATATATTGTGGAGAAAAAAACATTGTATCTTGTTAGAACATTCAAATCTTAGCACACACTTGAAATAAATTTCATAAAATCTATGTGATTAATGTTATAAAATCTCTAAGTTTGAACCAGAAGGAGCTTTAAACAGGCTGCACATTGTTTTCCTAGTCTAACATTTTTGTAGGTTTGGGTGTTCTCCTATATATTTTTAAGTACAGTATAGGGCAAAAGTAGGTTTACAGTTATTTATATGGAAAATAATGCAATAATAAATAATAACATAAAAATAAACTTTTGCATACTCACAACTGTAAATCTACTTTTATCCCACCCTGTATATCATTTACTAGGTTTGTTTTTAAATATTTTTACAGCCCAGTAGAATTAAAGTATGGAATTCTGTTTTTAAGTAAGAAGTAAGAAAAACAGATTAAAGGTATTTCTAATGCAATTTAGAAACTCATTAAATGCTTTCAACATTATCTCATGATTACAGCTAATTGCACTACTATTTTTCCTTCTTCATTAAATGTCTGCCACATTAATAATGTGCTGTTCATGATTTTATTAAAAGAATTCATTGTTCTCTTGTTTCTAACACATTTTCTTCCACTTTCCTTTCAGATATGTCTATCACTACAAGGAATTTTGTATCAGAAATATATTGGTTCAATAATTATAGTAAATAAAAAGAATGAATTTTTACTCATGAGAAGACATTTATTAACAGGTCTATGCAAACAGATATTAATGAAATTGGCTATGTTGAAAAAGCTGTGTTATGGAAAAGCAGAGATGGATGTAAAACACATAAGCCAGACCATGTTTTCCTCTAAGTTAAAGTAGTCACTGTTCCATAAACAGCTGAAGGGAAAAGTTAGCAGTCTACAGAAATGCAGTCTGTGCTCCTCGGGCCAACAGTCACCATGTGTCTCCTCAGGTGTCCAGCATCCAGAGTCCTTGGGTAAGTCAAAAATTGTATCACCTACAGTGAATTTTTTCAAGTGCAATACTCTACATATAAAAATCTATTTGTATATTCAATATAAAGTTCTATGAATTTAAAAAATTGCATATGCTCATGTAACCTACATCTCTATCAAGATAACGAACATACATCTCCATTAGAACAGAAACATCTGTCATTTTTACTTTAAGTGGTTTTAATTAATATATTTGTAAAAATGGTCAAATATGACTTGTAAAAAAGATGCTACATGCAAAAGGGTTGATGGATCTATATAATGTAAAAGTATAAAATAAGCTAGTTGACAAAGATGTATTGGGTTGGTAGAACAAAACAAGACAGGACACTTAATATTAATATTAGTTGACTTTAAAAATCAGGCACAGGCATCTGGGAAAAAAGGTGTTTGGACCTACTGAGAAAGCACACAAGTCAAAGAGAATGTCTCTGTTCTGCAATGAAACCTCTTGCTTATAATTCTCATACTATGCTTCTAAATAGGCACTATAAATGTCAGGTCTTTGGTACAGCACTTGCTATCTAAAAATAACGGCCTCAACTAGAGGATAGAAAGTTGAGGTATATTGTACAAAACTCAAAAGTTATTGTTTTTTCACATTTTTACACTTACCATGACCTTTAATCTATTCATATTGAGAGATATACATCTTACAACTAGAGTGGTAACAACTTGGTCATTTAAGGGTACTTTTAATCCATCTCACATTCTAAACTAATCCCATCGATTTTCTGATTGTTTAAAAATGTATTTGTTACTGTTTTATTTTTTCTAGTAAAAAGATGTTTAACAGAATTTAATATAACCTCCACTACTAATAAAAATACTAATACAACAAACATTGCAAACAATAATAATTTGGAAATATACATTTTAAACATAAATAATACTAAAAACATTGAGGTTTTTTAGTAATGAAAATTTTTTCCTATTTGAAAGTACCTTTCTTGCAGCAATGGTCTTAAACATGATTATTGATTGAGGGAAAAGCAAACTGCACTGATAAAGTTTAGAAGATAAGATTGTTTACCATTTTTGCTCTTTAAATTATTTAAGCCAAAATCATTTTAATCTGTTCAATGTTTTCAATACAGGCAATGCTCTTTAGCAAATGCTAAATGGATATTTGAATGTGTATGCTGATAACAAGAGGCACAGCTGGCCTCCAACCTGAAACACATAGGGTCATTGCCACAGAAAGCACCCTGAAATTGTTTGCTAAGTTGTCATTATGAAAGTTCTTCTATTGATTGATATCAAGTAGTTCTTAGGATAACCTAACATTCATTTGAACTAACTGAAAGTAGGATTTTAGCCCTGGCTGGTGTGGCTCAGTGGACTGTGTACCAGTCTGCAAACAAAAGGGTCACTGGTTCAATTCCCAGTCAGGGCAAATGTTTGGGTTGCAGGCCAGGTCCCCAGTACGGGGTGTGCAAGAGGCAACCACACACTGGTGTTTCCCTCTCTTTCTCCCTCACTCCCTCTCTCTCTTTTAGATAAATAAATGAATAAAATATTTTCAAATAAATAAAATCTTGAAAAAGAAAGTTGGATGTTAATATTATTTATTCATCTGGGTCTTTTAAAATTGTCATTAAATCATACTTGTTATCTCATAGATCCAACCACTAACCTGTTATGACAATCCTTTTTTGAAATGCAACCCAAATGTGTACTTTATTCTCCTAAAAACAGACTGTCATGATCAACTAATAGTCTAATAATTATCTCTTGTATGTCAAGTTTCCCCCATTATTTATATGATTCTCAGAACCACTCATCAAAGCATTTTTGAAATAATAGTAAATACCCAATAGGGTTTTGTGCATGTTAACAAAGATGATATAAAAAGCACTTAGCTGACTGTCCAGAACTAGCACTCCACAAATGGTGTTCATCATCACCAATTGTCACCATCCTCATTACTATTAACATGTGACACATGGGAAGCTAAGGCTCTAAGGGAATAAAGTTTCCAAAGTCAAACAGCTTCAAAGAAACACAGTCAAAATTTGAACCTAGATTTATCTGATTGAAAAGTCCCTGTTCCAAATACCCATCACTCCATATTACTCTTCCTTAAATTCCCTTTAATAATTAAAAAATATATCTAATGCAACTGGCATTTGCAAAACTTGGTGAAAATATGGAATAGATATATTCCTTGCTTCAAAGCGTTTATAATCTATGGGGGCTATAACAAATAAACATGCATAGACTAAAATATACCACAGACTAATATGATAAGCCAGTGCTGTTTAGATACAGAGAAGATAATTAAATTTATGCATTTAAATATGTATAATGCAAAACAGCAAGTAAAAATGTTTCATAAGACAGTAAGCATAAATGTGGGAGCTCAGAGAATGAAGACATGACTTCCCGTGGGGGGAAAACAAGGAAAGCTTCATGCAGGAGGCAGCTTGCCTTAGGGAGAGCCATTTTTCTATCTCTGCAGCAACCTGTAGGCAAGTCATTCAGTTCCCACAGCAACACTGTTTCATCAGTATTGGCATCCTTTCCACGTTCACTATGTCACTTTGTTGCTCAAGTTTCTACACTGGGAGTGGTATAGTATATCAGAGAGGGTATAGTAACAGGTGTAAAAAGTACTTTATCACCTTCAGTAAGCAAGTAACCTATGTGAATTTCTGTTACCATCTCTGTAAAGTGAGGGGGAAATGCTATAAATATATACTTTCATGCCATTAGTTTTACTAGCATTAGTAGGGGCTCTCATTTATTGTTATTAGAAGGAATTCTTAATCCTAACACAGCTTTGGAAAATCATTTGGTGCCTTTTAAGATAGCAAATACAAAATGGAGTTTAATGTAAAGCAAATCAGTAAATCCAAGTTTTCTGATTACACTTTCAACTATGATGATCTGTTGAATACAATCCAAATTATGGAGTTTCCCTCAGTCAGAATGTTTCAGAGCATGGCTCTATTTTAGCTCTTTCAATTACAGTATTTATATGTCCCCATTCATTCCCATTCACTTTAGTAGCTAGTCTGTCACATCTCCAAGAGTCATGATCACTACAATTACTAGAACTTTGTTCATACTGTTCCACTGGAAAGCAATGCTATTCTTTCTTTTCTAACCAGACCAGGTCTTACGGATATAGATCATGACCTTCTAAATCAAACTTTCACAACTTCTGCAAAAATGGATCACATGCACTTCAAATGTCTTATGACTATTATTTAAACTGCATAATTTAGAATTAAAATACCCTTAGTTTCTAATTTATTTATTTATATCTTTTCTATCAACAAAATTTTAACTCTGTCTTTGACTCTAAAATAAACCTAAGACAATCTGGCATATATAATACAATTAAGTATATTTTCTCAATGATTTAATGTTTATTATCTGGAAGAGCATAAAATATTGATTGATATTGTTACAGATGGGGGAACAAAAGTGATATCAGCCAATTTACCTGATATAGTAGCTGGACCAAATTTATTCTGGATGCTTAAATATCCAATATCTTGCTCAGAGGCAGTAGTCAATATAAATGATATTTATTCGCTCACTTTTTCAAACTTGAAATAGTTATTGAGAATCAATTAGGGGGAAATCATTGAGTTAAATGCTACAGGTATGACTCAGCCTGACTCCTGATTCAAAACTTATTTGGAATACAAGCAACTAAAGATATGATATAATTACAATTCAGTGACTCGGGTATAAACAGTGTGCAGGGCTGTATGGTAAAAGTTGGGACTGACTCAGTCACGGAGATTCAAGAAGGCTCTGTTGTGAAAGGACACATAACCTGTGTTCCTAACGAAAGATGTCTGGAATGTGTCTGTTTCAGAGTCCTGCTGAATACCAAAAGAGATTAGAGAAAATTTGCAGATATGTCAGTAGTGTACCATAGCACACATACAGAATGACTGAGAATGGGATAAGAAAAACAAAAAAGGAGATGAAATGATAACAAATAATATCAATTCCTACCACAACTAATATTGGAAGATAATCACATTTGATGTAATTTGGTCAATATCTGCTCTTCAATAAGTATCTGGAAACATGTGGATTAATTACCCACTTGCTCAATTCCAGAGAATGTCTAAGAGACAAAAATATTCACAGGTTGCATTTGACAAAGCCATCATATTCTTCATACTTGAAAACTTCCCTGCTTGATATTTCTAAAATTTAAAAGTAAATCTTGTTTGTTTAAAAATAAATAAATGTTCCTAATGACAAGTACAGGGCAGGACACAAGTGGGTTTACAGTTGTTTACATGGAAAATAATGCAATAATTAATAAACAGTAATAGAAGAATGAACTCTAGGTTTCACATACTCACAGCTGTGAATGTACTTTTGCCCCACCCTGTATCAGCACTAGAGAAACAACACGAATAATAGTGTCTACTCTCACACCACCAGGCTGCATCAATATGTGTGTGTACATGTACTTTAGTGTCATTTCTTAGTATACTGATGCTTCAGAGCAGTATGTTGTGGCAGTTTTTAAATATTTACTTCACAGCTCTCTTTCTCCTGCCAAGGCATTCTGAATACTTAATCAATGATGAAAACTGATATAAAATACTTACAATGTATTCAAATCAACACATCCTTCACTTTTTGAACTTTGGGCTAATGAACTCATTATCCTTCTCTCTATGGACACCTGAACTCAATAGTTTGGATAAGCTTGTTTCACTTCTCACTTTTTATTCTTCTGGGTGTCTTTTCTTTTTTCAATATGTTGGCCATAAAAGTCTGCATTCTTAACACAAGTATTTCAAGATGGCACAGGAGTGGGGAAGAAGGACAGTGAAGAGAGAAGAAAGGAGGTGTCTTAATATAATTTATGGCAAATTTACATCATAATTATATCAAAATTGTAGAAGGATAATTAATTTATTACATATTTATTTTTTGGTTGGACTAAAGGGAAATCCTGTATGCTCCATTCTAGTTCCCTTGGATAGATCGAGTTTGCAATGTCTAGAAGGTATTTTGAAAATTCAGAGAAGGCCTAGTATGTATACAAGTTAGTGTGATTTAATAGTAAAAAAATGAAGCTACTCCACAAACCATAAAGTTATCTAACCCATGAAGCTAACAGGTTTCAAATCTATTATGCACATCATAAAAAATCTTACAGCTTTTGACTTGAAAGTAGAGAAAGACTGCTGGTTTCACAACTAACGCTGAGGAGTCTAATGAATTTGTTTTTCTACTTTTTGCCAAACCTACAGGCTGACTTTACAGACTACATGACTACAAATGTGTTTATGGTATCAGCTCCCTTAAGGTGACTGTGAAAGCCAAATTCAGCATTCTCCCAGTGACTTGGAGCCACCGAGGGCACCAACAGTACCTCTGTCCTTAGAGGAAAAAAAATCACTGTAGAAATGAATGGCAGTGAGTTACATTCTAGACCTTAAAAATTCTGAAAAAAATACTGAAAATCATGTGCTCTACTATTCTCTAACAAAAATTGATCAAAATCACCACATTGACCTCACTGTACTTATTCTATATCTATAGCTAAATTTTAGTGAGTTAATGAAAATTTAAAGTTTATATGAATTGCAATTCTTAGGTTACTATTAGAAGAAAAAAAAAGAAGTTAGATAGCATGCCCTTGACTGTGACTCTAAGACACAATAATGAAATATAAGAAGGCAGCCTCATTTTTATGCTAAAGTATTTTGACATTGAATCATATGAAATTTGGGGGGTTACATACTTTATAAGCCAATGATTTTTCCTTTTAGTTACAAGACCCATTGCAGTTGTCTCCCAATGGCCCTAGTTTATTTACAATTGCCAAAATCTAAAGAAGAACAAAAACAAAAACAAAACCCCAAAAAACAAATGTACAGGAACTGGTGAATGGATATACAGATTTTGGTACACCTATACAATAGCACACTACTCAGTAATCAAATGAATGAACTACTGATATATGCAACATGAGTAAAGCTCAGGAAAGAATATGGACTAGAAAAATGTATTCAAAGAAATAGTAAGTGTGTTGAGGTCCACCCTGCCTGGTCTCAGGAAAACTGTAACCACCCGTGGCTAAGTAATGTAACAGGGTGCAGCCAAGAGGGGAGCCGCAAATGGAGATTTGTAATAGGATCCAGAAGAACTTGGAGATAATTGGGTCCACACCACAGGGCCACACCTGCCCAGAATGCTGGCAGCTGTGGCCAATTGTGGGAGGAGCCGGAAATGGGGTACAGAAGAAGATTGGCGCTGGGATTTAAACTCAGCGAGGCAGCCATTTGGCGTCTCTCTTTTGGGATCACATCTCTCTTTTGGGGATCACTCATCTGTTTAGGACCACGTGGTTTTGGTGTCTTGGTTGGGACCATGAGGCTTGGGTGAGAGTCAGGACCACGAGGCTTTGCAAGTGTTCCCTTTTGCCACGTGGAGGGTGCTGGGAGGACTGTGTGCATTTGTGGGGAACTTTAGTTTGTGTTATTTCAAATGAATAATAAATTCCTTTCCTTTTCACTGACTCTCGGCATTGAGAAATGTCTTTCCTCTGGTGGCAGACGTAATGAACCTGGGGGTTTCCTTTTGGGTAATAGCATATTACCTCAGCTGCCATTGCCCCGCCCCTTTTGTACTGTAACAGTAAGAGGCCTCCAAACCAGGAGACACTAAGGACACAAAACTTATTTCCCTGGCATGAACGCTGCCTGTTCTGTGCCGGCCCCCAATGCTTGATCAGTTAGCCAATGACAGGTAAGATTTCCCACAGAGGGAGTTGCCTAAGACAAGCATGATCACGTGGAGGCCTCAGTGAAGGACTTGGGGGGCTGTGGAACTGAAGGGGTGATCAACATCGACCCCTGCCCCATTGGCTTTGCCAAAGCCTGAGTCCTTGAGAAATCCAAGTCTCCCGGCTGCCTTTGTCTCCTCTGCCCAATTCAGACCTGCGGAAATAACAGGCACGGTGCAGTCCAGACCAGAGGCGGCAGACCCCTGGGGTAATCAGACCTGAGACATAGAATATGAAAGATCCTGTAACATCTGCTTGCTGAAGGATGCCCTTTAATTAGAATATGAAGGCACAGGCAGGAAACAAAACTAAGTTTTTAAGTCCTGTAGTCTTTTTAAATGATAAAACCCCAAAATCTCAACCAAGAATCTCAGTGGGAGATCTGCCACTTCCTTTCAAAGCTAACTACTTGTTTCATCTTCCTGGTCAGACTGTAGTTCACAAACAGTATCAGTATGTTTAATAAAAGCCTGCTTGAGCAGGAGAATGAGGTGTTCTCCACTAGAGAGTGTCACCGTGTCATACCTATTTCTCCACAGGACTTGGTTGTCCGTGTGTACATTTTTCTCATGTTTCGACGAGCATCTGCAGCGACGGATACTGTTGGCTGATATCCGTCACATAAGTGTTTCTCAAATGGGGTGGAAAACTTCAACCTACAGATTTTGGAAGTCCAGTTTATTTTTAAGCAGGATAAGATAACCACACTTTAACACATTGGAAACAAATCTTAATATAAAGAGAAGACCTTAAAAGCATCCAGATTAAATCGAAGCATCACCTGCATGGCTGCCTATGAAGAAGACCAAATAAACACACTAAACAAACTTCTCATTACAAACAGTGCAGATACAAAAGCAATGGTTTAACAACTTTAAGGTATTAAAAGAAAAAAACTGTTTTGCCCCAGATTTTATATTCAGCAAAATTATCCTTCAAAACTGATGATCTCTTAGATTACAAAGCAACAAAACAGGTGGAATTTATAACCAGCAGACCTAGAGTTAAAGAAATGTAAGGGCGTTTTTCAGGCTAAAGGAAAATGATAACCAATAGAAATTCAGAGCTACTAAAAGCATTCACCTGAGATGGTATGTGGATACATATTAAAGGTTCTCTATACCCATAAAATGTTTAACAAGGCAAGGAAAAGATATCAAATCTAGGTACCCAGCACCCCGTCCATGGGTCCTCATATCCGTGTCTTTTCCTGAGTGTGTTTTCTTTAGCCCAGCACATCCACTTGGAGATGATGCTTGAAACTTTATTTAACAAAACTTAGCAATTTTTTTTCAAATACCCCCAGGTTGTTCTAATTACTAAAGCAGACACTTTAGATAGATGATAGATGATAGATAAATAGATAGATATAGATAATAATAGACGGATAGATGGAAGATATAGTATAGTACTATACTATACTATGCTATTATTTTTAGAAATTACCAAAAATAAAATAATTTTATTTTCATTAGCTTTTTAGGATAGCCTGTATGCATTTAAAATAAAGGTATTAAAAGCCCAAATTATATTTGTGAAAGCCCTAGGGAAAGTTCACATCTCTAATAAATCTTTCTTTGTCAGGATTCTGTCTATTCTAAATCGAATTTGGAAATTATAAAAGTGCAAGGCATATAGGAATATACTCTTCATAGTCATATTATATTATAAATGTGTACAATATATAATATATTGTTAAAATTATAATAATAATTTTATTTAGTTAGGAAATTCCTATGAGGATTAGAAACTTATTTCTGAAGAAGGATCTAACTTAAAGAGACTGACTAGTAAGTAAGCTCACCTTAAAAAGAAGTGAAGAGTGACTCTTGAATGTGAATCTGATTGAGAATCCAATTGTGAAGGACTGGCCTAAGTTTTAACATCAAACATCAAATGGTTCTATATTTAGACTAAAAAGAATTATTTTCCCCTTTACTATCATTCATCTTTCTCTTCCTTCCTATGTCCCTTTTTCAAATGTTCAGGACAGTTTCTTATTTTTTTTTACATAAACATGAGGATATTAACAGTAATTTTTATAATCCAATTTTTATCTAAGTTCATTAAAGTTTAATGTAGTCTGGCAATGGCAATTGTAGCAAAAACATAATCTGCATAAAACATGAGGCAGCATGAAGCAGAGATTCTCAGAAGGAATTCAGGCTTCTGGGGTTAACACTCAAAATTTAATTCTATGCCATGAAAACACACACACAAGTTTACAATTCAGAATTAATGAAAATTTCATTGTGCCAGTGGTATATCAGTCATAGGTCTTTTTTCTATTTAGATGCTTCCAGCTGTTCAGATCTTAGATAAGCAAGTATATATACTACAGAGCCTGCTAAATCTGACATTGCTGAGACGTATCAGCCAGCAACTTCATGAATCTCAAGCCATAATAAATTCTTCATATTTTTATATGAAAAGTACCCTAACATTATTATACATCTCAAATTATGAAACTTAGCTCAGATTAATTTAGATACATCATTTCATTCATACACATACACAGCAGTGGGCAAAAGTAGGTTTATAGTTGTGATACACAAAACAGAGTTTATTTATTCACATATTATTATACATTAATTATTGTATTATCTTGCCATACAAACAACTGTAAACCTACCTCACCTACCCATACACACACACACAGGGAATTAGTAATGTGTTATATTAGTGTAATTATGATCAGCCACCAGCTGCATCCTGTTTTATTCACACACAATTATAAGTAAAAGAGAGCATGCTGAATTTAATTTTTTTGTTTTAAGACCTAGGATCTGAAAAACAAAAGGCATGAAAAGTAGGATGGGACAAGCTGTTCTTTGGAATAAGAGAACATCCATTTCCTGCTAGGGTGTAATGATTTATGTAGTCACATAATCAAAACAGATGTAGTAAATAAATAAAGGACCTATCTATATACCTATAACACAAGACCAGCTATGAGTGTGCTGCTTCTCCTTCATAGATTAAGAATAACACTGGGCAGGGGGGTGGAAATGGGAGGGAGGTGGGGAGGGAGGTGGGGAGGGATGGGTGGGTGGGCTGGGATGGGAGTAAAAGACAGAAAACTGTACTTGAACAACGATTAAAATAAAATTTCAAAAAAAATTATATTTTGAAACTATAAAAAAAGAATAACAAACATAAGCTCAGACTCCTACTAAGCTTGCTCAGCTATTTAATTTTATTTACTCTTTTATTGTTTGCTCGATAGTTCGAAATATAATTACATTGGTGTTTATTAAATTTTTTAAGTAAAACTATAATCCACATGGGAAATCAGTCACTTTCACAAATAAAATTTTGCTTTAAGGGAGTACAAGTCACCTACATCTATCGTAAACCTAATTTTGGGCTTTTAAGAAAAGGAATGAGTCAACAGCAAGGTTTTGATTACATCTCTCATTTCCTCCCAAGGGTTAATTTCTGAAATCCAGAAATTTATAGGAGAAGAAGAAACATAACGCTATGAAATCTGTTTGGTTCTCTCAACCCAACCCTGCTCTAGAACCAGTCCCCTCTGTATCGCTCAGGAGTTAACTAGTACACGCAGCAGGCGGCAGATAGTCATAGATACGCACCAAGACGCTCAGTAGAACTCCTGGTAGACATATTCAACGTTTTGGATCCATTATTTAATTGAGAGGGTGATTAATTTTACACCCCCTGTGTTTTTTTCCAGATTTGATTGCATTTTATTTGCCTCCTGCTGATTCATCTTGGTTATCCTTGAGCAAAGCTGGAGGGAAATATTTTTACTTGCCCAAGTGTAAAGAGCACATTTAGGAAGTTTCTGTACTTCTATAAAATTTACTAGAATTATCTGTGGAGGAGTAGATCACAGCAATACAAAGTCAATAGTTACAATTTGCATATGAAAGCCTTGTAATGTCAAAGTGGAGTTTCCATAGGAAATGAAAAGAGGCCCCATTGGGCTTGACAGAAAAGCTCCTTTCATTTACAAGGCTCAAGAAGACCCCCCTGGAGAGAACCCATGCTGATACCCTGTATCAGCTCACCTAGTACAAGTGGATATAAACTGAACACAAGGAGGAAGCCAATTTTACTGTAAATGTGTACATTTTTTCACTGCTGAGACTGACTCACAGGAGGCTCATTTTCCGGTGGGTCCCCAAGGACGGCAGTCAAGCAGTGTCGTTTAAGCAAACTCATTACTGTGCAAGCAAGGCCATGTAAACCTTCCAACCAAAACAGTAGATTCCATAGTGCAAACATGCTGCTTTAAACAACCACTTTAAACTAAGGAAAAACTGTAATAACAACAGGAATCAAGACGTTTCTCATAAAGACTACTACCACAGGCACCAAGGCAGACGTCTTTTATCTACAAATTTTTAGTGCCTGCTATATGCTACGTGATGTAAAAGTATAATCTCATAATTGGTACCAGAGCAGAACTGGTCACCAACTGAGTCACTCTGACGCTAAATCCTGGGCTTTTGTTCAAAGGCACTACCGTCTCTAGTTCTGAGGGGTTTGAGCCCAGTATCAAGATTTCCTAGATTCCTATTTCCATATTATCTGGAAGTTTCACCCCCTTCCAAAGTCTAGGGTTCAGTTTGCTTCTAGTTACTGGGAATTTAGGAAGTTTAGTAACAATGCATATTGTGAGATTTAGAGATATCAGGTCCCAGTGGGCATCATAGTGTGGGATTAATGATGTCTGGTGCCTGGACACAGTTATCTGGCAACAAAGGACCAGTTTTGTTGTCTTCATGGAACAACCATGTGCTTCACCTCCCCCAAAAGGTGAACATGTACCATGTTCTGGGAGCTCAGATTGCCTTTGTAAGAATCCATCATTTATAGCTATGTGAGTTTCAATAAGTTTTCTAATCATGCTAAACAGTTCCACATCTATGAAATGGGGAGTATCAAAGAAAATTTACATTAATGGAATTAAACAGACAAACCTAAGCCAAATAAAATACTAAGAGTTCTATTTAGTAAGAAATTGGATCTAAACAACTTGACTGTTTCCCCAACAACTTAGTAGCTGTTTAAAAATAATAAAAATAAAGTTAAAAGATAATGCTTTTATTTCATTTTAAAATAACTACAATCACTTGCTAATGGGACATATGTATCTGGGTTCTGTGTATTTCTCAAACCCTGGAGTTAAATCATCTTCATTTCTTATTCTACATTTTTTTCAAAGCAATATTTTATTTTTATCGTGACAACCACTGAAAACCTAGCTTTGCAAAGATACAACATCATCAAAAGGAAGGTAGTATAATATAAAATTGAAACTATGAACTATTTTGAGCTAGTAATTCATACAGTGTCTTATAGATATTGCTGCATTTCTCTCAGTAAATTTAAAATATTGTGTAAGAGACTGTAAGTTCACTGTGATACACCAGGGCACCTTAGTACTTACTTGAAAACTGCAGATCTAGGTATGTCAAAGGTATCCTTCTCCCAAATCATTCACATCCAATCAGTAACTAAGACTTGACCACCCTACAATTTCAATGTCATTTATTCACTTTTTCTTCTCTGTATCTATTGCCATTCCATTTCTTCCCCCACTCCAGCTGGATTGCTGCATAAACCATGTATCTTAAGTTTCCTCCTCCCAATCTGTTTTCCACTGTTCATCCAGAACTCTTATTTAAATATCCAAATCTGATTGTGTCATAACTTGACACTGAAATTCTTTAGATGCTCCTTTGCTTTCATGATCTGGAACTGGGGAACTCTTAACACTCCCTTTCTGCCTGTTCCAGCTGTATTCAGCTGATTCCAAACCACACACTCTTGCTTACTTCATTGACAGTTATTGCTGCTTTCTCTTGCTAGAAAGCTCTACAACTTTTATTTACCTGCCCTACATCTACATAATTTTCAAACATCAGCCTGGACATCACTCTCCTGGCATTGACAATTCTAATTGTGTCTCACTTGTCCGTATGAATATCACTCTATTCCTAGCTTTATAAGGGCACTTTCAAAACATATGATGATGCATATCCCAGTAGCTAGCAATATTATTGGTTCAAAAAATATTTGTTGAAATGATGAAATGCAAGTGAATAAATGATATCGATTTAGTCAATGGAGACATAGTACGCAAATCTCCTTGTAGAAAACCTAAACTCAAATGAAGCTATCTTCTAGAATGAGATTTCAGAGAGGCTGAACAATTTAGGGGCCGGGGGAGCTGCACTATAACATTTAACAGAATACATATCATTCTGTACTTCTTTCTCTTCAACATTATGTTTTTGAAATATATTCTCTATTATATCTAGGTTCTTCTGTGTAAAATATAGTAAGAGTAAATTTAAGGTTTTTTAAATCACCCATGGCACCTTTCCATCTCTGCTAAAACAACTTCTTTCTGGCCCTTATGAACAATTAATGTTATTTCCTTGCAGTGGTTTTCTCACTCCTTCTCTTAACAGGCACCCAATTTTCACATGTTCTGTGCCCTATTTGTGCTAAAGAAAAGCTAGTCTCTAAAAAAAAAATTAAGACACATATCTGTAATAAAGTTTCACTATAATTCTTCTAATCACTAAGTGATTTCTCTGCACAATAAATTCTGAAAAATGTTATTTCTCTAGACTCCTCTTCCAAAAATTACTTCCCTTTCTGTAGTCTTTGGTCTCTTCCTTGATAGTATTTCTGAGTAAAAATGCCCATATTTCATTTAGTAAATTGAAAAATCCTTTTTATTGCTCTAATAACTTCTTCCTGACCCAATTAATTTTTGCCCATCCTAACACTAAAATTAAGATTGAGCCCTGGTGGGTGTAGCTCAGTGGATTGAGCGTGGGCTGCGAACCAGGCATCGCAGGTTCGATTCCCAGTCAGGGCACATGCCTAGGTTGCAGGCCATGTCCCCCAGCAACCGCACATCGATATTTCTCTCTCTCTCTCTCCCTCCCTCCCTCCTTTCCCTCTCTAAAAATAAATGAATAAAATCTTTAAAAAAAAAAAAAAAGATTGAGTCTGGGAGGTGACGGTGAGTGGGGCGGGAAAAGTGGTGGCAGGAAAACAGAGGCAACTGTACTCGATGAACAACAACAAAATTTTTAAAAAGTCAAAAAATATTATGAGGAATTTTCAAAAAAATAAATAAATGCAAATTTTATGTAATTTTGTAGGCCTTAGCCCTCCTTTCTTACTCTTCTCAATTTACTGTAGCAGACACTGCTGGTTGTCTGTCTGCCTGTCATCCTTTTCCTTATGTTTCCTTGATAATAGAAATCTGATTTCATAAAGATATCCAGCTGTTTTTCAAAGAACTGTGACCTCATGCCCAAATCCGGCAGTAGATCTTAGTTAATCCAAGCTCTTATGGTAGTTGTATTCTGCTTCTTCCAGCAGCAGTGGGTGAATAACCCAATTCTGGCCAAAGAAAAGCATATGGATTGAAAAATCCTTTTCCTCACTCATTAAAAATGTCCCTTTGCCTCTAAATATTGGTATTTCATGATATTAAATGTGAAACTACTATAATCATCTTGGAAACAAAGGAAGAACCAGAGTCTCAAAAGTGAAGCCAAGGCCCTGGCTGGCGTAGCTCAGTGGATTGAGCACGGGCTGCGAACCAGGCATCGCAGGTTCGATTCCCAGTCAGGGCACATGCCTAGGTTGCAGGCCATGACCCCCAGCAACCACACAACCGCACACTGATGTTTGTTTCTCTCTCTCTCTCTCTCTCTCCTTCTCCCTCCCTTCCCTCTCTAAAAAATAAATAAATAAAATCTTTAGGGAAAAAAAAAAAGTGAAGCCAAGGGAGTGAAGTTATAAAGAGAAATGAAACGATCTGAAATCTTGATGCCAAAATTCACAGAATTTCTCGTTTTCAAACACTTTATAAAGATTTTACAACTTATAGGGCTTTAGCATACCTTGCTTTTTATTACAGTTTTCTGTATAACTATCTTCTGTTCCTTATCAGATTGTAAGCTATTTGGGGATGATATTTGAATTGTGCATTTTTTGGTTTGTAGCACAGTGTCTTAAACTCAGTAAATTTTAAGTGCACGCTTATAAGTTAAATAAATGTCTTCCTCTGCTTCTGGGAGTATCTTCCTAGCACATGGTAAGCTTTTCTGGATTTCTCTTAATTTTAAGATTTAGGTGTTATAATATCAAACAGCATGATGAACTACAGCTTTGACTGTTGCTCTACTCTGAATGAACTTGGTAAATCTCCCAATTCCAACCCTGAGGATAATAATTTAGCTGTAATCTTTTAATTATAAAACATAACCAACAGGACATGAAAATGTTATGTGTCATAGAGGAAAAAAGAGCCACCTTAGTATGCAGGGAGTTTCCTAAGGTGAAAAATTTCAAATTTGCAAATACCTCATATTTGGTACTTGGAAAACATGTAAAATTTTATAATGTTTTCATTTAACTCTCTTCTATAACTAGCCCATGTTATAGATACAACACTAAATTGTGAACTCATGTATTGAAAAAAAAAGAAAGAGACATTTTCTCCTGTTATCACTGATAATTTTATTAATCTACTCAGGAGCATGTGTATATCTGAGATAACATACTCTAAAAGTCCTATTGCTTCAGAAGCCTTCATTTTGGTAATTTGGATCTAATTACATAATTATTAAATTTACCATTTAGAAACACTGTTATAAGTAACAATACCTACAATTTTCCAAAGCACACTTTTATTAAAATTTCTTCATGCACATTTCCCAATAAGCCATACGATCATTTGGTTTAATACAAGGAGAGTTGTTTGTTTGTTTAAGGCTCTCAGTGTAGGGGACCACCTGTCAGTCAATTTCAGTTAGAATCAGCGCCTAATTAAACTGCTCTCTCTAGGCCCCAGCTGAGTAGATCAGTTGGTGGAGCTTTGTCTGATACACCAAGGTTGCAGTTTCAATCCCCAGTTGGGGCATATTCAAGAATCCACCAATGAATGCATAAAAAAGCGGAACGACAAATTGACATTTCTCTTTCTCTCAAATCAATACATAAACATAAACTGCTCTCTCTAGAATCATTTAGACATCTTTATTAGTGCTCCAGTTTGATAGCAAAGCGAGCCACGTTGCAGAAATTTTGACTGCTTAGAGAGTCCATTTGGGCACACAAGACGTAAGATTCAAAATTGTGCACAGAGGCAAAGTTTTGGTTACATGAATTATACATGAAGTGTGACCAGTCATTTACGCTCAGTGATGTTAGTCGATCCACACAAGTGAAGGACAGAAAGTAAACTGGAGGAGAGGAAGATGAGAATAGGTCAGGAAAGTACTTTTCTGGTTCTACATTGTAAACATTGGCTGAGTATATTATACCCCTTATTAAAATGTCCCCGGTAGAATAAGTATTGGAATAAACAAACAGAGGACAATAAGAAAGGAGGGAGATCTGCTTGCGAGTGACTACCCACAGTACGAGGCTCTGTATGGCGACTGCAGGCAGAGCTCCCAAAGCTCGCCATGTCACGTTGCTGAAGACCAGTCTTCCCTCTGCATCAAACTGTCTCTATTCTGTCACTGGCTCACTTTCTTAAAGAATGGGGTTTTGTTTTCTTCTTTTTATTGTCACTGTAGTCAACTATAAAGTTAAGAAAGAAAGAAGTAATAATATGTGTATATGACTCAAATGGTTTACAGATTAGTTTTGATAATAAAAGTAAAATTTTTGGTTAGTATTATTAGTAACTCCACTACTACTACTATTTGCATCTAGATTTTTAAATATATAATTTAATAAGGCTGAGAAATTAATTTTGATAAAATGCATAGTATAAGTTGTAAAGAAAAATAGTCATACCAAAAAAGAGTTTTTCTTCTCTCTGGTCTCCTATATTTTGTTTATTTAAAAGTAGAAGAAAATCTGCTTATCTTTCTATCCTTTTATTATTTAACAGTATCTCAGACATCAATTCCTGTTATCTTCTAGGTTTAGAAGCACCTTGCATGAGACTGTAAGACAATTGAAATCTACATTATAAAACACAACTACTCTCTTACCAAGTGGGGCTGCAATGAGGTCGTTCATAAAGGATGTTTCAGGGTCACCGTCAAACAAATATGCAAGGCTGCGTGCTTAAGGACAAGAAGAGCTGAGAAGGCTAGCAGAAGAAAATTGTACATTTGTCAGGATTGACAGTTTGCTTTATAGTGAGCCCACCTCCTCTTTAAAGTAATTCCTATTCAGTTTATGGTAGATTGGTATACAATGAGGTCAGGCACAGCAAATCAATTCTGATATGATTGCATTTTAGCCGTAGTCATATTTCTCCTGGAAATCTTGCCAGAATCAGCTATTCATTTCATAGGAACATTGATTTTCCTACCTTTCCTCTCTTACCCTATTTCATCTTCTATTCAGCAGGGCTCCTCCTTTAAAAAAAATTTTGTAGGTTCAAAACAACCTCCACAAAGAGTGACTTCAATCACACAGAACCTGGTAAATCCTTCTCATCAAGTACAAACACAGATAAAATTCCATTTCAGCCAATGCTACTTTAAAAGGTGTGTAATCAAGTGATTTTTATATGCCAGTAAATTATTCATAATAACAATATTTTGTTCTCACCTTTATAACTAAATCTACAGCATAAAAATATTTTCTAACAGTTAAAACTGTTTAACGTTGTTTCCCAAGCCCTCTTCCCAAATCACCCAGCACGGCACTTTCTTGATAGCATTGGATAGTAGCCACTTTCTCACAAAGAAGCATATTGAGAGCCTTGGGACCAGATGACCTTTTTCAATGGAGATTATTGGCAATAGAGGATTCAGATAGTTGCCTTGATCCATCTCCCTCACTGGATTTAAAATTTTGCCTACTCTCACCTCTGTTACTCATGTTTTGTTAATGCATGGCTTCTGAGATTATTCACTTATTTATTAGCCTCTGTTAAGTCTGAGAATCTCAAAACCTGCCATGACTCTGGGTAATCCTGCTTGCTTCTGACTTCCATATTTTCAACTGGTCAGGCGATCATAAGAACAGACAGTTGAATTACACATACTCTTCAGTTCATAGCATGTTAAATATCAATTTGTGTGAGGTTCTTGTTTTACTTATTTGCTTTTCTATTTAAGCCTCAGTCTTGGGGGCCTAGGAATATTAGTTCCCCAATTCCTAAAATGTATTTGGGATATATTCCTGAATTTGTGTATATTTTTGAAAAGCACATATACACACAACCTTTATTTAATTGCTTTGAGCACTAAATAATATTGTTTAGTAGTTGACCATCCTAAAGTATAGTGAATTTTGTCCTTCTGCCATCCTGATATCAGTCTGTGGAACTATTGCAGTGATTAATGCTGTGTTTCCCCTTCTATGTGAAGGAAGGGGAAGGTAAAGAACAGAAAAAAAAGTGCCACTAAAATCTCACCCTACTCACTTTTCCTTTTTTAGAATTTAGTTCCTTTTTGCTCTGAGCTTCCAGTTATTCCTTTCCTTCCTCCCTCTCAAACACCACAATCCAACTACCTACCTTCTATTATTTTTAGAAGGTACTAAATGTCTATTTTTGGAGTTGTGGAATTCATCAATTTCCCAAGAAAATCTGTGAGGTCTCAAGGTTATGTTACACAGAGAGAGCCCAAAGTCCATGCTTACACACCTTCATGGCAGGACTTGCAATCACTATTCTTCTTAAGCTTCCCCTTGAGTTGGTAAGTTAGATTATTGCTTAGCAAACATTCACTCGTTCCCTCCAAACCTTGGTCTCCAAGGAAAGGAAGTCCTCCCTGACCCACTAATATTAGGTCCGGCCATGTGACTTTCTTTGTTCAATGATATGTTAGTGTACATGATAAGACTTAAAAGTATAATAAGCCTTTTAGGCAAACATTCTTGTGCTCTGGTTATTCTGCCATCAGAAGAGCTCCCCTAGATTCCTTTTGTTTCTTTCAGTCTTAGTTTCAGAAAGAACATACTGAAGCAAGCATGAGTCCAATTATTGACTCAAACCACGGCAGCTATCTCCATGTTCTAAACAGAGATACTCCAACTGTATCACAGATGTATAAGCAAGACATAAGTTCTTATTTCTGTGTGCCACAGAGATTTTTTGTGGTTGTCTGCCATGCAACGAAAAACAATATAGAATTGGCCATCCAACTATGGTTCTGCCACAATTAAAACTTAAAACCTATGACAGTGATTTGGGAACTCTCAGGATGACAAGAAAATTGTTAAATGCATTTGAGAAAAATGATCTATGTAATGTAGTGGCAAAATATTTGGTAAAATGGACTCTATTAGTAATAAAGAAAAAATGTATATACTGAGTTGGTAGTGTTGAGGTAGGCAATTAAGTATAAGTTGGTTGTTTTTAAGTACACTAGTGTGATGGTTAATTTTATGTGTCAGCGTGACTGGGCTAAGGAATGCCCAGATATCTGGTAAAGCAGTATTTCTGGGTGTGACTATGAGGGTGTCTCTGGAATACATTAGCATTTGAATCAGTAGACTGAGTAAAGAGATCCATCCTCTCTAATGTGGGTGACATAATCCAATCGACTGGGAACCTAAGCTAAACAGCAAAGGCGGATGAAGGGATGCTGTCTCTTCCTGAGATGGCAGGTACATATTTTTCCTGCTCTTGGACATTTGATCTCCTGGTTCTCAGGCCTTCGGGCTCTGGGACTTACCATCAACAGCTCCCCTGAATTGTACCACCAGCTTTCCCTGTTGCACAGTTTGCAGATGACAGATTGTGGGATATCTTTTCCTCTAATGTGAGCCAATATCTATAATAAGTCTCCTATTCTCTGTATCTGCATATGCCCTATTGATTTTATCACTTTTGGGAATCCCAACTGGTACAATTAGATAACATTCTACAAGAAAAAGATGCTCAGAAAGAAAATGATCTGATGCCAAGCACCATTTAGAGGAAATAGAGTCAGCTCAGAATATAGAGCTGAAAAAAAAAAGTTTCTGTGTCAAAGATGAAATTGAGTGTGTCTATAATACCTCTTTTAGACCTCTGAAAGAATTAACAATATTCTAGTAGATTCCTTTGCTGCACACAGGTGCTTTTAGACAGCTTCATAGTAGAGTTCAGCAAAATCAAATATTCCCAAATTACTCATAAGTAAATCTAGAAAGATAAAGCTAAAAAAGAATTGTGGGTATAGATTTGAACAAATAAATTTTACCAAAACAAATGTATAGAACACATACACAATTTGCAAGAGTTATATTGGCAAAAGTGCAAGCAGTCCATATTAAAACAGAGATTATATGAAGTATGAAAAGAAGACAGGCTCCCCAAATTTCAAATGCAGGGAAAGATTGAAAAGCTGATGGGAGACATATTTTCCAATGTTTTATTCAGAAATTACCAAGAAAAATGATGAAAACTGAAGCACTCACCAGAAGGTGGGTCCAAGAAGCAGAAAACCATAGGTGGAAAGCCCCCACTAGGAGGCGAATTGGGGCCTGATTGAGGAACCTTCTCTGTCACTGCAGGAGGGGCACCTGGTAACATTTAACCAGACACATTTCAGAATTTTTAGGGCTTGGCAAATGTTGTACGCTCTTTTTTAAAATAGAATTTTTAGTGTAGTTTTCCCATCCTAGTTCCATTATTTTATGCTGGGTATATAGGAAATATATTACATTGTTCCTTAGTTCATCAATTTCTGGTTTAAGAAGGAGAAAATTTAGGCCACAATATAAACTAGAAGAGTCTAGACTCTGAGGCTGATGCCATGATTGAATGAGATTTTTTAAGTGAGACTTTTGCTATCATTTCCTTAAAGAGAAAGTAATTGTTCATGAAGAAGGGAAGTGAATACTCATGAATAAGAAGGCACACTAAAAATTACATCACTTTTCAGCATATAGTCATTCCTCCTCCTCCCTCACCATGAGAGGACTGTACTTATTTGCCTAATTGTTGTTTGCTTAGATATACACCACTCCGTTAGCTGAGAGGATACCGATGGATGTGACCCAACCGAGATTTGACGTGTATGTCAGTGATTGTACTCTAGAGATCATTCTGAGAAGAGCTTCCCCTGGCTATTCCTTCATCTGGGCTTCAGAATAAGGTGCATGGAAGGAAACTGAATCTCATTTATAACCAAGCTAAGTTGTGTCCACAGTCTGACACATAGCTACCCTGGCCAACTCATATAGCCATAGCTAAAAGCAAATCTACCTAAGTGACTAGCAGATACGTGAGGAAGAAATACATGCTTATTTTTGGATGGCACTGAGTTTTTGTGATTGCTTATTGAAAACAGAAAAGTAACTGATATGCCTTGTCTAGCCACATTCCAGACTTGTTTAGCTTTTCTCATTCAAATATTTCTTTAATGATTTCTGTGCTAATGACATAGAGTATTACTTTGCAATGAAATATACCTGGTCTATGGAAGTCGATTAGTACCTGTCTACTCAGGTATTGCATTATTTTCACTTTATAAGATAACATAAAAGAGTTCATTTACTTATAGAAACCTTTATATACACTTTGAATAAATAACATAATTACCCTTCAACTCTCTAAATTTATCTGTCACAAAAAAAAAATGTCCAGAAGAAAATCACTAATTTTCTACACAAAATATATTTGTTCAAATACTATGTGCCAGACATGCAAAGAAATGTCCCCCAACCTCACTCATGGCTTACTATGAAAAACATTTTAAGTATATTCTGAATAAATGCCGAATGATTTGCATGAAATAATATGGTTGTGTGCTGTGACGACAAACAAACATAGAAGGGTGCGGGGGATTTTCAGTGAATGTGTGCTTCGACGTATTCTCTATTTATTGAAAATTCATCAATGTCACAGGTCTCTATCACACACTTACACAAAACTCTGAGTGAGTTATTTAGAATGTCTTTTTTTAAGGACCATAATTTTGTAAATTATGAGTATATTATCTGCACGAAAAAGCTCTTAGCTCTCGGTAGGAAACACGACCCTCTCATGCAAATTTATTCTGTCTCTATACACACTACTAAAATAAATAGTAGAGTCAACCATCTATGTATTTTCAAATTTCTAAATGCCTGACTGAATTTTTTTAATTTCTCAAGTGCATGGATTAGATTCATGTATATACCACCACAGAGATTCATCAGTTACAGATGCTTCCTCCTGACTGATGGGTGGTAAATCATGTCTGTGCATTCATACAGCAAAGCCAGAAACTCTGGAGCTGTTACTGGTTAAGATGTTAGTATCTATTTTTATTTATCTATATGCTGTGGACTGAAATATGCCCTCCCAGTGTTTATATATGTTGAAGCCCTAAACCCTCAATGTGATTGTGTTTGGGAATAAAGCTTTTAGGAGGTTATTAAGATTAAATAAGGTCATAAGGTATGATTCTCATCAGACAGGACTGGTGACCATGAGACAGACAGAGAGTTCTCTCTCATACACACACACACACACACCAAGGAAACACCACACAAGGACCCTAAAAAAGCAGTCATCTGCCACCCAGGGAGAGTCCTCATCAGCTATCATCCCTGCTGGCACTTTAATCTTGAACTTTACAGACTTCAGCATTGTGAGGAAATTTTTGTTGGTTAAGCCACCTAGTTTATATTTTATTTATGGCAGCCTTAGCTGATGAAATCACTGTGCAAGTAAATTGTCAAGCAAAACATTTTAAATAGTTAAATTACAGATTTATTTAATATAAATGGTTGGTGTGAAAGTACAAGAAATCCTCTCTAAAAGATATCACTTAGAAAAGTAGAATTAAAATCTAATGTTTTAGCCCTGATTGGTGTAGCTCAGTGGATTGAGTGCAGGCTGTGAGCCAAAGCATCACAGGTTCGATTCCCAGTCAGGGCACATGCCTGGGTTGCAGGCCACGGCCCCCAGCAACTGCACATTGATATTTCTCTCTCTCTCTCTTTCTCCCTCCCTTCCCTCTCTAAAAATAAATAAATAAAATCTTAAAAAATTATTTTAAAAAATCTAATGTTTTAAGGGATGACAATTTCCTTGAACTATATATAGAATGATTTATAAACATTTAGACATGGCAAAATCTAAAAACAAACAAGCTTGATAACATTTATCTTACAGAAAAATGCCAAATCTAGATTAGAAGTACTGTGATCCCACACTTGCATTCATATTAGAGGGAGGTAGCAACATATTTTCCTAATGTTTCAACTTTTTCAAACTGACAAAATATGTAGGCAAAGTAGAATATTGGATGACTAAGATTTTCCTGCCTTTGAGCTTGAGTAACTGAAAAGTCAAGTGTTGGGGACCACTTTGTGTAGTATCGGTGACTGTAGCCCTGTGTGACCGAGGCCTTGAAAAAGGCTTGTAAGTCTTGACCAAAACACCGGAAATGCAGGTGGCAGGCATGGCCCGATGCTAACACCGAGGGTTCCCATGGGAAATCAGGCCTGAAGAATACATTGTACCCTTTGAAGCTTCTTTTGCTTTGTATGGTACTATTGATATAAACCAGATGTTTAAGTTCAAGGAATAAGGAGTGGACTCCTTATCTCATGAAACAAATCTTAAAGACCCATCTGGTGTCAGAATGTCTAACAGATCCTGACCTGAGGCAGATCTCTGTGTTCCTTCAATTGTTATCTATAGATAACGCCTGTTTTCTATAACTATATCTTTTTGACATTGATCAATGAGCTATGCAAGCCTGCTGTATACACCTACACATACCATTCCCAATAAAAGCCATTTTAGAGAAGGGCTTGGTACATTCTCCACTAAAGGGAATCACCACCCCCTTTCCTGCTGGAACAACAGATTGTGTCCAGGATGACTCATTTCATCCTCGACCAGGAGAACTCCAAGGGACGGGTCCCCTCTCGGTTAATAGTATTTATTGTTTACTGTGTGCGAGTATTATTCTAAGCATTAGAATTCAGCATGGAATGTGATAGGTAAGGTCTATGTTCTCCTAATATTTGTATTGTAGTGGATTAGAAATAAAAATAATCAATGAAAGAATCAGAGTAGACCAAGATGGAGAGTTAAAAGGCTTCACCACTTCCCTTCCTTTTGGATGTACTAAATGCATAACTATACACGGACCCATTTCCTCTGAAAGAGATGCAAAACTAGGTGAGTGACTCTTACCCATCAGACAAATGAGAAAATACCTGCATCAAAATATATAGGAAAGACTCGGGCACACTATTATCAATAATGTCACCCCTGGTACAATACCATCCAATCAAGAAGGAACTCCCAACTTCCAGCTTCTCTGTGAGGAGCCAAAGGTTTGGATCCCAAATCTAGCACCTCAACTTTGAAGACTCTTGAAAGAGAGACAGGCCCCCTAAAGATTTCTGAAAGCCAATGTGGCTTAAGCCCATGAGGCTCATAAGAGATTGCAAACAAGGAAGCAGTTCTTGATAGCAGCATGGTCGCTGTGACTATTGCCCCATCATTTAGCACAGAGGAAGCAGGAAAAAAACACCCATTTCCCATATTTTTCCTGAAAAGGGTCTATCTGCAGAGTTTAAAAGCTGCTGTCTGATAGCCAGATTTCTAATTTAGTAGGTACTAGGGGTTGGCTTTGATCCTCCCTGGTAGACACCACCCTGGCCTCCTTCCAACTACACACTCCAAATCACCAGTATCTTCCTGGAAAGAAGTTGTACATATGACCACACCCCAACTTTCACAACTGCTGCTGCAAGACATGACAGAAGACTGCCTGGCTCTGACATCCCATGGGGCTTCCATTCACAAGTGCCACAGGACTTAAGCAAACAAAGAAACAGGTCTTAATCAGCTATCCCCCAAAAGTTCAGTACAGAGGTACAGAAAAGGCAAAACCACATATCTCCCAGCCCTTCCCTAAAAGAGATATACCTACATATTTTAAAGCTGCTGTCTGTCAGGCTTCAAGTTTATCAGACCAAGGAATGACTACAATTCTCCCCAAAGATGGGGAAGCAGGTTGGAGGGATTTGAATCAAAAGTAAGGAAAACTAAAGCAAAAATAAACAAGTGGTCCTGTATCAAATTAAAATGTTTCTGCACAGCAAAGGAAACTATCAACAAAATGAAATGGAAAGCTATGAAATGAGAGAAAATATTTGCAAATCACATGTTCCCTAAGGAGTTAGGGAACTCCTTAGGGAACATGCAATATTAAATAATAAATATTAGATATTAAATATTAAATATTAAAAACATATAAGTAACTCATATCTCAGTAGCAAAAACACAAATTACCCAATTAAAAATTAGGCAAAGGTCCTCTAAAGAGTTTTTTTTCACAAGTGGCTAACAGGTACATGAAAATGTACTCAGTCAAGAACTCAGTCAATAAATCAGAATGGAACTGCCTTTTGACCCAGCAATTCCACTTCTGGGAAAATAGCCAAAGAATCCTGAAACACCAATTCAAAAGAATATATGCATCCTTATGTTCATACCAATGCTATTTATGATAGCCAAGATTTGTAAACAGCCTAAGTGCCCCTCAGAAGATGAGTGGATAAAAAAGCTGTGGCACATTCACACAATAGAACACTGCACAGCATGGATGAAACTGGAGACTATGGATATAAGTGAAATAAGCCAGTCATGGAAGACAAATACCACATGACCTCATTTATAATAGGAACCCAATGAACAAAATAAACAAATCAGCAAAATAGAATTGGAGGCACAGAAACATGGAACAGTGTGTAAGAGAGGAGTGGGGAGAGGGGGACTGGTTGAAAGAAGATGAAACAATAATCAGAGAACATATATGCATGACCAATATACATGAACAACAGTGGAGGAACTGACTGTGGGAAAGGGGAGTGGACTGGAGGAAGAGCAACAAAGAAGAAAAAATTAGGACAACTGTTACAGCATAAACAATAAAAAAGGACTAAATAAATCATATTAAGAAAATTGCTGTAGCATTGCACAAGAAGGGATCGCAGCACTCAACCCTAAACACATAAATGGTGATTATTCATGATTTTTTGCCTTTATAACCCCCAATTGTAAACCATAAGGGAGTTCAGATTTTAAGTGACAGCTACCCACTTTCTTCACATGTCATATGCAATGAAGTGACCCCATTTCTCCATTGCCTCAGTGTGCAATATTGGGCACCAGGCAGATAGACTCTTTTGGTTTGGGTATAGTCTCCAGGGACTAGAAGGTAAGAGAAATAGGAACAGACTAGTAAAGGGTAAAACTTCCCATTATAAGATGAATAAGATGCCACTGTGATACCACTTCACATCTATCAGATCGCCATCACAAACAAAGCAACAAACAACAAGTGTTGGAGAGGTTGTGGAGAAAAGGTTGTGTTGGTGGGATTGTGGACTGGTACACCCACAAATGGAAAATGGTAATTTTCTCAGAAAACTGAAAATGGATCTGCCTTTTGATCCAGCAATTCCACTGCTGGAATTATATCCTAAAAACCCTGAAACACCAATCCAAAAGAACCTATGCACCCCAATGTTCATAGCAGCACAATTTACAATAGGCAAGTGCTGGAAGCAACCTAGGTGTCCATCAGTAAATGAATGCATCGAAAAACTATGGTACATTTACACAATGGAATTCTATGCAGCAGAGAGAAAGAAGGAGCTCCTACCCTTTGCAACAGCATGGAGGGAACTGAAAAGCATTATGCTGAGTAAAATAAGCCAGGCAGTGAAAGGCAAATACCATATGATCTCACCTTTAACAGGATGCTAATCAACGAAACAAACAAACAAGCAAAATATAACCAAAAACACTGAAATTGAGAACAGGCTGACAGTGACCAGAGGGGAGAGAGGAGGGAATTTCAGGGGAAAAGGGGAAGGGTTTGCAGGAACAATTATAAAGGACACATGTACCAAAACAAGGAGGGGGGGGCATCGGACATGGGAGGGAGGTGGGTGAGTTGGAGGGGTGGGCCGGGATGGAGGTAAAAGGCAGAAAACTATACTTCAACAACAATTTTAAAAAGATGAATAATGTCTGAGGGTGTTATGTATCATATGGTTACTCTAGTTGATAACACTATATTGTATAAGTTGAATTTGCTACAGATTAAAATTTAAGTGTTCACACACACAAAGGTAAATGTGTGAGGTGATGAATGTGTTCAATGAAAGTGGAAATACTTTCAAAATGTGTATGTATAGCATATCATCACATTGTACACTTTAAAATATACTACAATTTTATTTGCCAATTATACCTCAGTGAAGCTGAAAGCAAAGAAGGTCAATGAAATAGCAAAAGATTATATAGCTACTTAAACTGGATAATATTGAATAGTGAGAAATGGACAATCCTGTGAAGTTCAGAGAAAGGACATTCATACCTGGGACAACAGTTGGTATATAATGAGTCTGTCATTCACAAAATAGTTACCTGGTCACTGTAGCTGAAGTATGTCAAGCTAGGAATTAAAATGGTACAAGATAAGGTTGGAAACATGGATGGTGACTAAATCAGGCATTCCTTCACAAACAGGGAAAGAAGCTTGAATTTTATTCTAAGTTAGAAAGATAGTATATATTTTTAAAGATGTAAATAATATAATGTATTTTGCATTTCTTAAAAAGTACTTTCTATGCAATGCATAAAATAAATAATAAAAAAGGAAGGAGTAGAAGTAAAACAATTTGGAGGCCATGGCAATTGCCTGAGGGAGTGATTAATTTGCTCTTGGACTTACACATGGTGAATAGGACTGAGGCCGCCTTCGAGTTGAGGAACGGCAGTATTCCGAGAGCCAAAGTAGAGGAGCTGTGGTTCAGAAGACATTGGCCATACCTCTGATGCTGAAAGTGAGCTTTCAGAAGAGTAGTCATTTCTAAAAACTACAGGATCAAAGGCTTGTAGGAAAGGAGATTGAGAACTGACATCTTCATTTTATTTTATATGCAACATTATGACTCAAACAATATCAATATTTATAGAAATAATGACCACATGTAAAGAAAATTCCTTAAATTAATTGAAAAATTATAACCTGAAGATAATGGCACTATTAAGCACAATCTGAAAACAGAATATGAGCAGTTTTTGTGACAACAGACACAAAAGCAAATAATTTATAATGGTGTTTTAAGATGTGAATGGATATGCACACAATGCCACAAATAGGAAATAGAGTGTAATGTAAAAAGGGGAAATATTAGGAACAAATGCATTACTGTTTAAACTGTGCAAGCATTCTTTGCTTTGTACAGATAATAAGCATAGACAAAATATTTTTACATATATAGTAGAATATATTACATAAAAATATTTATGAGTATATACTTGGTGCATGAGAGATCGGAGCCAAAAGAGAACTGTGCTACGAACACCAGCTCATCTACACTTACCAGCTAGGAGTGAAAACGCTTATTAAATTCATGAAATGTAAAGTGTTACTTCATGCCGTACCTTTTGAGAGTCTAAAAAAGTAATTTAATTTAATATGAAGTGATTCAAATATCTCAGTTGATAGTTAGCATACTTAGAATTAGCATAATTATAGAATTCAGTATAATGAAGTTCAATAAATATATGTATTAAACTAGGAAAGTTTATAATGATTATTTCTTGATTGTATATTATGAGAAGTTTTTATTTTCTTCTGTCTATTTCACTATACTTTATGATGGAGTGTGCATTTATAACAAGCATTTTCTTATAAATCAGAAAATAATAAAAGATTTATACTTTTTGGTTCCAACATTGTGATTTTTCCAAGTGGTTGAATCGAGTATTTCAGTTTGTGTCAGGAAAAAAAAATGCCTAACAGACAGAATTACCTGGATACACTGCTTCGATTAGGCAACTGAATTTTTCATTGTTTTTATGTAATAAGTCTGGCAGATAAGGTTTTATAGAAAACACTAAAACTAAACTTTTTTCCCCTAGATTGTTTGGTAAAATTGCATGTATGTGTTTTTCTTTTCAGATGCTAAGTGACTTATTAAACTCAGAATTATGATAGAAATGTTAAGTATAGAGTAGTTTCCATTTATCTTTTCCACATTTATTGTTTCCAGTTAGAACCCATTTACCGTGGCTCAGCATCTTTTACCTTCAAATAAAGCTTATTTGACTTAAATGTTAGCTGATGCTATTAGAGGTCTGCCATTAATTTCGTCAAAGATCAAAACATAATGGTACATTTAGCATTCAATATGATTTTAATTGAAAAAGGCACATATATTTAAAGATATTGGGACTAATTTTGCCATAATTTAAAAATATCCTTATGACCTAATAAGCTTCATTTTACCTAAAGTCTATGAGTTGCATTTTTAAAACTCATTATTATTAGTCATTCTCCAAAACATAAAACTTTCAGAGAAATTCTATTGTTTTAATTATTTTCCTGATTATTTTATAAATATTATTTTTATGTATTCTTTCAACTACTGTGTCTTGTTAAAAACACTAGCATTTCTTACTTTTGAAGCTTTCTCTAGTTACAGATTCATACATTGCAATTGTCAAAGTATAATAAAATCCAAAAAAATTAATAACATAAAACATTTTATCTGTATGTAAAATATTTACTGTCATGTAAAAATAGCTTATTAATTGTGAGAGTCAATATTGATATGTTATGTACAAAATTGAGTATGTTATTCTTTTGAGTCACATTTTATATAAATACATTAAACAGGTGAAGTCTAATAAAAATGCCAATTTATTAT
The DNA here is from genome assembly GCA_004024845.1 of Tonatia bakeri. Classification (NCBI taxonomy): domain Eukaryota; kingdom Metazoa; phylum Chordata; class Mammalia; order Chiroptera; family Phyllostomidae; genus Tonatia; species Tonatia bakeri. The sequence goes on along the minus strand of PVIA01000299.1, from coordinate 254,430 downwards.
AATTTCTTTGATATATCTTCAAGTTTTTAATGATGTTAACATCCTATAATTAACAACTAAGGAAAAAAGTGTTTGCGACACCCTACAGAGAGAAAAAAATTGTGAAAATTTTAGATTAGGGTGGGATAAGAAAGTTCCCCTGTTCTCCATAACTTTTGTTAATTTACAGATGTATTCCACAACACAAATTTTTAGTTGAAATTAACCAGAGGAAAATTGGAAGTTGGGAATTAGAGAATACATGAAGAGAGATTTGAAAGTTAACTATCTTTGAATACGAGAAGACCATCATAGAGCAAAGGAAGAGATACATTACTTCAGTGTGTAAATGTTACGGGGAGGAAAGATACCTGAACTCTAAGAGAAAGCAATCTAACAAGAAAACGGAAATTTCATTACCTTTAGAGGATATGTTCACTGTGTTAAAACCATATCAAGCTTTAAAATCATAGCACTAGCATTTGCAACAAAGCCTACGTACACATCACTGTAGGAATTGGCTCCTAACTTCCTCACCTTGCCAGTTAGCCCCTTTCTACAGCTCCGGTACAACGGATTTTCATCCTTGTCTCACTTGCCTCAAGGACTTTGTGATACTGATGCCTTTAACAGGCATGCTTTTTCCTCTTCACCCACCTTAACCCAATTAACAGCTCTAATGATTCAGAACTCAGACACACCAAAGTTACTTTCTCCTGAAAATATCTGATCTCCCCACCCACCCTTAGTATAATCTCTAAATCTGCATCTTTAAAACAAATGAATTGGGACATTATGCATGTATTCATTAACTGAATGATAGAATGAGAACAATGAATGACAGAGTAATATGATGATAACCATAATTTACTACCTGAAATGGTTGATGAAAAAAATTTAAGTGGTAATATTAAGCAATGTTCATTTAACAATTATCCATTATTATGATTTGATATAATTATATATTCACTAAGACCTACATTAGATGATGTTAATGATTTTGCTTTATTTCATAAAAAAATGATCCTTGATACTCTTTGCTGCTGTGCTCACACATTCTCTGTTACTCCTTTCCTCTCTTTCTCTACGTGTGTGTGTGTGTAGAATGTGTGTGTATAACTTAACTTGTAATGAATGGGATAAAACTCTATCATACAAAAACTAGCAAGTATATTAAGAAGGTATAAGATATTAAGGATATAAAATACTTTTGATGATTTCCAGTCCCTGATTGTTATGACCCCCAACAAGGCCATATAATCTGAATTCACATGGCCTGTAAACTATGCAAGCATCAGATTAACTGGTTCACTTTTCAATATAATGACATATTTTGCTCAAACTCGATACTGCATTTTATTGCAAAGCGCACATTATGCATCTCAGGCTACATGCATCTGCCAAATAGGACTTCTCTCAGCTCAATGCCTAGTATCAAGAATATTTTTTTAAAAAGAGCTTAAAAATCTATACAGAAAATATTCCAAATGCCAATTTATCTTTATATTCAAATCATGAAAAAAAAGTCAGCTTCAGTTTAAATGTTAGGATTAGAATGCCATGGCTATGTTTTCACTACTTTTTCCATTATGTTTCCAACTTGTGAGAAACGCACAATAAAAGCTAATGAATAATCGATTGGAATAGCAGGTGAAATTCCATTGTCTGCGACTCCTTCCCTGCTCACCTATTAACAAAGCCCCGAAGAAAAGCATTTCTTAGAAATTCCAGGCTGTCTCGCCTTCCACATGTCCCATTATCTGCTCTTCAACAAGCCACTTTGCTTTCTTTGCCTGCATCATCATCTTTGATGCAGTTATGAATTTAAAAACTAGGAGGCTTTTTTAAAATAAAAACATTTATAAAATCTTAGCTTTTATGTAATTTAAACTAATTTCATTTATTAAAAACATTTACACTCAATCACTGATTTAATAAATGGGTTTTTTCCTTTTACTTATATGGTTCATAGCACAGTAGCCATAGTCTTGGTGGAGAGAAGGAAGCCTGTTTTTAGAACAAGCCAGAAAGAATCCAGTGTATCTATCAGCTTTTCTCCTCTGTCATGTCCACTGTGAATTAATCCAGCATTTTTTTCTTATTTTCTTCTTCAACAAAAACTGCTCTCAACTCTTGCTAGATTTCTAAGACAAATCCCATACTAAGCAATCACCTCACTCACTGAGAGACATCTGACTTACAAATCAAGTAAATGGAAGATAAGCCATTACTACACTTATTGCAATACATGTGCTGAATGACGGACACAGTTACTGTGGGATGTGGGTCATGTGTGACTCCTCCCATCGACGCTTTAGCCCAGTCTGCAGTCCCCTGGGTATCTCAGTCTGTTATCTTATTCCTCCCATGTACATAAGGCTCATCTTTTCTTTATCCCGCTCTGGAATCTGAGGCCAACAATGGAGATGACTCTGCAAACTTACGTTCTGGGTTCATTCTATTGCTTTTCTTCTGAAGACATTTCTAAGAACACTTTTGATTTTCTATTAGCTCTCTTCTCTCTATTTTAGTCTCTGTACCAGACTGGTATTTCCCACACCCCACCCACCCACCTCCTAACATACTCATTCTTACATATGTAATTATTAAGTCTTTTATTTCATCAAATCAGCTGGCATTTTTAAGCAATGGGAAAATTTTGTCATGTGAAAAATAAAAATAAAAGTCTTAGGTAGGTAGAAAGGAAGAGAATTGAATTTCCCCTTTAATATTGGTAATGAAAGTTTCCGCAAGAAAAATTACTTTATTTGTAAGTTGAGGAGATATCAAAAATTGATTATTTGGCCTACTAGATATAAGGGTTAACTTCATTATTTTTAGTTGTTAAATATACTCTTTACTTTTTTCTTTTCTTTTTTTAAATGTTTTAAGTTGGCTTTAATTTTTAGAGCAGTTCTAGGTGCTCAGCAAAACTGAGGAGAGAGCATAGAAGACTGTCGCACTCTGCCCCCACTCACCCATAACCTTCCCCAGTAACAACACCCGTCTCCATGTGGAACATTTGTTACAGTTGATGAACCTGCATTAACATAACATTTACACCAGAATTCCATAGTTTACTTTTTATTCACTCTTGGCATTGTGCATTATATGGATTTTGACAAAACTATAATGACATGTATCCACCAATGTAGTATCATAGGGAGCAGTTTCACTGCCTAAAAATCGTCTGTACTCTCTTCATTAATAGCGCCCTCCCTTTCTAATCCTTGGCAACTGCTAATCTGTTTACTGTCACTATAGTTTTGCCTTTTCCAGAATGTCATATAATTGGAATCATACAGTATATAACCTTTTAAATTTGGCTTTTTCCACTTGTTTCTTCTATGTCTTGTCAAGGTTTAATGACTAGTTTTTTTTAGTGCTCAATAATAGTCTATTGTCTACATTTACCACAGTTATTTATCCATTCACCTACTGAAGTATTTTTGGGTTGTCTCCAAGTTTTGGCAATTATGAATAAAGCTGCTATTAAGTATTTTTGTGCAGGTGTTTTCAACTCTTTTGGGTAAATAGCAAAAAGCATGATTGCTGGATCATAGGGTAAGAGTATGATTAGTTTTGTTAGAATCTGCCAAACTATCACCCAAGGTTCTGTACCGTTTTGCCTTCCCATAAGCAATGAATGAGAGTATCTATTGCTTCACATCCTCACCAGCATTTAGTGTTGTCAGTGTACTGAATTTGTACTATTCTGGCAGGTGGATGTTGTTTTAATTTGCATTTCTCTGATGACATATGATACAAAGCATTTTTTCATGTACTTATTTGCCATCTATATATCTTCTTTGGTGAGGGATCTGTTAAGATCTTTGGCCTCTTTTTTAGTTGGATTGTTTGTTTACTTATTTGAGGGTTTTAAAACTTCTTTAACTACTATGAATAAGAGTTCTTTATCAGGTATGTCTTTTGCAAATATTTTCTCCCAGTCTGTGGTTTGTGTTCTCTTTCTCTTGACATTATCTCTTACAACACAGAATTTATAATTTTAATGAAATCTAGTTTATCAATGACTTCTTTCATGGATTGTGTCTTTGGTGCTATATCTCAAAGGTCATACTCATACCCAAAACATCTAGGTTTTCTCTAGGAGTTTCATAGTTTTGTGTTTTGCATGATCTATTTTGTTAGTGTTTGTGACAGGTATGAAGTTTATGTCTAGATTAATTTTAGGGGGATTTGAATATCCAGTTATTGTCTCACCATTTGTAGAAGCTCTCTGTTCTTTTCTACCCCTCCATGTGTTTATTCTTTCCCATTGTCACACTGTCTACTATACTGTAGCTCTGTAGTAAGTATTAAAGTTGGGTAATGTCAGTTCTTTCTGTTCTTCTACTACAATATTGTGTTGACTATTCTGAGTCTTTTGCCTCTACATTTAAACTTTAGAATCAGTTTGTCAATATCTAAAATAACGAAATTTTATTTGGGACTGCACTGATCAACTTTATTTTACTAACTAAAAGAATACTAACTTTTATCTAAGTAAAATCTAGTGATGGTGATTCAGATACAATATAATTAGAAGAGAGTGGGATATCATTATTTTGAGGTAAGGTAGTCCTGATGGCTTCCAAATTTACCATGTAATTGTACACGTGATCTGTTCCTTTATACATTTAGCTGTAGAAATGGTAAAGGAAAAATAATTCCATAAAAAGAGTAATGGGAAGAAAATATCAAAACTGTCCTCATGTCCTTGGACCACTCCATAATTTCAAAAACAATCTGAATCATGAAGAAGTTTTCTGTATTACATAATAATCACTATGACAATGTATTTAAATGACTGTGGATTTCAGGCATAATTGGAATGACACTAAAATGTAGCCACATTAACAATAAGAAGCATATGTATGAAGATACCCTAATGAGGTTCAAAAGAATCATTATGGAAATCCAAAGACAAAATTTCAGAACAGATGAATATTAATGTGAAATTTAAATAATAATGGCCTAATAATGGAACCAACATATAACATTAGTCATATTTGTACCCATGCTCATTTAAATACTTCAAAGGTATAATAATTTTTATTGTAATGAGGGGTAGCATTTTAGGCTTAACCTTTAAAAGAAAAACAATCAGCCATCGAGAGCAGCCTTGTTAAACAACAGATGGTTTACACAGGAAATTTTTTTATTGTTATCCTTTTGTTTCCTTTATTAACATATAACTCTATTTTGGCATAAATAGTCTTCTTGGATTCTTTTTAAGATTTATCTCTAAATATATTTTAGTATCACAAATCACAGACAAAAAAAATCAGTATTTTTCTTTGTTTATAAAAGCAACTACATTTCATAATAGCAAAGCAGCATGCAATTCAAATAGAAAGAATGAAAACACCAACATTTTCTAGAATTTAGCTTATATTGTACAAGAGTTAACTCTTTCCACATTAACAAAGAATCTTTTTGAAGTGACATAGGGAAAACTGACTTTCAATTAAGCCTAAAGCATATACAAATCAAGTCTAATTAGTCCAGTCCTCTAAATAAGATCTGCAATTATGAGATAAATCTACCCACAGAGATTTATTAAACCTTATCATTTTTTAACTGAAACTTCAATGAGCCAGCCTTTAGCTGCACCCTGAAGTGACTGACAAGGTTTTCCTAATCCTTTTGGTTCCTCAGGTGCACTTCCAAAATAAATTCTGTGAAAAAATTATTTTGTGTTATTATTGCCACTGGAACTTGATTTCATTAGCCTCTTTTTGTTTCCCTGTCCTCTGACTCTGCTTATCAATGCTTATTTTCTAACCATTGACAACTAGAAATAAACAGTGGTAGCTCTATGTTTACTTAACAGAGACTGGAGTTTACTGCTTTTGACATTTATCTAATGTAATCACAAAGTTTGGGGTGGTAGTACAAAATGGTCACACAGGAGCAGACAGAGGTAGCAGAAGTGCGGTTCTCAGCAAACCCATTACGCTGTATGCATGATTACGCTGGTCTCAGGATGGCTCAGTTGGGAAAGAAGCATTCACTCGAGTAATGCGCTACCAGAGAAGGAAACCTGAAAAAGGGAGACCCATGCACATGAGAAAAACATAGCTGGTTAGTTCATCTTTTCCCCAAAGCATAATCTTCTTAAAACATCTCCAAATGTTTTGTTCATATTCACTTTAATTGACCAGAGCATAAGATTTTCCTTGATTTTTAACAACATTACCAAGACAAAAGTATCTTTTTTTTATTAATGCTGGGATTTTTAAATTAATAAAGTCATTGAATTATATCAGCTAAATACCACAAATGACCCTTTTGCCTCTTGGCAGATAAAATTGATTCTCCTTGTTCATTTTAGTTGTCTGGTTGGCTGCAGTGATGAGAATGCCTAGATGCATTGACATGCTCATCCTTTCCTGTGAAATGTTTGCCAGCCAGCTAGGAGAAGTTGAGGGGAAGAACAAATTTAAGCAGGCCACATGCCAGTAATGTGGTAACCCTGATTTCACCCATAACATACACGTAAGAACTGGACACACATTAGCACATAAACCATTAGGTTAAGAACATGAGTGTCAATAAAAACACTAACTTCTAATTAGCTGATACATCACTTGATAAGGATCAGATTTTCAACTTAAGCAATGGCTCAAACATTTAGGTTTATATGTTCGAGTATTTCTTTTTAAAGAAAAAAGTATGGTTGATATAAAATAATGTATTATATTAGTTTTAAGTGTAAAACATAGTGATTCAACATTTATATACCTGGATATTGTCACCACACTAAGTTTAGTAACCATCTGTCAGTACATAAAGTTATTAGGATATTAACTATATTCCTTGTGCTGTACCTTCAGCCTTGTGACTTATGTATTTTATAGCTGGAAGTGTTTACCTCTTAGATGCACAATTATTTCTGTTAGCACCAGTAGGATGGACTTCTCATCTCCTCTATCATAAGCTTTACCTTGGTAAAAATGTGGCATTTGATTCTTATGCCAGTAATATAACATTAGTACATAATGCATACAGAGTAGCTACTAATCCAAATTTAGCTGTTGTTGTGATGATGATATTGACAAAGATAAAATTAAAGCATTGCAATGTAATATTTTAACTTCTCTCTTTGGCTAAATGGTACATCTGACATTCCTACATTTTTTTTTTCAGTACACTTAGGTTATTATAACCTAGGACACTAGGTGTCAATTCTGTCCACATTGTGTCCTCCTCTGCTAAAGTCGTATTCACTTAAAAATTGGAACAAGTAACAAGTATTAGATGCTATAGATGCTGAAGAGTTTGATGTCTGCTATTACTGATACATATTGATTGATTCCCTTGGACTGCCTTACCAGCATTTTAAGTCTGACATCACACAAAAATTTTAGTATAGAAAAATGCTTTAGGAACTTTCACTTCATAAATTACTGATTAGAAAAACGATCACTTTGATTATCTGGTATTTTTGTTGTGTTTCATGCATGTTGAAAAATTCCATATGAAAATCACCATATAAGCATGTGCTAAGCAATGCAGATGATGAAGGCAGCAAATGAAAATAGATATTTGCACAAAAGCAAACTAAAACCTCATGAAGGCAATGACCTGGTCTGATATTCACTATCTTCTTTGTGGTATATAGAGACATTAAAATAAGTGATGAATGAAAGAATAAGTCATACATTTTCTTTGATTGTGTTGCTTAGTTTCCACTAATTCTGCATATGTCAACCATCTTTATCCTCACCCATCTCGAAATCTTTCCAATATCCTTCTCTGACGCCATCCCAGATCCCACTGTATCCCTTAGAATATTTACTCCCCGCTTTTCCTGCCCTCCCACTTAGCACATGGCTGAAAGTGAAAGAACCTGACTCAGTATACCATGCATGGGCCCTTAAAGCCTATCTTATTACACTATGGCACTTATTATATTTGTAGAAAAAAATACACAATATTTCAAAATGATACATAGTCAATATATTGGTGGTATATAGTTTCACATGCTATGTGAGCAGAAAAATGGCAGTGTTTGATTCTGCCTGAAAAATGAGCAAAGAAGATATCACAGAGACAGTGAGTTATGTCTCAGAAGTATGTATAACCAAGTTTTGCTGGGTTACAGCACGGGACACATGTGGGGAGAATACTAAAAAATAATGTTGGAACATGCAGGGGAGACCACCAGGTCATCACAGCTCTCTCAAGTTTATCTTCTAGTCTATGGGAAGGAATTGAGAGGTTTTGATGGGATGAGCAATATAGGCAGAGCTTTATTTTGTGAAGAATGTCTCAGCAGTATTTGGTGGGAGAATCATATGGATAGGATGTGAAAATACAGAGACTAGTTTTACTACTCTCACTGTAGTAGGGAAGAGAGGTAATGAGAAACTGAACCAAGAAGGGTGGAAAGCAGGAAATAAAGTATTTATTAGTGTGAGATAGACTGGGGAAGCTGTGATAACTGACTAGGTGCAGAGGGTGACAGACAGAGAGGAGTCTGAGTGTCACTGAGGTTTCTGGTTAGAGCCATAGTGGACAAGTTTCCCTTATTGCAATAGGACATTCAGAAGGAGGAGTTAATAATGATTCATATACTAAACAATGTTTCTGAGCATGTTGTTTGCAAATAAATATGTTTAATGAAGATAATAGGCTGTTGCTTCAGCTTTTGGGTTTTATAACTTGCTGTTTTAGATGCTGCCTACTAAATACCAATACTTCACTGCCTACAGATTCAAGCTATCATCTGAAAGTTCCTGCCATCATTCCAACCATCAGGGATGGCAAATCACACAGGCAATTTGCTTTGCAGCCATCTTTTTAAAAACACGTTATTCAGAATAAAAATATGAACAGATGTTAACAACTCCTAACAGGTGAACCAACTTAACAAATTCAATTTGTTTTGCCTTGATTTATCATTTTCCAAAGACTTAAAATTAGAATATAGAAAGGAGTATTGCTGAAAGAATTACCATAAAGAGATGGTAGCAGGTGGTGCCGACTGAAATACAACCAAACAAAAAAATCGAAGAAATTTGGTGTCTGTACTGGATTGCATAGTGTCCTGCCAAACTTGATGCTACTCAGGATCTCACAGTGTGACTTTACTTGAAAATGGGGCATCTAAAGATATCATTAATTAAGTTTAGAGGAGGTCATATTCAATTAGAGCAGGTCCTAACTGAATGACTAGTGTTTACAAGAAGAGACAACAGAAAACAGACACACAGGGAGAGAGACGTGTAATGATGGGGACTACAATTGGAGTGATGAGTGGAGAAGCCAAGAAATGCAGACTGCTGGCAATTGCCACAAGCCAGGAAAAGACAAGGAAAGACACTCTCTTAGAGCCTACAGAGAAAGCATGGTCCTGCCAACACCTTGACTTCAGACTTCCAGCTTCCACAGATTTAGGACAGTAAATTTCTGTTGCTTGTAGCCATCTAGTTTGTTGTGATTTGTTATGGCATCTTTAGGAAAGAAATACAATTTCTGTTATATATATATAATGTTTGTACCATTTAATTCCAAAACAGGTTTGAAGGAAGTGACAGTAGAATCACATATATAATATAATTATTAAACAAAAAGCCAATGAAGTGTTGGTATTGTAATTTTGTAGTTGGATGGAAGATTGGGGATCCTAACATTTAGGAGAAGTTATATTCTGAATATAAATACACTAGTTATTGACATTAGACCATAAACTCTTTCCTTAGTCTTTCTAGTAACAACAACAACAACAAAGCAAGCAAACAAAGAAGAAAATCACGAAACACAAGTGAAAGTGATAGAGTATGTTTGCATAGCACATGGCAATGTAGACACGTTTCCCTGCCAGATAACAGGACACGCCCACCCTTGTCCGGAGAGTCCATAATAAATTTTTATAGAAGCCCACTTAGCAAAAGGACAAGCAACTTATATACTTCAAAGGTACTTATAACTGTAGAACGGAACAGTAATTGGTGTTCATGGACATGATGCTGAGTCATCAAGAAAACGTACCATTCAAAGTATTCTGTTTCACAAAGCAGAGGCTGTCTAATACACTTAGAAAGTGGATATAAGTGAGCCTGAAGGAGATGACTGACAGTTTTAGTCATGCCTCCTGTCAGTGGGAGAAGAATTGGCAATATGACAGAGGACATTCAATGGGGTAAGGAAGGCAATATGACAGCTGGGAGGTGAGGCCGTTGGGAGCTACAGATTGATGAAGAAGAACAGAGACCAGAAGTGACTCTTTGCCAGAAAAAAAATGTTGTAGAGGAGGGAACATGCCAATCTTGGGCTGGGGGGTGGGAGTGGCGGAAGTTGGGGGAGTGCAAGATAGAAAGAAAAGATGTTTCACTCATTTCTTAGTCGCCTCCACTATGAGTGTAAGCCCATCATTACGTACCATTTATTGAATACCTTCTATGTACCAGACACCGATGCTTACTAAGATCATTAGATACATTATCTCCTTTAATCTTAAAACAAGCCAGGGAAGTAAACATCATTTTCACATTTTACAGAGGTCAGAAAACTTGTCCTAAAACACCTAACTAATACATGGCTGGTACAGAGTTGGAGGTCAGGCCTCGCTAAGCAGAAAAAGTATATACTCTTAACCATTCCTTTTTAAAGACAGTAAATTTCAGAGAAACCCAGAGAGCTGAGCAAACAGCTGTGAATGACAGAGATATGATGTGCACTAACCTATGAGTCTTGAAAAGGTAAGCCTGTTACTGAGTCCTTAGAGAAGACCACAGAGGGAAAGGGCAGAGAAAAGACTTCAGGAAAGTTGAACCAGAAAAACATCCTGCTTATTCACCATGGAAAGAAGTAACAGACATACTAACAAATGAGATTTTAATGGCATGGGGTAATTGTGATTTTCAGATGCCATTTACTAAATTCTCTTAACTTTGTATTTATTTAATTTTTTTTCTATTAATTATTTCCCCTCAAACTCTGCTGATTACCTACTTTTTTTGAGTAGGCCACATCTGTCTTTTATTTCAGATTCTTTTCGCCAAAGTCAGCTTAGAGATCTACAGTCAAAGAATTTCAGCTATACTGAGCATCAGCGAGGTGTCTAGATGTTCTGAGAAGTTGGAGACTGCATCTTAGAACACACAAACTTCAAATGGTGCCTAGTGTTATAGGTATCAGCCATCCCGGAAGATCGTCACATGCCATGAAGGGCTCTGTTCATAAAATTTGGGGAATGAGTTCTCTGACAGATGCATTATACACTGTAGAGAAATTTCTACTAAAAATGACTTAAATATGGCTTAGTAGGAATAGCTGCAGCTTCCTTTCAGATCATTTACTCCCAAATGGCAACTAAATAAGGCATTATCAAATAAGCTGAGTCAAATTACATTGTCGTTGGAATATTTGTGCATCTATCTTTATACATTTACATATATTAGTCTATAGAATAAAGCTGATGTTTTATTTAAAAGGAAAAAATGCTAAAACAATAAAATGCAAATGATTCTAATAGATATATTTAAGAAATAAAAAGATTCCTTAAAGGCAGTTCAAATTCTAAAACATGATGACAAAATGTTATCTGTGTCCTTCAAATGTGAAGTTGTTTGGTGTGTTTCCCATGCATTGTGGGAAGTTTAACACATTAGGACTCACGGGGTAAATTTGTGGTATCCTGCATTTGTTTAGAGGACTGATGCATTTGTAAATCCTCACTCTTAATAGACAGGGATTATATGGCTCAAAGTATTTGGTTTGGTGTTTATATTGAATGACTTACCCAGGGAATCACTAATCCCTCACCACACTTTGCCTAAGAAAGCAGAGTCAGAAAGTTCTGCGTGCAGCAATCTGCATACATCCTTCCGTGTTGGGTTCACACGACATGAAGGGCAGTCATGATTCTGGGGAGGGGATTGAAAAAGTGGTCCTCGTTGACAGAATGACCTTGTTCGATGCCCTTTGTGCCATTCATTCCTCCATTCTTGATCACCCTTTTCTATTTATCATTCTAATTAGGCAGCATCTTGCCAGCTCAATCAGCCTCAATTACTTTAGGCCTCATTAGTGACTGACATTCTGTAACAAGTGCATCTTTGAGGAACAAGGTCAGATAAAGAAGTTAAGTACACAGAAAGCAAGCACAATCATATCTCTGTACACAAGGTTATACATTAGTTTGGGCAAGACATTCATACAATCTAACTTTATACGTCACAGTCCGGTTATACCCTTGGGCACAAACATTTTGTCTATATTTAGCTCTCAAAAGCCAATGTGTAACTCTCTGGTCAGAGAACTTAAAACAAAGTTTAGGTTTACAGGTAACAGTTGTCTATCACGAAAATTGGTTCTCCTGTGGTATTTACTTTTGTTTTATATAAAGTAATTTGGCAAAATAAAAGAAAAATCCCTTTCAGAAGCTGTGACAAATGGTAAAATTTTCACCATTTCCAATTACTCAAACCTAGAAAAACACATGTAACATGAAAGCACTGCACTTGGTAATTTTTAGATACTGTCAATACCTGGAGGAACATTACGATGCTAATAAGTGAAAATCAGAGTTTTAACAACAAATATGGTTATGCAGAATACAGATACATATGGCCAATTTCTAAAAAGCAATGTGAAAATAATGTTAAACTGGTAGGATTACTATCATTTTACTTTGTTTTACTTGTATAAGGTTAGCATTTTAAAAGGTTTTTTCATGTTTTATTTTTAAGAGTTATCTATTTATTTATTTTTAGAGTGAGGGGAAGGGAAGAAGAAAGAGAAGGAGAGAAACATCAATGTGTGGGTGCCTCTCATGAGCCCCCCACTGGGGACCTAGCCTGCAACTCAGGTATGTACTCTGACTGGGAATCGAACCAGAGACCCTTTGGTTCATAGGCTGGCACTGAATCCACTGAGCCACACCAGCCAGGGCATTAATGTTTTCTTTTAAGTGTAAATCAGGAATACTACATCAAAGTAATATTTCTTTCTTTCTTTCTCTCTTCTTTCTTTTTTTTTGGTTTCAAAATCCTATAAAGAATCTCCAATTTGTTTTGTAAAGTGGAGTAAAGTAGCATAACATTATTCCTTTAAATAATCTGTTGCTAAATCCATAATACAAGGTGGACAAAAGTAGATTTACAGTTGTGAGTACACAAAATGGAGTTTATTCTTGTATTATTATTTAATTGTTAAATATTGTATTATTTATCTGCATTATTTATATTATTTTTTCTTTGTATTACTCTCACATAATATCCTTACTCATGATTTATCTTTTAGGTAATGATGGCTGGCAATTTAACCTACTTTTTCCCACCACTATATATTACAGGCACCAGTGGTTTGAGTGTATATAAAGCAAAATTTTTGCTTTATAGAGGCACAGATTAAAAGGAAAGACAGATACAAATAATTATCATGTAAGATGGTATATACATAGCATGTTTACAAAACACTGGGGAAATGATATCTAACTCTGTCCAAGGTGATCACAGAGGAAGTGAGATTTACAGACACTTTCAAAAGTACAGTGCTTCAAAGGTGGAAAGAATGGGGTGAGACACAACCAGGAAGAGTAGTATTCTCAGCATGGGAAGGAGCTGGTGAGGAGGAAAAAGGCAAAAGTATTGACTCAGCTGAAGCAGTGAGGGGCAGAGTGGCTGGAGAGGAAACTTAGACCAACAGCCAAGCATGAAGGACCTTGAGTGGGAGAGTGAAGCCTCCTGGGGTTTGCCCTGCAGAGCAGACAACCTCATTACTCAGCTACAAAAACTAGGGTCTGAGGTTCCAGCCTTTACTCCTCAAGCCATCACAAGCCCAGCATCATCTGCCATTGGCTACTAAACCCCTGGTGGTACCCTAAGTTCATGGTGCTGACTTTGGGCCCAAATATCTTACTTCTTCCATATTTTGACTTAGGAATAACACATTATGTATAACTTGACCTCAGCCCTGGTCTGGACTGTTCTGATTCTTCTTCTGATGGCTGCCACACCTACAGTAGAGGCAACAGTTCCTCTCTCTTTCCTAAATCAACCAGAACCTGTTTTTCAGTTCACAGATGTTACAATGCCTTTACAAAAAAAATTACACTATTTGATGAGACTGTACATTGTTTAATTGGATTCAACATTAGTAAATAAAATAAAAAATATATTTCAACAATGGGGTTAAATAATGTTGAAAATGTTATTATAAATCCATTGCAGTATCTCCATAGAGACACTGTTCAAAACAGTTTCTTTTTCAATGACTATAATTGTTTTTTGTGTTTCTTAATGAAAAGGATCATCAGAAAAATTGCTGTTATGCTTAAAGAACAGAATTGAAGTTTAATGGCAAGTTGATAAACATAGAGATATATTTCTGAGAATAAATCCCAAAATATGAGAATTTGTATTACCTTCAAATTTTCCTATTTAAAATACTGAGCATACTTTCAAGTTTTTTCCAACAAATGAATCACGATATGCAATGCACACTCATGATTAGTAGAAAATGATTCTACTGTAAAAGCTATTTCACATGACTGAGCACAGTCCTTATGAGAAGCCACACACATCTAAAAGATATGTTTTTCTTTTCAACTAACAAAAAGAACACTTTCAATGTATGAAAAAACCAACTTCAAACTATAGTACAATTTGGTGCTAGCAAAAAGCAAGGTGTTTTTTTTTTTTTTGCAGTCACTCTGATCTGTCTCCCTCTTTTCGCTTCTCATTTCACAAAATTCTGAATCTGCTCTGAGAAACTATGGCTTTAATTGCATCAACTGTTTCACATCTTCAGCAGGGTCTATGAAGCTTAGCTACTCTATGTTCATCCTTCAGAATGTGACAGTCATTTATTTCTTTTTGGTATCAATTGATTAATGTGATGCCCATTCTTAACCTGTACTTCTAAGAGTGCTTGGTGTGTTGCATAGTAAATATCAGATAAAAGCCTACCTATCATACAGTTCATTTGCAACACTATGTTTGGTCCTGGATGAAAAATACACTGGAACATATCCAGCAGTGTGTATAATCAATTCCGTTCACACCCCTGAAAAGCTGCCTATACCTGCCAGCTTGAGCTGTTGGCAGATGGAAGGCTGTGTGTGAAAACTTTTGCAATGGTCTGTACCATTCCTGAAAGATATAAAGAGAATTACAGCAAAGAATAGTGGAATACATTTCAGCTTCATGCACTACTGCTCTGGCTAAAACTGTTTTTTATCCATAACAACCAGAAAAACCACCTAGAGAAGTTTGGATCTGCCAGAGGACTGTAATTTATCTATTTAATTTGTTTTTGTGCCTAATGGGTTATAATTTGCTTTTATCTATAGAAAACGTCATAACCCTTTCTGCATATGTCAAAGATTAAAGTGCAGAGTGAGAACACAAAGACTCCTGTGAAGTGTGAACTGCTCCACACACTGAAATACTTAGTTTGCACACCACCTCTCGTGCAACCTCTAGCAGTAGGGAAGATGAGCTGATATCAAAACTCTCTTGAATTCTTATTGAGCATTTACACTTTGAGAAAATCTTTTTTGTCCATAGTTCTGCAACCACACACTTCTCAATTGAGAACTGAAAAAAAAAAAAAACATTTTTAAGACAACATGAGCCAGTTAAGAAAAAAAATACCACAAAAAGTCACTAATCTGCCTGGGTATCATAAGAGGTCTGAAAGTAGCCTTGGGGTGCCACCACTATTGTTGTTTATATATAGTAAATCCTTTTCTCAGATGTGATTTTAAAACATTTTAGCATTTTTTATTCTTGAAAGAACATCTGTATCGACAAATTTAAAATGGGTATCTAATGTGTATTTGTCCCACAGTCCAGAAATCTAATAAAGACAGGCATTCAGAGTGCTCAAGGCAAATAATCCCAAATGCAGAGTTGGCAAATGCATTTCGTCTCCTTGCCGGCTCTCAGCAGCTATTTGTGGCTCCTGGCAGCAGCACGTGGAGCAGGACTCTCAGGCCTCACCAAAGTTCAGGCCAAAAAAGCTTTGACTTGTTACTGATGTCCGACAATAGTGTGGTGGGACAGTTGCTAAAGGTCTCCTGTCTACATATTTTACATGTTTACAGACCAATGGGGATCAGAGACAAAGAAGAAGAGTAAACACAAATTTGAAAATGACATCACATGTATATGTTAATTTTTTTAAATCAGTTAATAACACTGGAAATGCGGAAATGAAAGAAAAGTTGGACAAGCAACCAGAGACATCTTATAAGAAAACAGATCTTATAAAATTGCTAGGTAACCTCAGAGTTTATTTCTTTATTAAGCCCCAGAAATGAAAACCCTTTGCCCTGTGAAAAGTGTCTGTCATGATTAATCAGCTGATACCAACATCAGCCCTCAAATACTTAATAGTCATCTGCTGATTGAAGGGTGTGGGGGCTGCTCAAGAATATTTGATTGACTTGCTCTTCTAAGGAGGGCGATATTAATAGTTATGTTTTTATCATGGCCTATCAGAAAGTCAACCAGATAGGAAATTTTCCAGTATTATCTAAAGGTACAAGATCATATTCCTGAATTCTTGAAGCAGAGAATGACTAAGCAAAGTTCATTTTTAATTTGGATCAAATACTATTCCAATTTTGGAAGTAGTAGCAAGAATAATAATTAGCCTGGGATATTTTAGAGTCTTGATCAGAAAGAAGGGGAAATCCTGGCCAATTTATTTTGGGCTGTAACTCTATTCTCTCTACCAGCAGAGAATACCACTGTATTAGCCAGGATATCAAAACAAACTGAACCAATAGAATATACACCTACATAGGTTTTTTTCCCACTGTTCAAAACAGTTTTTGAACTTGTCGATTTTGATGCCTTTTAGTGCTTTGTGCTTGTGCCGTATTTTGTTTCACCTCTTCCATATCAGCAAAACATTTTCTTTGAGGACTTTTTTCATCCAGGGAAACAAACAAATAAACAAAAAAGTTGTTTGGGGCAAGATCAGGTGAATTGAGAGGGTGGGGCACAGGGGTCATGCCGTTTTTGGTCAAAAACTCATGTGTGGGGCATGTGTGCTTGTAAATCAGCCATCATGAAACGGGCTAATGCATTGAAAGAGTCTTCAAAAAAAATTCACTGAAGCCAAACCTAGTAGGGGAAGCCTGTACTACAAGTGGCCTACCCTCAAGATAATTCCAAGTTTTGGGGGGTCCCCCTTCATATATAGATGATTTATTTTAAGAAACTGGCTAATATGATTGTAAAGGCTGGCAAGTCTAAAATTTGCAGGGTGGGACAGCAGCCTAGAGATCCAGGAAGATCCATTAACATTCAAAGGCCCTTTGCTGCAGAATTCCCTCTTGCTCGGGGGAGGTCAGTGTTTTAGTCTATCTATTCCTTTAGTTGGTTGGATGAGGCCCACCACATTATGGAGGGCAGTCCTTTTTACTTGAAATCTACCAGTATAAATGTTTATCTAATCCTAAAACTTCCTCACAGAAACATCTAAAACAACATTTGACTATATATCTGGGCACCATGGCCCAGCCAACTTAACATATAAAATTAAACATGACAATTCCAGTCAGGGAGAGGTATTTAACAGCAGAAGCCCAAAGATTGATATGTCCCTACTGCATAAAGGCATCATGGAAGCTTAGAACTATCATGTCCATTGCTCAAGGATTCAATTAAGTTCATCAACTTATTTCAAATAATGACAGATTTTTTTCCATAACAACGATTGCAACAATATCTTCCATCCCTCATGCTCTTCTGCAATGTGACCTTGACATTTTCCTGTGGATGAGACTGGTCTAATAACCTTCTCTTTGAATCTGATCTGTTCTTAGTGATTCTGTTGTAACAAATATTATCAGTGGCAGTGACACTGCGTGACCTCTGAAGGCAGGTCAGAAAAAGCCTTGACTCCACCTTAGTCACTGTCTCTCAAGATGGTTCTTCTCCCAGTCGTCATGCTTTGAGAAGCCAAAGGCACATGGATAGACCTAATAGGGGTTCAGGTCTGCAGTCACAGCTAAGCTCATACTTTGACTCATCCCGGCTCAAATGTGAGAGACTTGAGTGCAATTATCTCTGATAATGTCAGCCTCAAGCCATTCCAGTCAGTTGTTGGTGTTTCTCATTGAGGCCCTGGACAACATGCAGCAGAGAGAAGCTGTCCCACTATGTTCTCTCCAAATCCTCAGCTGCATTCTATGTGAGCAGAATGAAATGGTTTGCTGCTACTGAGTTTGCGGTGGTTCGTTAAACTACATTGATAACCAGATCAAATGACTCCTGTGTGTAAGCAATACACTACGCACCATGGGGGATAAAATAGAAAATTAAATTAGAAGTTTTTTAAAATATAAAATGAAATCAGAAATTGAAAATATAAAAACATAAAATAAATATGTGGGGATAAAATAAACACTTTCTTTTATTCCGAGAACTGATGAGTTTCTAAGTCTCAACGTTATATTACACTTGATACTAATAAGTGACTAACAGAAGATCAGTTTAACAGTAATGTGTTTAAACATGTTACTTTCTTTAAAAGATAAACATAAACACAGTTTGATTTGCACATCTTTGAACACCACCTGTGTGCCCTTTCCGTCTCTGTAGAGTTCTGTTTTGATGCCTACCTATCGTGCATAAAGGTAATCCCAAATCTGTCCGAGATGATGGCCGGGAATAGCCACATCACCAGAGGAGGAACCGGGAGGAGAATCAGGGGCTTCTTCTTCCTTCTTAGTGCTAGGGAGGTGCGGGAGCAGCAGGCAATCAAGCAGAATATTTCAATAATTCATTTTTCTATTTCATGTCCTTCATTTTCTAATAGAATGGAATTTTTTAAAAATCTGTACTGAGAGCACCTTATATTATAAATCTTGTTTCCACCAGGTTGTAAACTGCTAAATGCCGGGAAGTCTGTCTTTTTTTCTCTTCATGTTTTGAATAGTGTCTTGTATCCTGACCTCTCGAATATTAAATCAGTCAAGTCTTGGAACAAAGAGTATTCAAAAATCATTTTTTTCCACAGCATGCATGGGCTTTTTTGCTTCCCAGTGAAAATAATGAAAGGCCTTAATCATATCATAGGTGCCAACTCTTCATTTTCCTGGCTAGTGCCCTGGTACTGAATCCAAATCAAACCCTGTTGCAGCAAAGTTAAGTTGCTGGGCTGGCCAGAGTAACAGGTCATCGCAGCTGTCTGCGCCCATCCCCCAGAATGCAAGGTTGTTCCATAAACCATGTTGCTCGATGCTCATCCAATTCTATTTTAAGTGAGGAAAATAATGTTCTAACAGTCTTTTCGTTAAGAAGCATTTTACCATCTTCAGTGTAGATTTTCAAAATGTAAAGGACAACACTGAAACAATTCTGACTAAAATTTAAAGAGTCTGTCAATTACAAATGCAGGGTAAGAACTTATTAAGGTAAATGAAGCAGTTTGGTCACTATTAATCCTGGAACCAAACTCATGGCAGAAGGATAATCCTGAGATAAGTGGCTAGATAATCATCTGAACTTCCTCTAGGACCTTATAGCATTTTATTTCTATTATTATTAGTATTATTATTAGCAGGCACATAAGGTATTTATAAAAGTCTCTTAACTACAAATGAAAAATTTGTGTGTACACACACTTCTATGTATTATTTTTAAGAAACATAGAAGAAATAAGACTAAATGTATATCTATAATGCCAAAAAAAAAAAATAGTGAAAAATATCATGTACCACTTAAATGGTAGTATCATGTAGTAATATATCTAGTGTAGATAAACTAATTGTATGTATACATAAAAAAATAAAAGTCTTTGTCTGATGTGCAAGATCACATCTGAAAATGTACAAAATTGTAGTCAACATTTATGTGCTAATTAGTTACTTCAACATAAAAGTCTTCACCTGAAGATGGTGCTTGAACAGGCAGGGTTGTCTGGATCAATTGTAGGGTTCATTTTAAAATAAAAATCAGGGCTTTTTGTTCAAATCAAGGGAAAAAAGGTTTTTTAAACATTTTCCACAATTTCTTTTTTAAATCTGTTATGGTATCTTTTTTAATCATCTATTTTTATTTATTCACATTTAAATAAACAGCTCAATACAGACATTTTTTGAAATGCATGTGTTTATTTATTTGGTGTTGCACGCCCTCCAGCATGGGGATACCTGCACTGCAGACGGAATGCCGACCCACAGAGGCACCCAGTGCCTCACACTGTGGGCCCACCTGCCCCGCACCCCGCCTGGCCTTGGTCTCCAGCTGGTGTGGAAGGTGAAAAAGAATCCATCCTTGGGAGATTTAAGCTTCAGGCACATGCTCCTTTCTCTCATTCACTTATAAAACACAAACTCAAAAATATAATTATCAAGAATTTCAAGACCGATTCCAGAGCAACAGACTGAATGTAGGGCCGTGTGTGACCGCCCTGGTACATGCCCAGGAAGCCAGTCCTATTAACAGGCAACATTTAGAAAACATATTTTTGCAATGTATAAGACTTTAATGTAGATTAATATTATGCTTTAGTTCTAAGATTGAATTTTCTCTTACAATTTGGAAGCCTTTAATTTTCTCTTTTAAGTTTTTAAAATTTTAATTGGGGGAGATTTTTCTCTCCTACAATAAATATTTTATAGTAACTGGATGTGATCACTTTATAATGGAGCAACTTCACCAGGTTGAGTCTAACTCCTCTCCCACGCCTGCTCCTGGTCCCAGCGGCCACGGGAGAACTGTGTGGGAGAGCCGGACAGCGCATCTGGAAGCCCGGGAACACTGTTGCTTATCTGCGCTTCGCACCGTCGGCACTAGGCAATGGCCAGCCTACGGCTGACTTACAGCTTCAGCATCAGGTGCAAGACCAAAGATATACAGAGACTGCTTAATCAGCCCCTAAATTATATAAGATCAAATCCTTATAATAAATTATATATGAGATAATTATATATACCCATAAATGATCTTTATCCACAAAAATCACATTTGTATACAATCATATACAATTTTAAATTATATATAGTTAAACTTATATGTAATTCAAAATGATATATAATTATATATATAATTTATGTATATGTTACATATATAATTCTACTTATCTGATAGAATCTTGGCTAATACAAGAGGTTATTAATAAAACAGAAAATCTGTGATTTACAAGCAAGATAAATACATTTCCTAAGAAATACAGGGTTTTTTAAATTAATGCTGAGATGATTATAAATAAAATCTTAAAAGTATCTTTTTTCTTATTGTTTAGATATTCCTTATTTCTCCAATCTTTTAGACCAGAGGGTTCTAAGAATCCCATCTGTGCTGGCCTCCCCTAGCCCTGCTCTTCAATTCCCGCTCACAGAACTCACTATCTGTTAGCCATACTCAGAATCCTCTCCTACAGGTACCTACATCTCCTTGACTTGGAAACTTGGTCTTCAGCCATCACAACAAATACTTTTACAGTAGCATTCTCAAGTAATATGATACATGGTACCTCCAGTTCAAACTTTATGGATATGAAGAGTTTGAGTCTCTTCTAGTACACCTGATCTTCCAATCCAATATTTTGTTTCATTAATATAAAGAACAAAGGAAGAAGGCTATGAGAAAGCCCCAGGATATAATGAAAACAATAAGCTAATCTCAAGACAGTTGTGTATTTTAACCATATGAATATATTGATTAAGAGTAAAATGCCTTTTCTATATCTGCAAAGGTATTTAAATTTGTAGGACATTTTCATCCTCTTTATATACTTATTTTCAATTTCTTCGTAAATATAGATTGAGCATCATTTTATAATACCTCCGAGGAAAGAGCTTATAAATAAGTCTCTAACAAGAATTATTTTCCAAGAAATATAAAATTCCCAGGTTAATGTGTAGCAGGTGGTAATCAATTTTAAATTTTATTTACTCCCTAAGTCATTTTAGTCATCTGGGGTCTGGGACTCCCTCTAACACACTTCAGTAAACTCCATGTGAACATGTGAAATGAAGCTGCCACTTGTCCTCTGAAAGTACCCCCGAAAATGAATGACTATTAAGAGAACAGTAAATTCATTTGCATTTTGTTTGTTTTTATTTCTTGCATTTCAAAAATGTCACAGATTTACCTTCAAATTCCAAATTTACACCCCAGAAAAGCTGCTTGGTAGTTTACAATGTCTTTCTCCAAACTGTCTGGTCCCTAAGCCTTTCTTTGTGTGCAATCCAGAGGACCCATACTCTTTAGAAGAGTCTAGAAATTTAGGGAGACATCCTTCTTTTACTCTTGATTAACATATAAATTTAATATGCATATTTCTAGTGGTATAAGTTCTCAATATCTATATATAAAGCATACTTTCATTTTCTAGGTCTATCTCAATTTTCAGGAATTTCTGCCCTTGAGTTTACTAAGAGCATTTGAATATTGAGTGGCTAGTTTATTTGTATTCTGACATGGTCCACAAAGGTACTGATACAAAAGTAAGAAAAATGTATGTGATAAAAGCTAAGTAAGAATAAATGTCAGTGACCAAAAATACACAATAACTATAGAGGGCCATTACAAGAGAAGGGAAAAACACAAGCCTTCAAACAATAAAAATACTTATAATGCTACATTAAAATATAAAATTTTACTTCTTGTAAGTGAAAGAACAAAGTGAAAACAAAGTATACTTTGCAATAGTTCTAATTTTGCATATATGTACATATATATACATACATACATTATGAGTGAAACCAAAGCATCTAATAATCAATGCTCTTAAATTTCATACAGTATTGATTTAAGGGATGTAAGCAATAAATGTGTTTTGCAAAATACAATAAATACATAAGTTATTTCTAGCAGTTTCCATTAAAAAATGTTTAGAACATAGCATCAAAACATAACTCATTGAAAACAAGTCTTCAAGAAATCAAAAGAAAGCTACAATTTCTATGAATGAAAACTGAGTTTATTAACAACCATGTTTATCTACCAAATGACAAATGTATGTGTATGCCATTCACGGAATTTACGGGAAACAAAATCTTTCATGATTTGTAAATACAAGATCAAGGAGATTGCATTACTTAAAGCTAACATTTATGACAGTTCCTACTGCATCCTGAATTCAAACTTGTTGCTAACATCTACCTTAAAGCAATTGCAGCATAGCAACTAATATATAGAGGTCTCTGTCAGTTACTAGATGTATGAGTAAACTAAAGCTGATTAGTAAGGCAAAAATCATAATAGAAGCAGTTTTGTAATGATGTATTCAAGATGTTTACAGCCTCAGATTCTTTGATTTCTACTTATGTTTAAAAACTGAAGTTTAAGTTTTTGCATATTAGAAAAATTTTATTTTAAATCCTTGAATAAGTTATGAGTTATAATCATCCTGGGGTAGACTTTCATCACTGTAATTAGATACATCCCAAATATGTTTTCTTCTGAACATAAAACTTTAAATTTTTTCTAACCTTCAATTATTCTTCAACACTTCAAATACAAATGTCTGTGTAAGACATAATCTTTTTCTTAAATATCTTCTCTAATGTTTATGTGTGGGAGTATTTTCCACGCTACACTAAGCCACACTTTTCGGTTAAGTACTCTCATTACATTTCTAGATCGCTGAGCTTTTATGATTCGATACATGGACTTTGTGCCCCTGCACTGAACACTAAGCAAGACAGCACTTGCAAAATTAGTTTTCGCTCCATTAAAGTGAGTTCTATGGAAGGTGCTTTCCTGATCATTTGAATCTTGCTCATTCATTTGTTAATGATAATGCATGTTTCACACATGACATAAGGTTGCCCCCACTGACATTGGGAAGTCAGAAAAAGAGTGAGAATAGAGTGACGTTTGGGAAGTACATAAAGGAACCCAGATTCATTCTCTGCTATTTTCTATAAGAAAAACACATGCATACATTAACTCAGAAAAAGAAGACTTTGTTAAAAACAATCTTAGTCATTTGTAGATTGCACTAGCACTTTTATTTCTTGGAAATTGTTCATTTCTTAATTTTATTACTTTTTTTAAAGTTTGTAATTTGATGATATATGAAGAGGAGAAATGTACAAAGTATATATATATGTGTGTATATGTGTGTGTGTGTATATATTCATGATGATATAGGATATAATTTTGACTTTATATTCTCAACTTTTATGTAATTATGTTTAGATAAAATAAAACTATTTCTCTTAGATTACAATATTAACAAATAGGCCAGTTGAGAAAACAAAATTTTTATAATTGTGAAGGGATTTTGAAATAAATGGTCAGTTTCCTATTTTATTATTTATTCAGTGTTTACTGAATAATCTTTTTAGTAACACATTTTAAGCACCTAGTAATATACTATTATATATAAAATAAAGTTTAAAAAGCATAGAGATATAGACTTTACCTCTCAAAGAGCTTGAAATCTAGTAACGAAGACAAGATTATCATACATAACAAGTATTCCAGTAATGTGAGCAATTAACACTTAGTACCAGATAATGGATATAAAACCAAGATTTTTAAGGATTGGTACAATCCAAGCTAGTCAGTCCTGGTTCAGAAGCTACACTAAGTCCTCTGTTCATTGTTGACAGGCTGGTGGGTTTTCCAATTGTCAACTGAGAACAGTTTGAGGTTCAAGATCCCTCTTTTGTCCCACATACCGACTCTTCCAATTCCTACTCCCATTACAGATGGTAAACTTTGATTCTACAAGTAATAAATTAAAATAATTGGTTTTCATCCACATGAGAATTAAGCTGAGCCTTGAAAGAAGAGTAGAATGCAGAAGGTGAAGAGGATGTTCTGGGCAGAGTGAATGATATAAAATATATTATTCTCTCATTTTATATATATATAAATTCTCTCATTCTTATATATATATTATTCTCTCATTTTATATATATATATATCAGAATCTGCATTTGCAAGCCTTTGTGAAGAGACTGAGCTTAGACCTATTTGGTAAGAACAAAAAATTCACATAAAATAGGGGAGTAGGAAAAAACTTTGAAAAGGTAGATTGGGGCCTGGTTGTGGAGGGCTATAAACATGAGACTACAGAGTTTGGCAGCCATTAAAGATTTATTGTTGAAATAGAAGTATTGGGACAAACTGGAGAGGAAAAAGATTAGAAGCTAGAAAACAGTCTTTGCAGAAAATTCAAATAGTAGTTGGTAATAATGGAACCAGGTGGATAACTAGAGAGTAAAAATACAGGTGTGGAAATCATTGAAAGGAAAGACTAAATAAGAGATTTTTTGGAAGATTTACTTATAGAAAGTTAAGGAGAAGAATGAAATGTACCTCCTGAACTTGGAAACTGAATAGCTCAATGATGCTCACAATGACAGGAAGTGGAAAGTCAGTGGGAGGACTCGATATTCATAAGGTGTGAGCAAACTGGAATTTGGTTTTGTTTCATTCAAAGTTAAAAATGTTTAAATTATGAAAATAAAAATATCCAGCAGACAGCTAGAGAAGCAAACTGAAGATAAGTGATTGCTCAGGCCCAAAGATGTAGACTTGTACCTTACACAGTAAGGTGTCATCATAAATGAAGTCTTGAGACATAATGTCATTTGGAGAGCACAAAAAGAGGAATAGCATCCATGGACTGAATTTAGGAGTAGGACCAAACTTAACTGGCACATACAGGGTATGAAATTTTACATATAAGCAGTCCTTCAATTTTCACTATTATCTATTCCTGGAAAACTCTCATGAATATAATCTCCCATAATAATAACTGGAAATAGTATACCTGACCAAGAATTTAACATAAAAAGTATTAAATACAGAAACAAATCAAGTACATAATATATGATAAAAGCAATCATACAAAAACCATAATCATTTTAATTATAAAAGGTTTTTAGTCATAAAATATTAGTTGGAAAGTTATTAAAAACAGCATGATAAAAACCCTGCTTTTGCAAATGAGAAAAGTGAGCCCATGGGTAAATTGTTTCCAGAGATAGACTCACAACTCCATCCATCCCACATGTCCTTGTGCAATTTGCCACTCTTTCTATCAAGACGCACAGAGTGCATTTTCCTTCCTCTTGAGCGTTGCCCTGTGAAGTGGCTTGACCAAGAGAATGTTGTAGAAGTACTACAGTGTGCTTTCCAAGCCTAGGCTTTAAGGAATCTTGAATCATTTATTTATGCCCTCAAGACTCAGCTGTCATGTCATAAGAAAGCAGACTAGCTGTATGGAGGCAAACAGGACCTCTTGCTGACAGCCAGCACCAGCAGCCAGCAACAGAGTGAGAGCATCATCGACATGCTCAGCTAAGATCCCAGTTGACTCCAGTTGTTCAAATGAGCCCAGAAAAGACCATCAGGACAATCACTGTGATGTACACAGAAGTGAGAGAAATAATCCAGGGTTGTTGTTTTAAACCACCATGTTTCGGGATGGTTTGTTGTTGGAGTCATCATTAAACCTGTTCCACCCGACTCCACTGAGCCACACTATCATATGAAATCTGTAATGTGTTCCACCTTCAGAGGGCCTGCAGTCACAATAGAACACACATTGTTTATTAAAACATAAGCTAGCAACTTTATAAATTTGGCATATCCAAAACCAATATGCAAAGAATACTAAGCATAACATTTCTAATGATGCACGTTTTCTTAAAATCTAGATGGTTCCACATGTCTATGTAGTCTATGGTCCATGTCTCTTCAATAACTGATTGGGAAGTTAGGACTAATAACTTCCTTAACTACTGATAAATTTTCCTTAGCAAAAATATATTCTTTTAAAAAATAGCCTTCATTGTGTCTTAATATTTGTAGACATTATGAAAGATAAGAATTTGAGGGAAAAGAAAGTGTAGGGTTTCTAGTACCCCTTTTCATATTTTACTTTATGCTCTTTTTAACCTCTGTTTTCTTTTCATTTTTTTTCTGTCCTCCCCTCTTTACCTCCTCCTATACTCACTTCAAAGGGACAATAAATCACAAAAGCATAGCTGGATGGATGTGTTCAGCAGCCTAGTACAGCAGACATCAAATTCCCAGTCTTAGAACTGACAGAAGGGATATAAGTCCTTTAGAAAACACTCAGGCCTTGATTCTGCCCAAACACCATCTAACAGTCATATTCCTGTTTCCCACTGCCTTCTAAAATGCTGCCGGAAAGGATTCTTTTATGGCCAATGAGTGAGTAAAGTTGTCCAGAAATCAGGTTTTGATGAAAACATACTGCTCAACTATTCACTCATAGACTTTGTCTCATGCATCACAGTATTATGATAACTTTCTTCATTCAGAAAACTCAATGTACACCTAAACATGAAGATAACTAACTTTGTGACTGAACTCATTATTGCTCATAACCTCAGTTTTCCCTGTGAACATGTATGAGGAGTGAGTGGGAAAAGGAGGAAAGTGATAGATCCTTAACATAACAAAGTGCTTTGGAAGATTTTAATTTTATTTGGATGATGAGACAAAACACAATGACACACAGATGGACAAAATGCAGAACTCAGTTATTCTCAACTTCAAGGGAAAGGAGGCTGCCAAATAAGGCCACCGCCATTTGTAGCTGGGACAGGGTAACAGCAAGCTGGGGCTGTGGAGAGCAGCTGATACGCAGGCTGGAGTTAGATAGGTTTGGTGGACTTACTGTGGATTGCCTAATTTGAATATTTTACCAGCTCCAGGGCATGGAGTGTGGCCCTAGTCATCTGGTACCTGGGCCTGGAGTGCTTAGGGTGTTAGTCGGTGTGACTTAATCAGCTGTTCGAGAAGAGGAATGATTGGCATCCATCTAGGGTCTCAAAACTAGGTCAATATAGCATTTTAAGGAAAATATTTATATATATTAAGCAAAGTCACTACCAATTTTCCTAATTACATCTTCATGATGTAATTTAACCTCTGTAGAAGAAATGCTCTCCTTTTCATTCCCCCATTCTCCTGGACTGAAAAGGGGATAAATGAACCTCCCTGAATGGGACACTGGGGAGGAGGTTTCTGGCCATCATGACCCTCCACATACCTCCTGCAACTTGTCCTCTGCATGTTGGCCTCTGTCACTGCTGTGCTGATATCTGGGACAATCCCTGTTCTATTTTTGGCACCTTCAAAGTCATTCATCTCAAGGCTCTGATGGTGCCACCTCTGAACCTTCCCCCATCTAACCCATTAAACCTAGATGTTAGAGCACCGACAATGCAGCAGCTGCTGGGCAATGATTCTCAAGCTCAGCTTCACATCTCAGGCATTTCTAAAAATGAGGCTCTGCCCCCCACCCTAGACAATAAAATCAGAATCAATTTGTGCGATGGGGTCTGGGGGTTAATTACACATACAGGATTGAAGCCATTGCAACTTAGGTGGCTCTGAGAGAAACGGCTGCCATCTGTGCCCTTCCCTAGGGGACATAGGTGCATTTTCAGATTTTCCCTCTACCTTGTTAGAGTCAATAGGGATTGAGAGAGGATCAAGACAGAAGGAGGTGGCACGTACAGCTCCTTGCCGTCTCATCATTTAAGCTTGCATGCTATAATTTCTCCTCTTCTGTGTGTGTGTTAAAGGGAGCAGTGTCAAGAAGGAATTTTGGGAACTTTCCTTCCTGCCTCAGGGAGTGCACACTTCCCATGGCCCATCTCACCTGTGTACCAGGGAGCCTGAAGCCCACTGTCCTCAACTTCTTCTCATTCAAGCAGAATAAAGATTCTCACAAATAGCCCATCATTGTCTTACTTGCCAAGGCTGACACACCCTACCAGGTTTTCAAGAAGCCTGGTGCACCTACCCATCAAGGAACTCTTGGGATTGGTTCATTTGAAACTCCTAATCATGTCCTTCAATATTGTTATTATACTTCATCAAGACTTCTCTCCTATACTGTAGCATTTTTTTTCAGACAACAAACACAACACATAAACAGTTCTCAAACCCTTCATACCTGATGAGCTCTGGAGATAGAGTAAAACAAGGTGTACACAGGCCCTGTTAACTACATAGAGGGTATTCATCTCAACCCATAAGATCTTGTATGTAAAAAACACCACTTCACCATTCTATAATTCTGTTTCTCCATATCTACATCCTCTTGTTCCAAGTATACAGCATGCCTTTTCCTCTTCTTAAGAGGATCAGTTAGAGAACAAAAATGTTGAATTTTGATGAAGTCCAGTTTATTGATTTTCCCTCTTACAGTTCCATGCTTTTGGTGTCAGGTCTAAATATTCTTTGCCTGGCCATAAATCTTAAAGATTTTCTCCTGTTGTTTTTCTGAAAGTCTCACAGTTTTACATTTTAATCTCTGATATGTGTTTTTTTTTAAATAAGATGTGAGACTTAGTTTAAAGTTTGCTTATCTATTTGTAAACTGCTTATCCAGCAAAGAGCTAGTATTGAGCATATATAAAGGACTTTTAAAGCTCAATAGTCTCAATAGTAAAAAATTAAGCAATCCAATTAGAAAATTAGCAAAAAATATGAAGGTATATTTCACTGAAAATGATATACAGATGATAAGTAAGTATATAAACAGATACTTAAAATCACTAGCCACTAGAGAAACACAAATTTAAGACCAAGATAATGCCAATTTTTAATTGACAAATAAAATGTAGACAGTAGATGAAATACATTTTTATATTAAAAATTAATAATTTAAAATAAAATATTATATTATATTATCCAGTATAATACCCACCATTGTTCACTTAAAATATGAGAAAGCTCTCTTTTTTAACATTTGGAATTTTATTATGTTTCTTTTTTCCATTTTAACATATTTATTTTTATTTTAAAATAAAATTATTATATTATCCATATATTATAATTTGAATGTATGCTTTTTATGTATATATACCCTGATGCCAGCAATACTGACCTACAGTTTCTCATTTGGTTAAATGTGCTTTTACCCCCAGGTGATCCCTATTAACACATAAGTATTTCTGAAATGATAATTGTTTGAATCAATGAGTGCCATTAAATACATGGCTATGGATTTATTGATCACATTATACAGAACTTGATGGGAAGACACTGGAAAGGTAATACCGTGAGGGAGATCCAGGGTAACTATATTGGAAATGAAGGGGACATTCTGAGACTTCTAGAGGCCTGAAAAAGAAGGACTGATGGAAGGAAATCTAGATGACCTTGGATATGGCAATGACTTTTTAGATACAGTATCAAAATAATGATCTACAGGGTGGGGCAAAAGTGGGTTTACATTTGTGAGTATGTGAAACACAGAGTTTATTGTTATATTATTATTTATTAACTGTTGCGCTATTTTCCATACGAACAACTGTAAACCTACTTTTGTCCCATAATGTATAAAAAATAATTGACAAGTTGAACTTCACTGAATTTAAAATGTCTGCTTTGCAGAAGACATTGTTATAAGAATGGGAAAACAAGCCACTGACTGGGAATAAATATTTGCAAAAGACACATCTGATAAAGAAGACATAATATATAAAGAAATCTTAAAACTCAACAATAAGAAAACAAACAATCCAATTAAAAAATAGGCCAAAGACTTTAAGAGACACTTCATTAAAAAATACATAAGTATACAAATGGCAAGTAAGATGCCATTTGCATAACAAAAGATGCTTCATACCATATGTCAAATGCAGATTAAAACAGCGATAAGGTACCATTACATATCTTGTAGAGTAGTCCAAATCCAGAACATTGACAACACCAAATTCTGACAAGATTGTGGAGTAGGAGAAACTTTTATGAATTGCTGGTGGGAATGCAAAACAGTACAGCTTCAGTACAGGAAGTCTGGCAGTTTCTTATGCAACTAAACACACTCTTACCTTATGATCCAGGAAATCATGCTCCAGTGTACTTACCCAAAAGAGTTGAAAACTTTTGCCTACACAAAAGTCCACACATGGATTTTATAGCTTTATTCAGAATTGCCAAAACTTGGAATCAACCAAGATGTCCTTCTATAGGCAAATGATAAATAAACCACTACATACAAGCAATAGAATATTACTCAATGCTAAAATGTAATGAGCTACCACATTATGAAAAGATGTGGAGAAGTGTTAAGTGCATAGTAGTAAGTGAAAGAGTCCAATCTGAAAAAGCTACATACTGTATGATTCCAACTATATGATATTATGGAAAAGACAAAACTACTGAGACAGTAAAAAGACCAATGATTGTCAGGGGTTGGAGACAGGCGATGAAAAGGAGACAAGAAGATCACAGAGGGTTTTTAGGACAGTGAAAATACTCTGTGTGAGACCATAATGATGGAAACATGTCATTGTTCATTTGTCAAAACCATAGAGTGTTCAGCAGCAAGAGTGAACCGTAAAGGAAACCATGGACTTTGGGTGATGAGGATGGGTCAGTGCAGGTTCACTGATCATAACAAATGCACCACTCTGTGCAGGATGTTGATGATTACAGATACGTGTAAGAGGGAAGGAAGTATATGGGGAATCTCTGTGCCCTCCCCTTAATTATGCTGTTCATCTTTAACTGCTGTAAATAATAGTACTAATTTTTAAAAAGAGGAAGTAAGATTGAAAGGGAGAAAAGGTGAGCTTACTGAAGAAATCAACTGGGCAGGCAAATATAATCACCTAGTTTTTCTGCGACTTTTTGTCTTGGCCATCTGGGTTCAGTTGTTTCCTGTGCAAGTCTAGATTACATGCTAAATGGACAAGAAACTTTAGGTACATATTTTTATACATATTTCTTGTTTGTTTAACATTTTATTTTTTATTTTTAGAGAGAGAGGAAGGGAGGGAGAAAAAGAGGGACAGAAACATTGATGTGAGAGAAAACAATCAGTTGGTTGCCTCTCATATGCCTCATGTGCCCTGACTGGGGACCAATCCTGCAAACCAAACCTGTGCCCTGACCAGGAATCAAACCAGTGACCTTTCACTTTGTAGAATGATGCCCAACTCACTGAGTCACACCAGTCAGGGCTATATATTTCTTTATACTAAATATTTTAAGTCTTTATTTTCATTCATATATATCACTTCCATTATTATTCACTAATAGTCTTTTTTGTGTCGTTTTTCATGCTAAGTACATTTTTCCTCTTAATATCATTTTACAATACAACATTAATTTTTAAAATTCCAGGACAACAAAATATGTGGCATATATGTCAGATACATACACACACACACACACACACACACACACATATACACACACATATCCTGGAGAGTAATGTGTGCTAATGAAACCAAAGAGGCAGAGGTGGCTGGAGGAAAATAAGTGCTATTAATACTGGATGCTTGTGATCAAACATGCTGAGGTATGCCAGGAAAATTTAAGTCCCACTAATCATCAAGAGCTTAGACCGAATGATTCAGAGAGTTGGCTTATCTTTAAAATATAGAGTTCAATGATTTTAAAATAGGTATGTTTGGCCTCTAATGATTCATTCAGTATTTTGTCGAATAAACATTCATTTGTTTGCTGATTCAATGAAAGAAAATAACATCTGAAATTAATTTGGTGTTCAGTAAAATTGTACTATTTGTTTAGTTTTCTTGAATAGTTTACCTCCATGTCAGCTTTTCTAACTTAATCATAGAAGTGGTACCCTTATAAATTATCAGGAAAGAAGGTATCTTAAGAATAGGTCTATAGATTAAGGGGAAGACTATATCAATGTAGTCTTCTGAAAAATCTTCTTCCATGGAAGGAGTAATGATTTTTTTAGAGATCACAGAGAAATATTTAGGGGACTGTGGAGTTCACTGGGCAGAGTAAGATGAGTCTTACTCCCTGGACAAATCTATTAAGTAATAATGTAAACTTTTCAGATACACTGCAACCTGGGTGTTGGGAGGGAGCCAAAGGTTTCCCATGCTTCATCCTGCCTCATAACCCTTGCAAAGCTGGGATCAAATGAGTCCGCACCCCATCTCTGCTTTCTCTCTAATCACACCACTGCTAATTCAATTACAGCACCAGAGAGCTTCCTAGGACTATACATATTTCATAAGGTCATACTGTTAAAACTATGCTAATAGAATTGGAACACTTAACCAACAGATATATACAAGTATTTACCACCTACTATAAAGAAAGCAACAAGTTAAAGACAAAAGAATTATTTGTATATGATTGCCCTAGCCCCTGCCTTCAAGAACCTTATAACTGGAAGAGAATAGGAATTATAGACAAATAATAATACACTGTAAATTTTTCAATAAAGGATATATATACTATACATACATATATATAGATATCATACATATATTTATATAAAATGGAATTTCAGAAAGAAAGGAATATTACATTCTCCCAATAACCTCTAAGTGAATGAATTAATTAGTGCCTCTAGATCTCATTTTAGTTTAGTCATTAAAATAAATGATAAACTATCTTTATCTCACAAAATTGATTTCATTGGGAAGTAAACCAAAAACCACCAGAGTCCCCAATAGCCAATAGCACAATTCATAGGGTTGGTTATTACGATGGCCCTCAACAAAAATTATCTTCTGATAAGTATTTCAGGCTATCAATTATACATGAAGCGACTATGGATTGCTGGGACCTAAGCAGGTTCCACAATCAGAGCTACCTCTGAGAACTAGATTTCTGGGCAATCCTTTTTTCTTACTGACTTTGAGAGGACATTATCCCAGCTCACCAGGTAGTAAATGTGTGAAGCATTCACCTCTGAGATATCAGGTGTCAATTCTAGTTTCCGCATAAGATTACCATTCTTATGGCCTAAGGAATACCCCCTATATGAAGTACCTTTGAAGTCACATTAAGTGTTGCAGAGCACCTATAGTATTCCATGACAGAATATCGATACCTTGCCTTGTTGTACCTAGATAATTTGGTGTACTTGGGTAAATAGGAGTGTTATGACTCTCTACACACCCAATATGTTATTATAAGTGATATTTGAAAAAGAAGTATTGTAGACAGATGTAACCAAAGTTAATGACCTTGGTCAGTAAGTCTGTGCAATGAATGCTTTCACTCTCTGAAACTGATACTTGAGATCATAAATTATATGGTCACCCAAACTGTAAGAAACTGTACCTTATTAATCCAAAAAGTCATTTTGTATTTGTGTGTTCTGGTGCTTAATCCTATGCTGATAGCATGCTCTACTGAACTGTTTCCTTCCTAAAGGATTATCTAGATTTATTGATTCCTTCTTTCTTTATCGTACTGGAAAACAAAATGAAAGAATCCTAATCTATTGGTAAATTTTCTTTAGGAGTTGTTTTATTAATGTATTGAGGTACAAGAAAGTGTCACTATAGATTATCCCCCAGTGAGTTGAGATGTGTCCCATAGAGGATTAAGATCTTTTAAAGTTATATTTTCAAAAGATATACATTAATCAAACATTAATAAGCACCTAGTATATTCCAAACCCAATACTAACCATTAAGAATTGAAAAATAAATGATAACTACTGTATGCACAGTGCTTTCTATATGCTGAGCACTTTACCAAGCACTTTACATATATTAAGATCATTTAATCTTCATCACAAATTTATAAAAATAGGTATCAGAATAGCTTTATCTTCCACAAGAAAAACCAAGATGCAGAGGATTTTGTTAAGTCATCCCAAGTTGAAAAGCTGATGAATAACAAGCTTGGGATTCAAACCCAGGAAACCTGGCTTGAGCCAGTAAAATATGACATAGTCCCTACCCTAGACATGACCTATGCACTGATTATAATAAAGATTGAATTGCTTAAAAATAACTTCTGATAATTTTCAAATTGATGGAAGCATTTCTTCTTACCTATGGTTTTGGATTCCTCTATGCTGGCAGGTATGACAACAGGACCAGATACATGAATTTGATTTTAGTTGGTGGGGTTCGGGTGGCATGTGTCATAGGAGGAGTGGTGCTAAGGACCCTGAAATACAAATGTTTTATAGCTTTTAGCTGAGAGATCTTCAGGAAAACAACAAACAAACAAACAAACAAACAGGAATTAAAATATTAACCTGTCTAGGTTATGTTGCAGAAAGAAAATTTTTTTAGAGGTTCTTAAAAACTTGTAGGATTTTTCTGGTGTTCATATAGATGGTTCTATTCAGTATTATCATCATAATTCTAAAGCCTGGGTAACAACTATCAACTGAAAAGAGAAATTATGCAATTAAGTGAAAGTAAAATTGATGTGAATAAAGCAATGTGGCCCTTAAGAAGTCATTAAATTGTAAATCAATTAACTAAAGATGGCTCTCTGGGCCTATTTTGTTTGAACAGTTTTTCCAGACCATTAGAAATTGAAGGAAAGAAGAAACTTAAAACATTAAAATTTCAAAGAGGAATGGAAATTGATTGATTTGGACAACAGTTTTCTGCCTTTGAACTTCTCCATACTACAGTTAGAATTGTTTTGTTATACTGGTTAGATTAAATATTGTCATCCGTTCAAGACCCAATAATAACACAAATGCATGGCTATAGTTTAAGTTTGCAGATGTTGAGATATTACATTGAGTATTATTTGCCAAGAAGTAAATATTTACTTGTTCACTAAGTTGCCATTCATTTTTACCTTAGATTTCACTAAAAACTTGGATGATTTTCCTCTCTGACAGTAAGTTGATCCAAGTTAAAAACTTGGATATGATATTCCTCTCTAACATCATGGGGGCAAGAAGTTATCTCAAAATACAGAAAGTTTCCAGTTCTTCAAGCTTTGACATTACTACAAATGAATATTTGTAGTTGTTATTTTAAAAATATAATTGCTTTCTTAAAGTAAATCCTATAAATGAAGAAACTCTTTCATCTCCCAAGCCACCTGAAAGGCTGAATGAACAGTTGTACATATAGGGAAATAGGATACAGCTCATATTCTCTGCATGACACAGGAAGGAGAATTTAGAGTATGAAGGCCCATATGGAAGGAAAGAGGTGAGAAACAAAAAGAGAAGAAGAAAAAAGCGGGGCACCTGAAGTCAGCCATGTCCCAAGAGAAAGAATCAGAAGGGAAACCACAGTAACAGCACGACTGAATGTATTGGTTTGGCCAAAAAGTTTGTTTAGTTTTTTTCCATACAATCTCTAGTAGTGCTTCATTGTCTTTAAATTCATTTGAAACAATTTTGTTAGATTGTACTGTGACAGCTGTCGTATCAGCATACATTTAAAAAAATATCAAAATTGGTGATTTTTGTACAGCCATTTTAATATTGAAGATGGAAGAAAATAGGTAACATTCTTGGCATATCATGCTTTATTATTTCAAGAAAGGTAAAAATGCAACTGAAACCCCAAAAAAGTTTGGTGCAGTGTATGGAGAAGGTACTGTGACTGATTGAACACATCAAAAGTGTTTTGCAAAGTTTCTTGGTATTATTGACATTTTGGCCAAATCTTTGCTGTGTGACTGTCTTAGGCATTTGGAAGATGTTTAGCAGCACCCCAACCTCTACCCACTAGAAACTAATAGTAGGAGATAGATGACATACTCAAAATATCCAAATCAATATAGTTATTGGTGAAAATGAAAAATATGTTATGTATTTTATGGAAAAAAAGGAAATGGACTTTTTGGCCCACCCAATAATTCTGGGAGACAAGACTGCCTAACAGACATTTAGCTGAGGAGTTTGCTTTGTGGCCTGTAGCAAACATCCCAGTGTGAGGACTCCTGTAGACCCCCCTATTCTTCAACAGGACTTACTGGACCACAGTCGTTGTTGTTCTCTGTTAGTAGAAATACGCATATGCATGTTAAATTATAAAAGACCCATCATCACATCTGAATAAATGCATGAGGGCAAAGAAAACACTTGGAAAGAAGCAGGAGTACGCCAGCAAAGGAATCTAAAAAGAATAATATCCTCTGAAAATGTACAGAAATCTCAGGGAAGGCTATGGGTTCCCACAAGCTGCAGAAGTAGGAGTTTACAAAGCAGTTACCTGTATCTCAGTAGGACAGGAATGCCATAGCTGACAGCTCAGTTACTTCATCATGTTTAAATATATATATATTTAATAATATATAAATACAAATATATATATATATATTTTAATTAGAAGGAGAGAGATTTGAGCAGCAATGAAAGTGTAGGAACAGGAAACACAGAGAGGAAAATGTAGATAGTGCTCAGCCAGACACTGCAGGGGAGAAAGTGTCTTGCTAAGGACCAACCAACCGAGTTCTTGATGCCCTTGGTGGAGACAGATGCACTAAATGACTGTAAATGGATGTTATTAAATAAATCCTTTTATTAAACTCTCTTTTCTGTTTTGGTTAACAAGTAATATGCTGATTATAATTTGCCTTTGTCACTGCTATACTGGTAATTATACTACTTAGTAAAAATTAGTAAAGTAACTTTTTTATACATTATTTCTATAAGTTTAACTAAAGGGTATCAGTGAAAAGGAATATACTCTCAAAGTTGAAAGTTCAAATTTACTGACATGCCAATGAAGGCCAGAACCTGGACCACAGTAAACAGATCTCTTTGTATGTAAAGTGTATATAACCTCTTAGAAAAAGCCAAGTTAGATTCTCCTGATGATAGCCAATGTTTCTCAACAAGAATTGTTACTTGAATATATTTGTAACCCATTGCAGTTAGCTTAATCCTTTGCAAAGAAATTGTAATCTAGTTAGGCTAACACAATATATAGACATACAAATGCCCACATATAACTTGTATATCTGAACATATTTTTACTAGTAAAACTTCCCTATTTTATAATGACCTGGTGAGTCAGTTTAAATTGTGGCTAATATTATTTAACTGCACTTATAAATAATAATATGATAAGAACTACTTAGAATACATTCATTCATTTCCCTTCCTCTGATCTTCATTTTCTTCAAAGTTAAATTAAGAATTGCTATTTGACCAGAGTATTTGATTCTTAATATGCTACGTTTTTCCATGCTGTACCTTATACTTAAACACAAATTACAGTTTGTGAAAAATAGCTGTTGGTGGTATCTTGACCTCTTATTTAAGTCAGGTAGACTTTATACACTGATGAACTCTTAGAGAACATTGTGGAAAAACAGGATGACAATAATCTCTGTTTTGGAGAGTGAGCAGAATGAATCCACATGATGGAAATCGTGATGAGACCCAAGGGCAGGTACATTAAGAATAAGAAAATAAGAGATATTAATAATTATAATTAATGTTTAGAGTTTATGATTCCAGAGAAAGTACAATTAAAAGTGAAAGTAAATTAAAAGTGAATCTGTTATCTCAACCAAGGTGGAGGTAGGTTGAGAACATTATGAAGACAGACAAATCCTAGAGAAGGAATAATCTTTCCTAGAAATCTGATCCTGCCTGCAGGCTCCAGGGTGTGAATAGTGCCGTAGAACATGGAAGGGGCAATGAGGGGGTCAGGAACCCTGGCTCTGAAATGGGGTTTGTTTGCATTTTAGCCAAGAGACTTCAGGTAATTCTACTAATCTATTAAAGTTATATATATTAATTACTTCCTTGGATTGTTAAAGGATTAATAACAAAAAAAATATACCAAGCAAGTAGCACAATGCCTGGCACAGGATAAATGGTCAATAGATAATAAGCAGTATTATTTATCAGAAATCTTAACCTTTATTAAAGGGCCATTATGTCTGTGCTTTAGAATTCTTCCATTAAGGAAGTGAAAAGGAACATTCTATAAACAGTGTGAGATGTAAGGGGGTAGATTTAACTAACAGTGGGTGTCCTAGAGGACAGAACGCATTAGATTAAGAATACTCCAGAAAGAGATGCCTCTTGGGGTTTCATTTTGATTACTGGACAAAGGTAACTGGGATGAGTCATAGCAGGACTAACAAGCTGAGAACCTGGATATAGTCCTCTATTTCTATCTTATAGACAGCCTAGGGTAAAGGCTGTCCTGTTAGGTCTCAGATCTCTGCCAGCCTCTGTGTGATGCTCCTCTTCTGTGCCTCCCTCAAGTTGTTCAGGTTGACAGATGTTCTTTTTACACTCTGCACATCATCACATCTGTGTCACCCAAGTGTTAGGCAGGGTCATCTGAGAAGCAGAGGCCAACAAGAAGGGATTAAACAAGCAAAGATTTTCTTAAGAAAAATGCTGGGGTGGAGGGGGTGCTGTGGAGAGGGGAAGTAAGTAGGAGCCAGAGAAAGCTGGGAGAAAGGTTGAATGGAAGCTTCCCAGACAGGCATGGCATCTAGAAAGCTTTGACAAAGCCCTTAGGGATGTCCTTTAGCGGGGGCTGACCAACAAAGAAGCCCCTGTTCTCCCAGGATAGGGAGATCTGCCATCTGCCATCTTGTTCTCTCTGCACTTAGTCATTGGCAAGGAGCCTCTGTGGTGGGCCTGGCCTCCACCTGGGTAATGGCCTTCAAAGCTCAGTGGCAGGGGACATTCTGGTGGTCCGCAAGGTGCACTCTCCAGGCCTCCATTCCAACCAAACAATATTAATTCTCCATGCCAATCCTTAGCAGAGAACGCGAGTCTGAGCTCTGGATTAATTTAACTGCCTACTTCAAAATTTTCCTAGAATACCCAGGATTCTCCAGCTCAACAAGTCCCAGGCTAGAATCACCAACATTCCCGGCCTTCTTTTTCAATGCTCCAACCTCAATCTGTCTTTTGTGTCCCCTATGTTTGAGAGCACCAAGATCTGTGCAATTGACCCAAACCTGTGTAAAAACCAAAGTCTGAAGTTCTTAAGACATTTCCCATTCTATCCCAATTAACTTCTTTTAGTGTCCTCTCCTAGATTAAATCCGTCCCTCTTCATCATCGTTACCTTAGTTTATTGCAGGACCCTAGTATCTTTGACCTGTTTCTTGATTTGTGTACTTGCCTCCAGAAACATCTCCTAGCCAGTACATTTTCCACACTGACTCAATTGTGTCTCCAGTAAAATCATGATCTTATCAGGTTACTTCTTGCCTAAAGCCTTCAGGCAGATTGTTGACCCTTGTGGAAAGGGCTACCACTGGCGTGCTCTCTCTTGCAGCCTTATCCTCTGTAAATCTCTCCCAGCCTCCCTGGGCTCTGGCAATATGAGAATTGCCAGACTTAATCTCACTCAAAAGGCACTTTATATGCCTCTGGGGTTTTTTTAGTTTGTTTATTTATTTATTGAATTTTTTCCATTACCATTTATTCCTCCATATCCTCTTTCACCTCCACCCAACCCCTATAATCACCACACTATCGTCCAACTCATGAGTTTTTTTTTCTTTTTTGCTTGATCCCTCCATGCCACAATGCCCCTTTGCAAAGGGGCTCTCCATCTATGAGTCTGTCTCTGTTTTGCTTGTTAGTCCAGTTTGTTCACTAGATCCCACATAAGAGTGAAATCAGATGGTATTTGTCTTTCTCTTGTTTGCTTCTGTTTCTTTTTTCATGCCATTCCTACTGGGTGTAGTGCCCTTTGCCTACTGTCTGTCTGGCTAGTTCTTATTATTTTCTCATGACCAAAATAAAATATATGCCTCAAATAAAACTGGGGAATCTGAGATAATCAGGAACATACAATTTAGTTAATAATGGTCAAAACAGGTAAAAACACAAAAAAGGAGAGAATGATTTTAAGGACAGTAGAATGGGAGCAAATACTTTTTGTTTGTTTAAAGATCCTGTACAAAGGTAAAGCAGTGAATTTGGTCTAATTATTTTAAAACAGAAAGGAAAATTTGAGGGGTAGTTTAACATAATATATGGTAAATTATATCAGTACTATATTTTAAAATGATTCTTATATTTAAAAGATACACACAATATTTATGGGTGATATGATAGGACTGGTTTTGTATCAAAATAATCTAGTAAAAGAATAGAAGTAGTTATAGATAAGGAATTAAATGAATTGAGAATTTTTTAAAATGAGGGATAAGCACATGGAGATAGAGTATTCTCTGTCTTATATGTGCCAAACATTTTTTCACAACACAAAGCTTTTTTATGGGCTCTTGGAAATAGTATTAATAGCATGGCAGAGAAATAAGAGAGCAGTGCTTAGTGCTTGGTATAAAGAAAATGACATGTATCCAGGGCAGAGAAATGGTAAGATCTAAACATAAGACTTATGAGGAAAGTTGATGAAAGTCTATATATATTTTATAATAAGTAAGCAGTGAACAGAACAAAATGAAAACAACTCAAACCCCTGTGTTTGCATGTGCATCATGCAAACCCCAAGTGCATACATGTGCAGGGCTGTATGAGTGTAAATGTGGGAAGGGATGTGAAGAACCAATTATGTCAACAAAGGAAAAGAAAAGAATGCAAACCATGGTTTTGCAGACAGGCAGAACAGTTCCTGACTGCAGAGGAAGAGAGATGCCCACATCAACCAGGTTGCAGCCTGAGGGTGTGTGCCCCACCTTAGAAGAGTCCCACAGCCTCATCTCACAGGACACGCCACTGCAAAAATACCACAATTCCTAGAACAGAATTTTTCTTTCTAAAAGGCTTGCATATATTAATTTCCAAAATTAGCACCTGGGGTTTTCCTTTAGTATTCAAATATTGTTAAAGTTTTTGGAGCATTTTTACAATGCACATAATTGAAAGTGATATTTTCTGACTGATCTTCACTGAGACTTTAGAGAGACTGACAAATATACTATCTCTACCCATCCCCCAGACCTCTGTCCCAACTCTCCCTGCCATGGAGAACACAGCAATATTAAAGGAACCATTCTTTACCTCTGATTATTGATTTCATCTAATTTTCATACTGTCACTCATGATAGATACAGTTAATTTTTGCTGTTCTGTATGTATATTGGATATTGTCATTTATACCATTAATCACACACATAATTGTCATTAAGAACAGAAATGCCTTTTCTTAGACATTTCATTCTAAAATATAATTATCCAGACATCCTGCTGTTAATGGCATTGAATCCTAATTACTTCAAAATCAAGCCATTATTTATAAACTTAGCTCCTGCACCACATGTGTTTACAATGAGTAAATGGAAAAATATTACAAAATTTATTATCTGTAGTAGGGCTCACTTTCTAGAAGTTGATATAACTTCTCAGCTCCTCAAGATTTTTTTGTCCAGTCTAATTAACATATCATAAATTTCACCAGGTTTCATTTAATCTAAAGAATCATAGAAAAATTGTCCCTCACAATTTTTACTGTGAATGTCACTGACATTCAGAACTGCTTGGCAAACTCCACAGTTAATGACAAATGCCCTCATAACACAAACTGGGCTACTAGTAAAGTGACATCTTCCATTATGATCATTTTTCTGGATATAATGAAAGATAAATTATGTCAGAGAAGTGTACCAACAGATTATTTCTCAAATAATGTGTGATCTAATCATAGGAGTCATAACTTAATAATTATGCATTACATTACCATGGTGCTTTATACTTTTCAGAGTACTTCACATTCGTTATCGCATTTGAACTTAAATATTTTAGTTATATGGTGTTGGCATATTAAAAGTTCTGGCACATGACCAAAGCCAGCAACATGTCTACACATTTCTTATCAATTGCCAATGAACTTTGTACTTTCAAATGTCTGTTTCCTTTTGCCTATTCTTGCCATATTTTTGAAGATTATGAAGAAAACATGGCATGTGGATTGCTCAAAAAGAAAATATATGTTTTAAAAGAATTGTTTATCCACCTGACTTGTTTTCCCTCTTTTCTTATCATTTATCAATATCTGCATTTATGCCAACTCAGGGCACTTTTACCCCCAAGTAGGTATGCATTTTTTTCTTTTCAAATTATTCAATCATAAATTTAAACTTTGTGTTGATTTTAAAGAGCACTCTTTGAGTAAATATTTTAAATAATTTTTGTACCTTCATGTTTTCTCTGTTGTCGAATCCAACACACACACAAATGAAATCTTTCTATTTGCGACAACATGGATCAACATTCAGGGCATCATGCTAAGTGAAATCAGCCAAACTGAGAAAGACAAATACCATGTGATCTCACTTATATGTAAAATCTAAACAAAGCAAACAAAAAGAAACCAAGCTCATAGATACAGAGTAAAGATTGGCGGTGGGGTTATGGGACTGACTGAAAAGGGGTCCAAAGGTATAAACTTTCATAAGTATATAATATAGAGCAGGTGACTATAGTAATAATATCATCTTACATATTTGAAAATTGCTAAGAAAGTAGGTCTTAAAAGTCCTTATCACAAGAAAAAATGAAAATACATAGGAGGAAAGACATTAACTAGACTTACTGCAGTGATCATTTCACAATATATACAAGGATTGAATCATTGTTATACACCTGAAACCAATATAATGTTGCATGCCAATGGCACCTCAATAGAAAGAAAAGAGCATCAGAACTAAAGCTAATCTGAGTGGCTGAAAAAAAAACCCCAGTAAGAACAGTACTTTACCTGAGTCGCCATATCTAGCTAAATAAGAATTAGGAAGCATTTCTGAGAAGGAAGCTGAGGGAATGCCAAAGAGACTAATGTTGGGAATGTTAGAATTGGTTTATAGGCAGGAGAATAAAGGCAGAATAGCTGAAAGAAATGAGTTGAGTGGCCCTCAGGTTCCCCACTACCATATTTAACGGGGTAGCTCACCCCGGCTCCCCAGACTCCTGTTCTACCAAGTCAGAGAGCTGGGTGAAATATCAGCTTGGTCACACTACCTGATAAATATTTCAAGCCAGATGCACTTGTTAAGAATTTATTTAATATACATTAAGATGTCTAAGAATTAATCATTTTTCCATTTTTCATACCTGATGGCCATGATATAGATATTATTAAATTCATTTTTTTATTACTCTCTGCCAATACCTCACCACTGAGGCAGTAGTAAGTGTTTATGGAACTGGGACACATGGACACATTAGATTTTGTGAAGCTGGGCACATCAGATTTTATAATTTATGGCCTTTAGACTTATATAGCCTATATGTTTAAGACATAAAGCATGGTCTTTAATAAAGCTATCTAAAGATACACTCATAAAGAGTTTTAATTTTTATTGAAAATGAGAAAATGCAATAGAAACAAAGAATACAAAATTAAAATGCAGTTTGGTCCTAACTATATTTTATAATATGTCCAGATGGAAAGATACATAGTAATATAGATTTTCCCCCTCTGAATATGAATTTTGTCCTGAGAATTAAAATATTTGG
Organism: Tonatia bakeri; assembly: GCA_004024845.1. Taxonomy (NCBI): domain Eukaryota; kingdom Metazoa; phylum Chordata; class Mammalia; order Chiroptera; family Phyllostomidae; genus Tonatia; species Tonatia bakeri. The sequence continues at coordinate 210,405 of PVIA01000299.1, read as the reverse complement.
GGAGCTTTTTCAGGCTATCCAAGCCACCACTACTGGAAATGAAACATCAATTTCTGTTAAGGACTTTGCTTCTCCCAGCCCTCTTTCTCCACACGTACACACTGACACCTACAAACAAGTGTGCACACATGTTCTGTGAGTCACTAGATGGCTGGAATTATAAATGGGAGAGTCTTCAGACATGCAAATTGTTAGAGGCAAAAAATATGACACAGAATAATTGCACAGTGGTTAATGCTGGGTAGTGAAATATGAATAACTTTTCTGTATAACCATTATTGTTCATGTTTTCTAAAATAAACATACTTTAGAATCATAACAAATATTTATGTCGTTTTAAAACCTACTCTAAACAGAGCAGTTTTGTTTTTAAAATGAGCTGTCAGAATCAATCTACTGTCAGTTTCTCCCATTTTTTAAACTCTGACTAATGTTGAAATGCAAAAGGACTAACATTTTTAACACTCTACATTGATCATACTCAACCTTCCTCTTCCTCTCAGCAGTCATGAAAGCTGACCACTAAGTCATGACATTTAATAGGACATGAACTCACATATCATCAGGGGAAAAATATACTCTGCTAGTGGAAAATGTGATAGGAGTAGTACTAATAGTAGTAGTAGTAATACTTACTGAGTGTTAACGCTTTGCCAAGCACCATTCTAACTGATATATATCTGTGCATGGAATGCTCATACCACCATGAGGGAGACACTCCCTTTCTTTGTAGTGAGGAAACAAACAGAGGCAGAGAAAGACTAAGTGACTTTTTGAAGTTCATTTACAATTTTAAAAATACAGATTCCCAGGGTAATTTCAGACTATTTAATGAGCATTTTTAGTTTGAAGTTAGAATATGATTTCATTTAAAAATAAAATCTACATATGCTCTACATGAATTGATAACTTCTCTTTTTAAATAACTAATTAAGGGATAAACAGCAGGAGAAGATCTCACAACACAAGAGAGAAAGGAGGAAAGATGAGAAAAAGTGATAGACTTCTTTGAAATAGAACTCATTTTATATGTGCCTTCCTGCCTATATAGATTAGTTGCTTTTAGAGGGCAATAACCTCATCTTTGATACGCACTCAGGGACACATATTAAAGTGTTTAGTACATTTATCTGTGTATATTCATTTTCCACAATTCAACTGCGGTTTGTTCCCTTGACTAAAAGACAACCTCATCCATCCAATCAACCAGCCTTAAAAATAGAAGAATCTAAGACCTCACAAATGTATTCATTAAACCTAACAGGATTCATGGTTTTTAAAAAGGACAATTTATTTGAATTTTCAAATGAAAGTACACTTCAAATTATTTTTCTAAGATCACAAATAAATCTTGGAAATTGAGTTTCTTCTGTGTAAGTAATATGACAGTTCTGTGTATTCCTAGCATCTAAATGAAGTAATTTAAATTGGTTTGATTATACCTAGTTTTACAGATTGACATTTAAATCTATGTATCTTACCATAAGTGCTTTTCATTAAAACCTCACTGCTATTGCTTTGAAAAAGAAGGCAGTGCCGGATCACCTGTGGAATTGCCTGCAGAGTTGGCACCCCTTCCCTGTCCCCCAATCCATCTTCGGAGCTGTTCGGTGAGCAGTCGTGCATTACAATGAGTGTCCTCTCACCTGGCTGCAATTGCTTTGATCTAAGCAAGACCAATGTATCCCTTCTTAAATTTTTAAACATAGAAGCAAGAAAAAATACAATCTCTTTCTATTGTGTAGGGCTGACATATAAACTTCCAAGAAATATAGTAGTCACATTTTTTCACAAGAAAGCCAGTCTTTGGCAAGAGGCAGCATAGAAGGAAACACAGAGAAGCAGCACAGTCCAGAGATAAATGTCTGTCTTCAATCTCCAAGCCCTGGTTCTATTACTTCCAAAGGTCTAGATGCATTTCTAACCTTCCTGTACATTAATTGATCAACTTTTATCGTAGATTGTCTCAGATATAAACATCCTTACAATAATCACATTCACTCAAACTACTTCCAGCTGGGTGTATGTGACCTGCAGGCTGAACACTACTACTTGACCCATTAAAAAAAATGTTGCCCTACCTAAAATAGTATGAGAATTTGTTCTGGTAGATTTCTATCCTAAGTGTTTTTGCATATTTTCCATTGTGTGTTAGAGAAGACAGTATTTGAACCTATTTCCCAGAGTGTGGTGCTATTTCTTTCATAACAGCTGCAGTATCAGTTTGTGTGGGTTTAATTTCTTGCTAGCATGCAAAGAGCTGTTAGAAGGCCCTGGGAAGATGAATGCTTACCACATAAATGTGACACTGAGGCTGTTTTAAAGTATTGCCATTTAGCACTCTTTTTAATGACTCTTGTTTCACTTATTTATTGATTTTACCAGCTGCAGCTTTAAAGTCTGGGCCCCCGGCTTCTTCATCTCCACACATCTCAGTCCATTTCTGTTTACAGCACCATTTAATGGTTGATCTTATGTGGCATTTTTGGCAAAAGCTTTTAATTAAAAAAACATTTTTATGATCTCAGAATTTGAAATTAGGAAGATTGAATTGTTATATTTTTATTATATGACATTTTCTTTTATGATGACCTAATTTAACAGTCTCATGTTCTGGTTCAAGCTAAATTTCACTTAAACCTCTTGTAAGTACAAATGCAGAAGTAATTTGATGTTTCTGAGAGAAGATAATCTTGACAGATAAACATTTCAAAAATGCAGAAAGAATACATTATCTCATAAAGCCTGGAAAATATTCAAGTGTGAAGGTATCTTATTAAAAACTAAAAAAATAAACGTTTTTAGCACACACTTTATTGTTAAAAACCTTGAAATAAAATCATCCCTTTATACTTTCATGCATTTTATAAATTTTAAATATTTTACAAAGTCTATTTGACATTTGTATTATAATTTCTTAATTTTAATATTTAATAATATCCATGTTATTTCTTCAATAACCTGAATCATTTCATACATTCTGTTCTAAATGAAGAGATTAAGCCAGGATGCAGCGCACAACTGAAGAGACATCACAAAGAGGAGGGGAACTGGAATTTGTCCAATAAACAGTGGGATTGAAGTTCGACATGTAACGGTGTTCTTTTCTAAGTGTTAGTTTCCAACAAGCAAGTTTCTGGACAATGGGAAAGTCCCTGTTCAGCAGAAGACTTCCTACTTCACCAATGGAATTGAGGCTACACACCTCAAATTCCTTCATGTTTTCCAGATCCAACCCCATAAACAGAAACAGGGATATCCCTGCCCACTTCCTGTCTATCTCAGAATGTAAAATATCACATTTATCATGTAATTCCTGCCTCTAGTCCTTCCCCGTGATTTCATTTCTCCCTATCTTTTCAGATACTGCACCTTCCAAGTTAACTGAGCTCCATAGGGTCGTCCTTTTCCTATCATTGTCATGGTTTCCTATTTCTCTCCCTCAGGATTTTTGTTATTCAGTCTCCACTCGGTGCCCTTTCTGGGTAATCTCACCCACATTCATGGTTTTAATTATCCTCTCCATGATAGCAAGTCTGCACACTCTATCTCGAGGCCGTTTCCAACAAACTCGGAATCCCTATTCTACCTGCTTCCTGCTATGCTTGCATGTCCCAAACCTAATGTGTCTTTTTGTTTTCCTGCTGAAGCACAATCCCCATATGATTTCCTAGTCTTACTTAATATCACTACTACAATTCAATGTCACAAAATAAAATCTGAAATTTTAACTGGTTTTAACTGTTTACTTTATTCTCAACATCCAATCAATCCTGTAAGTTGCCTTATTTAAACTCAAATAGGACTTAATCATTCTATTCCTTTTGTTCTAGTATATCTCTTTTCCATTTCATATTATAGTAGCCTCTTAATCATTTTCCCTATCTTATATTACATCAATCAAATCTATCATCAGAATTATATCAGATGCCATTTTCTTAACTATAACCTTTAATGACCCCATTGCCTACTTGTAAAATCTAAATTTTTATTGTAATGTACAAGTCTCTTTGTTACCCAGCTTTTTCTTGCCAAAGTGTTGTTTTAAAATCCCTGCGTCATATATTATACTAAAGCAATACAGAATTACTTGCAATTTTCTGACACACTCAGTATTTTTCTATCACCATCTCCAGTTGGTTACATGTCACTCTGTCAGGCAATCAGAATATGTAACATCCACAAAGCCATTTTGTCCTCTGTCAGCTCCAGTTTGGGTTCACTGTGTCTACCATGTGCCTTCAAAACACCTTGGAGTCCTGCATTATTGTACTTAATCACCTTGTACATATAATAGATACTATCGACTACACGTGCCCATATTCTCCAAGTGAATATACTCTCTAAAGGGTAAGAATCTTCTCATTCTTCTTTCTATATTTAATTCACCCATCTCTCTCTGTACCTGGCACAAAATATATCTGACTTGAAGTTCAGACTCCAGTATGAAAGTTGAATTTCTCTCCTAAAGGAGTGGAGTGTAATGTGAGGAAATTGGTGCTGCTGTGGACTCAGAACACCTTGCAGTTAGATGGAAATATTAAGTCAAGGGGAAATAAGTGGGAAGCTGCTATTTTCCAAGCCTATGGGGGAGAAGCAAGACTCCTTTCAATGTAATGAAAAAGATTTATTATTTACTCCTAACTTTGAAGAGAACCACAAGCAACAACTAATGCAAAATTAATTCAAGGAAGCAACATCTCTGCATTGGCTGGAATGGCATAAAAACCTTGTAGTCACTGATTCTGAGCAAAGATTCTGAGCAAGAGCTAGGAAGACTGGAGTCTATCAGAAACTTCTGTCTTATCCAAACTTAGCTAAAGGTTTTCACCAATTTGATAACTGATAATCAGCACACACTGTTTGCTAGGTTTTGTAAATGATTTATGTTTAACTAAATAATAACTGGTATATGATCTAATTCTAGAGTGTGCAAATAGTCATCCTGAATGGTTTTTTCCTCAAAATTCAATGGACCCATATCCTTAACAAAGTGTTACTAAAGCTTATTTTCTCCCAAGTGGAAACTGTCAGGCCCCTGAGCCCATTCCTTATTCTTGGGTTTCTAGGGGTCTAGAGTATACAATTTCACATAGGGATATGGAAATTAATCTGATATCATTTTTTCTTTCCTCCTTAGCTTCAGCTACTTGTTAAAATTCTTTAAAATTCTTCCAGTAAAGAATTTTGACACTGGAAGGTTGTAGAATTTCAGAGGGAGAGGGAGAGAGAGAGAAAAAGAGAGAGAGGAGAGAGAGAGAGGATATCTAAATGGTGGTTGCTCATCATTAGTCCCATGGACTGAATCTACACACAAGCACCTATGTTACAGCTACGTTATGGTTTTATTTTGTTTGTTTGCTTGTTTGTTTGCTTTCTTATTTGTTTTGGGCCTCACGTTTTTAATGCACTTATACTGCATGTACAATTTTCAATTTGTCTGCATTTCTCAGAACACGCTGTTATCTTACATGTTATTTTGGTCATGTAAACTACCTGTATTACTTCTGAAATGATTTGTATTTAGGATTTCTAGTACAAGCTCATTCTTTGTTTCTCTTTAAGGAAATTGAGGTAACAAAATTAACTCAAGTCACCTGACCTTACACATCTGGTCAACAGTGCACTCAGCCCGGTGTTCTGGTTTTCCAGACCTCATCAGCCCCACACAGTATTTAACGTGATTTGCTGTCTCTGGGCTCTTGGTCTCACAGTCTTATGGGATGGAAACAGTTGAACATGGTAAGGGGAGTGGGTGATGTGAAAACAAAGGAAAGCTGAGAGAAGTACACATTTTTTGAAACAATTTAAATGTACATGCCTGGGTACGTGGGTGTGGATGGAGTAAATTTCCATGTGAAAGTAAGACCATGACATGTATTATTTCTGGAAAGTATTTTTAAGATTGTGCCAATAAACAACAGGAACTGAAAGAAACTGATCAGGAACTACACTCTATGAAGGTGCTATAGGCTGTGGGTCAAGTGGTAAAATTTGGATCATATAAGACAATTTGCAAACACTGTCAATTTATCATCTAAGGCATATAATAAAAATAATGATAGGAGTAAAGAGAATGGAAACAGAAAGAAACAAAGGGAGATCATCAATTTAACTGCGGTGGAGCTGCCATATTTGAAGGTGAGAAATATATGACTTTTTCTGGGCTTCAAAAATTATGGCTTTTGGCCAAGTCTCAGCTATAATGGTATCTTCAGCTGATTTTTTTGGTTGTTTTTTTTTTTTTTATTATGGATTTGTTTGAAAACTTGCTATGTTGGTGCTTTGTTATATTTTGCCCTGCCTTCAACAAAAGAAATACATTCAGCTCTCACATTTAGATACCTTTTCATGCAGATTTGTGATGCATTGTTTCTTGCCTCTGGAGGATTCCATGACATTAAAACACTGCCCTGCTCAGGAAGTGCTTGGCAAAAGCAGTCAAAACCAAACTGAGACTGTGAAGCTCACTTTAGTTACCACACTTGATGTGGAGTCCTATTTTCAGCATACCCTTGAAATACCTTTTACAATGAGTAAGTGCCAGTGTAGAAACACCAGGGATGATGTACACTAATGTCACTGCAGTTATCCACAAAGGACACAATGCTAGGTGTGAATAATAATGGCAGATTTAGTAAGCACAGATTGCCAAGTTTTAATTGTGCTTATGGTCTACCTACAGGGCACAGGAAAGAAGGCTGGTGTGATTCCTGGACTAACAACAAGGAGAGAGTTGAATTCCTTTACCACATTTTTCTTTCTATAGCCTATCATCTTGATCCAAATCACTTGGGATACAGCTTTGTACATGAAAGCCAACAGTTCTAGAATCATTATGATGAGATTTTTTTTTTTAAATAAAAACAATCTTTGGCAGTTCACCTTTGTTAATTTATTGTAAAAACAATGCAGTTTTAGGACACTGCCTGACTATTCTGGCCAAGATCATGTGTAGTGAACACTGAAGTTACCCAGCCTCTAAAAGTATCCTATGTGTGCCTCCTACCTTCTTCATATGTGTGTTTACATGTCACTCTGTGTGTGTGGGGGGGTAGGGACTTTATTTCCATTCTTTCTGTTTCAATATTATTTCAATTCTCTGCTAGCTTTATTATCTGTAGAGATGTGATTTTTTTTACCTATATATCTGCTGCTTAAGATAATGCATAAGAAATACAGTGTTTGGCTTATAGAAAGTACTCAAGAAAAAGGTGACTAGTACTAATTGCAATCATAATAAATTTTGCCTCAACACAATGAGGCAGTGCTCTTTAATCCTTATTTAAGGCTGAGCATCACAGTTATCTCTGAAGTGATTTTTATACTTTATCTTAGCCAAACAGGCCAATAAGCAATGTAATGATTTTTTAAATGAAAAATTTTATGCCCTTACCTCCACAGTTAAAGTTAGGAAGTCTGGAGTAAGGCCAAAGAATCTGAATTTTAACAAATTTCCTGGTTTTCCTCTTCTTTTTCCCTTTTTTCCCCCTTAAAAAATCTATTTTTTCTTTGTTTCTATTTTTTAATGTTATCTTATTGATTATGCTATTACAGTTGTCCTAATTTTTCCCTTGTGCCCCCTCCCATTCAGCAGCCCTCACTCCCTCAGGCAATCCTCACACCATTGTTCATGTCCATGAGTCATATGTACAAGGTCTTTGGCTACTCCATTTCCAATACTCTACATCCCCATGGCTGTTCTGTAACGATGTATTTGTACTTCTTAATGCCCCCACCTCTTCACCCATCCCTCACACCCTCCTCCCACCATAAAAACACTTTCAATATCCACGATTCTATCTCTGTTCTTGTTTGCTTTGTTTTTTAGATTCAATTCTTGATAGGTATATATTTATTGCCATTGTATTATTCATAGTTTTGATCTTCTTTTTCTTAAAGAAGTTCCCTTAATATTTCATATAATAATGGTTTGGTGATGATGAACTCCTTTAGTTTTTCTTGTCCAGGAAGCTCTTCATCTGCCCTTCAATTCTAAATGATAGCTTTGCTGGGTAGAGCAATCTTGGCTGTAGGTCCCTGTTTTTCATGACTTTGAATATTTCTTGCCAATCTCTTCTAGCCTGCAAAGTTTCTTCTGAGAAATCAGCTGACAGTCTTAAAGGAATTCCCCTTTAGGTAACTAACTGCTTTTCTCTTGTTGTTTTTAAGACTCTTGCTTTATCTTTAACCTTTGGCATTTTAATTTTGTTGTGTCTTGGAGTGGGCTTCTTTGCCTCCATCTTGTCTGGGGCTCTGTGCTTCCCTGGACTTGCATGTCTATTTCCTTTACCAAATTAGGGAAGTCTTCTTTCATCATTTTTTAAATAGATTTCCAATATCTTGTTCTCTCTCTTCTCCTTCTGGCATCCCTTTCTTGTGAATGTTGGGATAGTGGAAGTTGTCCCAAGGCTGCTTAATACTATCCTCATTTTTTTTAATTCTTTTTTTTTCTTGTTGTTCTGATTGTTTGTTTGTTTTGTTTTGTTTTTTGTTTTTTTGGGGGGGAGGAAGCAGTTGCTTCTTTATATTCCAAATCACTGACTTGATTCTTGGCTTCATCCACTTTCCTACTATTTCCTTGTAAATTGTTATTTATTTCAATTAATGTATCCTTTGTTTCTGACTGAATCTTTTTTATGCTGTTGAGGTCCTCACTAAGTTCCTTGAGCATCCTTATAACCAGTGTTTTGAACTCTGCATCTGATAGATTACTTATCTCCATTTTGTTTAGCTCTTTTTCTGGAGTTTTGATCTGTTCTTTCATTTGGGCCTTGTTTCTTTGCCTCCTCATTTTGGCAGCCTCCCTATGTTTGTTTCTATGCATGAGGTAGAGCTTCTAGGACTCCCTGTCTTGGTTGTGTAGCTTAATGTAGTAGATGCCCTATAGTAGGCCATGTAGTAGGGTCCAGTGGCACAGCCTCCCCTATCTCCCAAGCTGGGTACTCCAGATGTGCCCTTTGTGTAGCCTGAGTACACTCTCCCATTGGAGTTGAACTTTGATTGTTGATGGTGGGACAATGGGAGGGATTTAACCAGGCCAGTTGTCTGCAAGGACTGCCTGTGGCCACTGATCACTAGCCTCCACTCTTTGTGGAATATCAGCATGCAGGGACAGGGTGGTGGTACTTTCATGTAGTCTGTAGCTATCCACTGAGAGCACAGGCTCTGAGGTTGCCCAGGAGGTGCAGGCCAAGATCATCCTCCATCTATGCTTTGTTGGGGTCACTCTGCCTGAGCTATAAAGCAATCTGGGATGGCTGTTACTTATATTGGCCTTGAGGATTCCCAGGCAAAGTCAAGCTGTGAGTCTAAGCTGGCTGCTGCTAATGCTAAGCCTAGGGCATTTAGCAAGAGGTATGGGGGTTGGAGGCTCACTGACACTGGCTGTTGCTTGTTTGAAAGGATTTAAGAAGTTGTAAAGCATGAGCCAAGACCAGCTATTCATATGGAAAAACCATTGTTAACAGCTTGGGTAGATCAGCATGGGTTAACAGCTCAGGGGATCTCCAGCATGGCGCAAACAGTGTTAGCCAGACTGGATAGAGTCTCGAATATGGCACCTGTCTGCCAGTTCTGTGGATTTATGGGAGGATAGTTCAGCAAAGGAACAATGACCTCTGCCTGCCTTTCTGTCTTTAAGAAAGCTGTCCCTCAGTCTTGCCTTGATGCTAGACACTTCAGTTCTTCCCCACATGCCACTATGCCTTTCAAGTTGCTAACTCACTGCTGCAGTTCAGAAAGAGTGAGTCTGAGTAAGTCTATGTATAGATTCTGTAAGAGGAACTGCTTAAGACTCCAGAAGTTTCTTCCACTGACTCAATCTCCACTGACCTTTTTAAATATGGGGACTTATCTTCTTGGCACTGGAATCCTGGGCTGGGGTCCTGCGGTGAGGCTGGGACTCCTCACTCCAGAGACATCCCTCCCAAATTTTTATCCACTACACCCCTCCCAAAATTTTATCCCACTACGTGGGACCAGCCTGTACCACGTCTTCACCCCTCCTATCAGTCTGGATGGATGTGACTTGTTTAATTCCATAGTTGTCATACCTCAATTCAACTAGAATTTCTGACAGTTCTGAGTGATAGTTGTTCTATAGTTTAGGTGTAATTTTGATGTGCTCATGCGAAGAGTTGAGCCATTTTTACCTATGCCACCATCTACTCCTCATCTTTCTAAGGATCATTCAAACACATTTTGAAATACTAATATGACACAAAAGGATCTATAGAAAAAAATGAGAGAGAAAATAAATATATAAGATTAATCTTTCTTTAAAAATATTCAGTGTCCAATTCAAGTTTTCTATTAATTTATGTTCAAGTAACTACTACAACTAGCCAATTAAGTAGTAAGGAGGGAAACTTGAAACTTAGCATTCAGGAAGGACTGTGTCAAATGATTGTGTTTATCTCAATGTATTCTGCAACCAAATCCTCTATTTGGAGTAAAAACCATGGGGTTCTCTTACCAAACACCAAATTACTAGTTCAACAATTATGCATATCTTATTATTTTATTATTTTTCTTATCCCTTATGTATATTATATGTATACACACATATATAAACATATATGTTATATTACTAGCTACTATATATACATTAGCTACCATATATATAATAAACATGGTAGTTAATATATATTAGATATATGTTATACATATTATATAATATATAACATAAGGTATATTAACATATTATATATTATATATCATATGTATACATTTACATATATTAGCTTCCATGTTTACTCTTTGAGTTAGAATGTTGCACTCAAAGTGTACAAGTAGGGACAGACACTGCGATGTTTAGAAGTCTGGTACCCACCTCTTGTGTGACTTTTGGCAAGTCACTGGAACCTTCTTTCCAGGGAGTTGTCGCATTCCTGGATCACCGCTTCTACCAGAATCCTGTGAACTACATGGTGCTGGACAGCCCGGTGACCACTGCTTGTGCACTGGGGATCCAGTGCACTTGAGGGAAGCATAAATTAAAGGGAAAGTGAAAAGTATGCATTTGTTAACAGAAGATTTAAATTCTAGAATTGGGTCTGGTCTCCAAATTCTCCACCAAAGTAATTCCAGGTTACCAATGGAGCATTCACATAATGGAACATTACATAGCTATTCAAAATGGTGCTAAAATCTGAGGATACTATAATAACAAAAAAAGCAAATTAAATATAACATGTCACTATTTTACTAAATAATAATCTTAAAAATTACTAATAGTTCTTGAGTGGTAACATGATAATTTTATATTCTTAATACACTCTTGTATTTTTAAGTGTTCAATAATAGTAATGTACTACTTTTGTATTCCAAATTTTTTAAGTTAATTTTTTTTCTTTCACTGTGCATTTTAACTCATTCAAGACTTTTCTTGCTTCACTGGCAGGCTTGTATTTGAAATATCAACACACTGGATGGACTGCAGAAATCTCCTGATATGGTTCCTTGCTCCCCATAATTCACACAGATTAAAGCTTTGTAGGATTCATTTCACTCTTTGTGGTGACCGGGAAGAGAAACCACAAATTCTAACTGATCCTGATCAATTCATAACTGTTCTCTGTAGTAATTCCGAGAAAGTAATGATGGGGAAAACCAATACAGAGCTTAAAATTCCAGTAGCAAATTCCTGAAACAGAGGGCCCTGGCAGATATTAGCCATAAAGGGCAAGCAATGGAAAAAAAATACTGAGTTTACAAAGGTTATAACACTATTATTTAGAAAATAGGCCTACAGAACAAACAAAAGAATATGTCAAATCCCCTGCCCTCCCCATAAAAAAAGAATCAATATGAAAGGAAACTAAAGCCAACCTGAAATTGTTCTACTATGAGTAACTTTAAATGCTGGAAGTTCAAGTTCTTGAAAATCTTTACATTACTGCAAAAGGATGTTGACATGGTTGATGCTTAAAGGTAAGCTTTCTACCGAAAAGAGGATGAGAGAACATGTGAATAAATCCGTATTGAAAATCAATTGGGCTGAACTGGGAATAAGCTTCACATCCTTTTTAAATGCTCAGTCCAGTGTGTGCTATTTCTGGATAAAAAGCTTTTTACCAGTTGCTGCAGAGATGTTTCTGTGTGGATGACCTAATAGGGTCCTGCAGGAGAACATGTGAGTTGTCTGTTTTTTTTATTATTATTAACTGTGTCCTATTTCTTTGCTCAAAGTTGGTCAGAAATAAACTTAATTGTTATTTAGGTGGATGGAATGGTAGAAGGAATGGATCTATATGTTATGATAGAGCTTTTGTGGAAGAAATTATAAATAATATACAGAACTAAAACCAGTGTTTTTAAATTAAAAATGGAAATTAGATTTTAATTCATATTTACAGATTTATACCTTTTTATATTCTGAGTATTTAAATTCATAATTTTATGGTGTCATTTTATTTACATTTTTACCTGATTAAGAAAACAATGCACTCACAGTCATATTTATAACACTCTTCAGAAATGACAATTTTTCATTTTTATATTGTAGATTGTTAAATTATGCATATCCCTTACTGCAGTCTTTCTTTTTATTTCTCTTATGGACACTTTCAGTAATCTTAGATGGTGAGCAGTCTAGAGCCTGCTATGACCCAACCTTGCCAGATTCTCCTAAACATCAGGGTGGCAAATGGGGAAGGCAACTAATTGTGATACACCTCCCAGAGGGTGCCATTTGAACCTTAGTATGAGGCTCCATGTAACTAAAAACATTTTTCTCCTTCCTAATTAAAAATATATATATATATAGATCATTCATATGTGTAAGGAAATTCTTACATTGAAATATATGTATGTTTATCTGGAGTAAAATGCATTTATATATATTCATTTACTTAACAATCATTTTTGAGCAATTTATAGTGGGTCAACCACAGTGTGGCTTTTCCCTTGTATAGAGAGAAGATGTAACAAAAGATGCCACAGATACAAAAGTGAGACTACAGATGCTGGATGGTCAATTTCCCAAGAAGATAGAGCTACCTTTTCAAAGGTAGGTATGTGAAGAAGAGCCTGGAAGATCAGAGAACAGTGGCTCGCCCAATGTGGACCAACAGGGGATAGGTGTAAAGGAATGCAAGATAATGAAGAATGAAGAATAGCAAGGGGTCAGACAAAAAAAGAACAGCCATGGAGATCATTGAAAATTATAAGACAATCAATCCTAAAAGTTCTCTCACAGGAAAAAGTTATAAACTGGTGATAGATATTAACTGGCCTTGTTTTGGTGATCATTCCTTAATATATATAAATATTGAATTATTATATTGTACACCTGAAACTAATATGGTGTTATATGCCAATTATACCTCGATGAAATAAGTAATTAACTAATAAATGTAGTGTATTCTGCTCAAATATCTTTAAAAGAAAGTAAGTAGGCCTAATTTTGAGATTAACCCATTAACACAGACTAACTTGACAGATTTTCTAGCTGCCACCACTCAAATTCTGAGTCTTGATAAAATAAATTGACTAAGAACAGGAGAAATGCCACCCTGAGCATTATGTATGATCTGTATAGAGAATGCTAATTCTCTAAAAGGGCATCTATGGAGTTATGATGGAGATGTGTGTTAGCCTTTTGGTATCAATCTCAGAGTTCAAGGATCCACATTCTCTTTTCCTTAAAATTTCATCCAAATTAGGTCATCAGGAGTTATTTAAACTCATTTTTAAATTATTGATGAGATCTTCTCAAACCTTCTCATAGTAAAATTAAGTTACATGGGTTTACTACCTGAATCACAAAGTAATTCTCCTTTCATTTATTCTAAATTAACAGTCAGGTATCAAAAAATATCTCCTAGTTCTAGTATTCTGAAAGTCAATCTCCAATTATATTCATTATTTTATAGTTATTAATCATAACTCCCTTCCAAACTCATCTTCTTAGTATGAAAATACTAAGGGTAGCCTCAAATAACTATCCACTGTTTATGGTTAGCATTAACTTGCAACGGGTTAGCAGGACTTAAATAACTTTATGCTTATCTCTGGGAATGGCCAAGATAAAGATAAGATATGCTAAGTGCCATATTTTGCTGTGTACAACGTGCACTTTATTGGCCAAATTTTTTAGGGAAAAATAAATATTTGCATTATACATAGGTAGTACTAATTCCATATCTATAAATGTTTTCAATTCTTTTATTTATGATTATGCATTAAAAGTATAACTCTAGAAAGCAATAATGATATCTGTATGCAAAATAATACTCTGGAATACAATGGTCAGTTTTGTTTCTAAATATAAATAAATAAAAATTGGCTTCCAGCCAAGATGGAGGAGTAGTTAGACACACTGTGCCTCCTCACACAACCAAAAGAAGAACAACAACAAATTCAAAAACAAAAAACACCCAAACTGCCAGAAAATTGAACCATATGGAAGTCCAACAACCAAGGAGTTAAAGAAGAAACATTCATACAGACCAATAGGAGGGGCAGAGATGGGCAGCAGAGCAGAGAGAACTTACAGCAAGGCACTGGATGGAGGACCGGGCGAGGCAGTGAATTGTGGACTGGGTGGTCCCACATTTGCATGCAGATAAACTGGGAGGAACACCTGGGAAGCTAGAAGACTACACAACCCAGGGTTCCAGCTTGGGGAAATAAGGCCTCAAACCTCTGATTGAAAACACCTGTGTGGGTTGAGGTGCCAGCAGAAGAAACTGCCAGTCCCACAAGAGAGTTCTTTGGAGAGACCCACGGAGTCCTAGTGTGTACACAAGCCCACTCACCTGGGAATCAGTACATAAGGGGTGGCTGAAAATGCAGAGAGCAAAGCAATCGGCATTGTTCCCTCTAGGCCCCCTCTCCCACATACAGCATACACACACAACGCAGCGACGTGGGTTGTCCTGCCCTGGTGAACACGTAATGCTCCGTCCCTTGCTACATAACAGGTGTGCCAAGACAAAACAAACAAACAAACAAAAATGGCCCAAATGAAAGAACAAAGTTCCAGAAAAAAAGACAATTAAGCGACAAAGAGATCGCCAACCTATCAGATGCACAGTTCAAAACACTGGTAATCAGGATGCTCAGAGAATTGGTTGAATATGGTCGCAAATTAGATGAAAAAACGAAGGCTATGAAAAGTGAAATAAGGGAAAATATACAGGGAACTAACAGTGATGGGAAGGAAACCAGGACTCAAATCAATGGTGTGGACTGGAAGAAAAAAACATTCAACCACAACAGAATGAAGAAACAAGAACTCAAAAAATAAAATAAAATAAAATAAAATAAAAAATGAGGAGAGGCTTAGGAACCTCCAGGACATCTTTTAAGGTTACAACATCCGAATCATTGAAGAAGAGGAAGACCAAGAAATTGAAAACTTATTTGAACAAATAATGAAGGACACTTTCCCCAATCTGGCAAAGGAAATAGACTTCCAGGCAGTCCAGGAAGTCCAGAGAGTCCCAAAGAAGTTGGACCCAAGGAGGACACACCAAGGCACATCATAATTACATTACCCAAGATGAAAGATAAAGAATCTTAAAAGCAGCAAGAGAAAAGAAGACAGTTACCTACAAAGGAGTGCCCATAAGACTGTCAACTCATTTCTAAGAAACCTTGCAGGCAAGAAGGGGCTGGAAAGAAGTATTTGAAGTTATGAAAGACAAGGACCTACATCCAAGATAACTCTATCCAGCAAAGCTTTCATTTAGAATGGAAGGGCAGATAAAGTGCTTCCCAGATAAGGTCAAGTTTAAGGAGTTCATTATCAGCAAGCCCTTATTATATGAAATGTTAAAGGGACTTATCTAAGAAAAAGAAGATAAAAAACATGTATAGTAAAATGACAATAAACTCACAGCTATTAACAACCAAACCTAAAAGAAAAACATAAACAAACTAAGCAAACAATTAGAACAGGAACAGAATCACAGAAATGGAGATCACATAGAGAGTTATCAGTGGGGAGAGGGAGATAGGGGGAAAAGGTACAGAGAGTAAGTAGCATAAATGGTAGGTAGAAAATAGACAGGGGGAGGTTAAGAATGTATAGAATATGTAGAAGCCAAAGAACTTCTATGTATGACCCATGGACACGAACTAAAGAGGGGGAATATGGGTGGGAGGGGGTGTGCAGGGCAGAAGGGAATAAAGGGGAAAATGGGAAAACTGTAATCAACAATCAATAAAATATATTTTAAAAATAATAAAATATAGCCCTGGCTGGCGTAGCTCAGTGGATTGAGCGCGGGCTGCGAACCAGGCATTGCAGGTTCGATTCCCAGTCAGGGCACATGCCTAGGTTGCAGGCCATGTCCCCCAGCAACCGCACATTGATGTTTCTCTCTCTCTCTCTCTCTCCCTCTCCCTTCCCTCTCTAAAAATAAATAAATAAAATCTTTAAAAATAATAATAATAATAATAATAATAATAAAATATATAAATAAAATTTGAATTAAAAAATTAAAATGAAAGATTTTTTTCCTGATAGTTTGGGCCAAAAATGTGGGTGTTCATTATGCACAGGAGTGCATTACTCCCTTCGTAGTGTTCTATACCAGTTTGTCTGAAATGTTTAGGGTGTATAGCTTGACATTTTGTACCTGGTTTCATTGGTTATTCAATTTAGTTTTAGCTGCGTCTTTAGCAGAATTAAAAAAAAAAAAAAAACACCTACTTTAGTAAACCAGTGTCTGAGATCTCCTGAAAATAAAACAAAATACCTCTCATGTATGCTGCACGGTTCATAACTGAAAGACGAACCATGTCCATCCTGCCTGAGAGGTCACTGGGCAGTGCCCCTGGAAGTCTCGGACCCTTCAGTAACTACCTGTGCTTTGTGTTTCCTGCCATACCACATACCTTATCTTTATTAAATCCTCATGTGAGCGTGCCTTATTTAGTCATGTGAGACCTTTCAACTATACAAACTCTCATTCACTCATGGCATTTCACTCATTCTCTTTCAGTCTAACCTAGGTATCAAACTTTCTCATACTTTTTCAATCAAATAATTTTTACACGGTGAAGAAATTCAAAAATGTAAGGTATATCCTGAATGTTCCTTTGACACCTTGCTTTTATCTTTAAAGATAAAATGATATTTTTTCCCCAAATATCACAAGATAGATATTCTGAGAAACTCTTATGTGTTTCTAGTATGAACAAGAACCCTGCCTGGTCCTGTTATGCCTCTTTTAGATCTGAGTAGGGTAATCAGCCAGCCCGATTTGTCCAGGAATGGGGATATTCCTGGGACACAGGCCTTTCAATGTTGGAACAAAGAAAGTTGTGGACAAATTAATGTTAATTGGCTGTGCTAGAACTTAGAACTTATATGACCGCATCTTAAATGGTGATTTTCCCCCCAAAAAAAGATTTTTTTGCAATAAAAGCTCATTTTTTACCCCACTGAAAAGAAAGTTGCTTATAACAACCACTGTTCAATTTGACTGTGGTCAGGTTTTTAAGGTTTCCTTCCAAAAATCACAGAGAGTTCCAGAGTTATGAAGGAGCATCAGAGAAGAAGTCAGAAAACTACAAAGACATAGATTTAATTTTCTTGAATCTACTGTAAAATTCAGTTTTAACTTGAAAAATCCATTCCCCTAAGTTCATTTTATTTATTCAACAAATGTTTATTAACCTCTGAATGCATCGTAACACTGTGCCAGCTACTGCAAGAAAACATGGGTGAGCAATAAGCAAGGTAGTCATAGCCCCTTCCTTCCTGGGCTCAGATTCCAGGGGAAAAAGATCTCTAAACCCCACTCAGCTTTCAAGTTCTATGGCTTCACTTAAGCATTCCATTATTTAGTATCCTGCTCTTGCCCTTTGTTAATTAGCCTTTGCTTTTTTATAGCCTCACACTCTCATAAATATAGAACCATGATGTCAAGTAAAATCCTTTGTCATTTCTGAAATGACTGATTAAAAGAAAAATACGTTCCAGCTTTCCCTTTTTCAAAATAAATAATTTATCTGTGAGCACAGAAATATTTTAATGTTTTTGACATTTGGGTTTGATGATCATTTTTAGGTGGTCACCGTGGAAGGAGTACTGGTTGAAAATTCGTAGTCACTGCTGAAAATATTATACATATTTAATAAGATAAGGAAGTTTATATACCAATGTAATTTTTCTGGAAGTTGGGGTTTAAGTGTACATATTCTCTAATATAAACTCAAATATCTGAACTTAATTGTCCTACCTTCTAAATCAGAAATTAATCTATTCTTTCTAAACCAAAAGTTCAGAAAGCCACAGCAACCTCTATATGCTCATTGTTAACCTTATTTAGTCAGCTCATTTTAGGGAAACAATATTGAGTTTGTGACCTAACCTTTAAAGGCACTGCAATCCACAGGAAACCTAACAACTATCTGAATTCAATGAAAATGGGTAAAAAGATCTGTCTGAATTTCCTAGGATGGGCTGGAATTTGATATGAAAACAATGTAACTTAATACCAAGCAGAGCAATGACACACCTGTGTTCAAGTCTTCTGAATTACTGTATCTAGAACTGCAACTTTTCAGCTATTTATGTACTTCTGTGTCTCTAAATAACATCTATTATGTAGCAAAAATAGAAATCTGTTCTGGCTTTGCCTATTCAAGAAACAAATCTTGTCTTCCCTATGGTAATATGATGCAGAGTGGGAAAACAAATATGCTGATTGAACTTTTTTTCACGCAGTTGTGAATTTGTGTATCTTTCCCTATCAGCATAACCTTTCCCTTTTGTACTACATTTCTCTGTGCCTAAGATTATAATTCGCATGTTCCCTTATTGGGTAACTGAACGTGCGGGTGACCAAATACCAGCTATGAATATGTTAACTAAAGAGAACCATAGTTACTCATGCAAAAACATCATTCTAAAGTGTCAAACTCGGGTCTCAGGACAATAAATAACCAAGTAGTATCTGTACAGTTTTGTATTCATCTTTTTTTATATGTGAGCATAATTTTTAAAATGCATAAACAGTTTTTCTGCAAGCATCAGAGTTTTAATGTTCTCTTGCAGTGATATGACAAACTAATGCTCCAGTTGTCTAAACTCAAGACTGAAAGTTTTGTTAAGGTATCCAAATTTAAACAAGTCCAGGAGCCTAGGAGCAAAATAATAAAATATATCTTCCTTTCCATTCATTTAAATAAAACCTAAGCTATAGCTGATGAATTTGTTGGAATAAATTCAGAACATGCAATTTTTCATTTAACCTGCTTTAATTGTTTCAAATACTTTACAGCCCAGCAGTGTTCTGTATTTTTGGCACAAGTCCAGCCTTTTAACCAAAAAAAAATTGAAGGAGATAAAGGTGCAAGGATACATCAACACTAACATGAATATGGAGTCAGAATATTAAAATTCATGAAGTCCTGTCAACTGAACTGATGCAAACTCCATTTGCCCGAAATACATGATGACACTGCAAGGCAGCAAAGATGAAAACAGCTCGCAAATACTTTTTCTGATACTATTTCATTCCTCTGAATATCAAGTAAGCTGCCTTTCTCCAGGTAGAAGCCACATGCAGATTCACCACTCTGCAAAGTTAGGCCAGGGCTGGTTTTCCAAATACAAGAGTTTTCCATCTTTCTGTTCCCACTCTTGCTGCCTTCTCAACATACTTGCTGCCTATGGAACAGAAGAATGCTCTGAACCATAAGCTCAGTTTCTCAGACAAGCAATGTCCTCTCTTGTCATTTGACTTGAATGAAAACCAAGCAAGCCCCATGGGTACATTTGTATTCAGACCCAGTAAAACACTCCTTTAAAATATCGACTTGGGGACTATTCCAAAGAGCTCTGACTGGTGATTATAACAAGGGAGGCAGCCTTAATGCAATCTGGGAATGAACTTGAAGATACACTAGCCAGCTAGAACTCTGACAAGTCTTTAGATAAAGATCTGATAAAACACGTCTACAATTGTTAGTACTTTAAACTGGAGAGTTTCTGATTTTACAAATTAAATAGAATAAGTAAATTTCTTCTAATTTGTAAATTAAGCAGGCCAAGTAAATGCTTTGAAATCTTGGGCTCTGGTACATTTTCTCAGAGTCATCCATCATCACAAATCTTTTTAGTAAAGCCCTTGCAAACTGTGATCTATTCCTAAATACACTTGGAAAAGAGTCTTGAAAAATTCCTTGTGATCGAAGGCCATGTCTTCTGTGGATTATGTGAAATTTAGTTCTTGGCTGGCGCAATTCAAATTTACTTATAATCTCAAGAATAATTATGTGCAGGTTCAAAAGGGACTTTAGAGGGATCAAAAGTCCAAAGACCTACCTTCAGGCCGTCTGGGTGCTAAGCCTTCTCTGAACCTGAAAATTTATCCTATTTAAGAGAGCTCCAAAAAAGAAAATACTATACTTTTCAACCTACTCCTTTATATAAATCATCTTGCTTAGCAATTTTTCTCCTTTAACATCTACATTTAAACCAATGTTTACGGTTTAAACATTCATTCTCTAGAATAGAGTGGTGTCCAGAGAATATTCTGTAAAGATAGTATGTTCTATATCTGGGCATTATTACCTATATATGGTTATTGGACACTTGAAATGTGGCTAATGCAACTGAGAAACTGAATTTAGGATTTTTTTAAGTTTAATTAATTTTAAATTGATTTTAAATAGTCACATATTGTTACTGGCTGCTTAATGGACAGTATAATTCTAGAGACCATATTGTCCAGTTGAAAATTCTATCTCCTTTTTGTGTTTGTCCACCAGATATTTGTAGAGGGTGCCTGGTATATTCTGGGCCAGGCACAGTCCCAGCTGGAAGGAATGCAATGGTGAATTAGGGAGAAGTAGACCCTTTCACAGAGAACTTACTAGTGGGGGGAAGTCACATAACAGAAAAAAACTTGAAACAACAATAAATATAATAAAGGAGAAGAGTGGGGCCATGTGGCAAGTAGTAATTAGATAGTTGTCAGAATTATTATTTTAGACAGAGTGATCCGGTGAGTCTTTTCTGGGCACATAACATTTGATCTGAACCTGAATGATGTGAAAAATCCATTCCTGCTCAGAGCCTTGTTCCCAGGAAGAAGGGAAGAACAAGAAAAAGGCCCCAAGGCAAGACGTAACTGAGTGTGCTGGAGAAACAGAAAGGTCCTTGTGATGTGGAGTCCACAAGTATTGGAAAGAGGGAAAAAGGTAAGGTCCAAGAAGTAAACTGAAGTCAGATTAAGCAGGGCTTTGGAGACCATGGGCGTAGTTTGCTTTTATTCTAAGTGAATAAAAATGGTTTTAAGACCCAGGAGACTGTTCTGATGTACAACATAAAAACAACTTTGAACAGAGGGAGTTAGACTATCAGAGGTAAGAGGAAGAACGAGATCAGACCTGAAGACGGCTGTGGTGATGGAGAGCAACGGCAACCAGGAGAGCGACGGGGACTTGTCTGCAACATATTTTGCAGGTAGAAGATGATGGTTGAGGGTAAAATCAGGAGTTCCAACTTGAATGTCTTACCCTTCAGATGTCAAAAGGAGAAGGGGCATAGAAAATAAGATACAAATCTGTATCTTATTATCTTTTTTCCCTAAGATCACTTAGGGAAAAAGTGTAGATGAAGAAAAGAATTCAAAATAGTGACTGACAGCAAAGGGGAAGAACATATCAGAGACTTCTCTTAAATGTATTTACTTTACAAAGCCTACTCGGAATTCTAAGCATTGTGTGGCTCGGGCCTGAAATCCATCAAATGTGCAGTTCTGGATGTTTCTGCCACATCATGTTATCTACAGTTCAGCAAACACATTATGTTGTTTCAGATGTCAGAGCCTTTACACATATCATCCTTTGGCTTAAAATTCAATCTTGTCACCTACACTCTTCCATTACCAATCACCTGGAAATTCCAACTCATCCTTCAAGAATTAAGTTAATGGACACTTCCCTGATCCTGCCCTCCTTTGTGCTGTCCTTGTGACTGATTCTGTTGCAGCCACTATCTGTTCTCCAGTCAGTCTTCCCAGAACAATGTCAGCCCTTTGAGGGTGGTATTTTCTCATATTTGCCTTCGTATCCCTAGCACCCAGCATGGAGTTATGCTTATTCAGGGGCAACAGCGTGACTGCTACTCCAAAACATGGGCGTCCTCTTCCAAGCCTCTCGCAACAAGAGAGTTATCTTCCAGCCCAGGGTGGGGATACGACCTACAACTTCTCCTCTGAGCCACCTTCAAGCCACCTTTCCTATAGGTAGGTTTACCAAAAGCATAATTAAGCTTTATAATATATTCTTCTCAAAAAACATAAAAAAATCCATTGTTTCAACCAAAGAAGATTGTGTTCCCATTTTGTATGTATCAGTAGTAGTTTAAGATCCTAGACAAACATTTAGATTTCTTTAAACAAATGGTTTTCAAACATTCAGAACAAGACTTTAATGATAAAATGCTTATTTGTTAAAAATGCTCATTTCCCAGACCCACCTCCCCAAATCCTTACTCTTTATGTCTAAGGTAGATTTTAGGTATCCAGATTTTTACTTAGCAGCCCAAAAGAAACTAATATAAGTAGACCTTTAAGGACATTTCAAAGGAACTTTAAGGATTTCAAAAAGCCATCCCACTTCACATTTGACCCCAAAGGCATTCAATACTAAGGAGCACAGACACAGAAGCAGCTATGTTAAATTCCAGATTATTCTAAAGGCAGATTATTTAAAAAACAACTTAAGAAAGTTTATAATTACCAGAATTTTATGCTTAATTATAGAAAGATTTCATTAAACTTATATTCTTTGTCCATAGCTGTCCCCATATTTAATCACATATACATCTGGAATAGTGAATTATGGAGAAATAAGGAGGAGAGCTGTCTATTTTATTTTTCCTCCCCTTCTACAGGCACCTCTCTGAAGTCTATAAAATATATAGCACTTTCCTTCATTTTCATCTCAAGATGTTTCCTTCTAACTATATTCTACTAACACATTTACAGTATCCAGACACAGTATTTTCTAGATAGTCAAGGAAAGGAGTTTATTTAGCTCTATCTATCAAAGAGCCAAATGCACGTGGAAAAAATATCTAGTTGTAGTAAGTGATAATCATCTGGGGGCACCAGAGGTGAGCAGATATAACAGCGGCCATATCTCAATCCACTGGTCAACGAGGCTGATTCAGCCACCTAGCCCAGCTCAATGGGAAGCACCTTCCTTGAATCTCTACCAGTGTTCTTCCCAAACCTGTACATTTGCACAAAACAGACACACCTCCCCAACTCAGGACAGCCTCCTTTCTGTAGGGAGACACATTTAGATATCTTCTATGAAAGCCTCTAAATGATAATAGCCAACAATGTTTTTAAAAGGGATCTTTTTATAAATAATCACCCTCTCAAAAGTAAAACAGATACTAATAGTTATCAATGGGTGACTGAGTTTTAGGTGAGCAGCAGTGACCCACGCAGAACTGAGGTTGTTGTCAACACTGTAGTTTTAATAAGATAAATTCAGAGCCTCTGTCTTTTTCAGCAATCGAATCAGCTAATTCACGTAACTCTAAAGATGGTTTCCATGCATTTCTGAGACTGCGGGAGCTCCGTAGGTGTAGTTCAATAACTTCAGCTGCCTTAAAACATCTGATCAATAGCCCAGGGCTAAGCAGGGCCCCAGGAGGAAATCTTCTTGCCAGAAATGTTTAAATCATCTCCTTAGTCTTGAACCTTAACCACTGCCAAAGTATTTACCCTAATTAACTCCTCAAATATAGTTCCCTTGGGATAAATTCAAGTTATGTTCTACCTAAACTTCTAAAAAAGGGAATCCTCTAATTTCCCCAAATTACTATCCCATTAGTCAGCTGGCTAATCCTTTTAAACTCTATGCTAAAACTTTTTCCAAAAACCTTCAAAATTGAGGTGTTAAATCTAATACCTTCTCTAAGAAGTGAATGGATGCTTTAAGCATAACTATTTCTCTACAGAACACTGTCTTCCTTTGGTCCATCTGGCTATAAAAACAATTCAGGGAACATAAGACTTTTCTGCAATGCCTCAGTAGCTAAAACATGTTAACTCTAGAGAAATGGTTATGATAAAAGTGTATAATCTTGACTCTCTTAATAGCTAAAATCAATAGCATTAAATGTTCGCAAAGTGTTGCCATTGGTAAGAAGCAGAATAACAGTTTGGGGAACATGTTGGCTGGGCCATAATGGAGTGAAAGATTTTCATAGGAAGAGATATTAGGGTTAAGGGGCATTCCCAGCAGAGTCAAGGCAAAATTAAGAAATAGGGGCTCGGGGAAGGTAGAAATGTTTTTGTTAAACTGCAAGGAAATAAAGCTGTAAAGGCGGGTTGAAGCCAGATTACAAAGACCCTGAGTTAAGTAAATACTGTGGATTTTATTCTGCAGACAATGGGAAGCCATTAAAGATTACTGAGAATGAGCATTGCTGAAACCTATTTCCAGCCTCACACAATTCTAGAGATGCAAAATAATTGCACATTTGAGATGGGAAAAGTATAAGTGGTTATCATTAGCATGGAAATCTATAGTATGTAGTTCAAATTCACAGGCTTTGAGTATGACTACCACTTTGAATTCTGATCATGTCACATATTAGCTGTATGTCTTTGGGAAAGTTATTTAATATCTGTGCATTTCACTTTCCTTATATATAAAAAGGAGTAATAATGGGACATTATATAGAATAGCATTTTAGGATTAAGTAGCATTTTATGTGCTATTTACTGTAGTCCTTAGAATAGCACCTGATACATAGTAATCACTCATAAAATGTCAGTTATTATTACTATTCCTTTGTAAGCACTGTTTATATATATATATATATATATATATATATATATAATAGATATATATAATGTTACCCACACAATAAATCACAGAATAGATTGAAACAATAATAGTAACTCTTTAATAAATGAATTAATACAATAATCTTCACTTTACAGCAGAGTAACTGAGATGAAGATGTAAATAGTTTTACAAGTTTGCACACTTATTAGATTAGAGGACCAAGAACCAATGGGGTTTCCCAACTCTGGACTATGAGCTCTCTATCAACATTTCTGTCCGCTTTGAGCAACTGCACTAATTAAACTGGATTGGCGTAACACGAGAAGAGTGCATTTCACCATTCTTTTCCTCAAGGTGAAGAATGACATGGCACTAGTTGGGTGTGTAGTAACATCATTTTAGATGTTTTATTAGCCACATCAACCCAAAACTCTCAAGAATATGTATATTTGGTATGAGCACTCTCTGATTTCCAAAGGTTACATTTCAAAAAGTCCGTATCTGATCATCCACCAACTTTATACCTCCCTTTACCTTTCTACTCCAGTTCCTTCTTTCTAATCAACGGAAATGGCACAAATAGGGCTGCACTTCAAACAGATTGTTCTGGCATCACTAGGAAGGCTGGGTTGAAGCAGGAAAAGTCTAGGAAAAGGAGTCCAGTTCAGAACCTAATAGTATTCAGAAAAACTTGTACTTTTCAACATTAATTGTGGTTCTTATTGGGACTATCAGTTTTACCCTGGGTAAATACCCTGTGTGTCCTCTCCTGAGACACAGATGTAATACCCCCAAGCTGGGCCACATAGGGTACTTCAGCCCCTGTGCACAACTGTTGGAACTCAAACATGGAGCCAAACTCTAATCAATTAAAATACTTCCTACACAGCTTAGAGGAAAGGTGAAAAATGATTTTCCTAAAGGTTGAGAAAACTCTGACAATAGGAGCTTGGAACTTGGAGCTAACAGCTTTGTCTCTTACCATTTGGAGGCTCTGGTCCAAAGTAGGATACTTGAAAAAAGTAAAGGGAGATGAGAGGAGAGTCCTGGGAGAGTTCCAGTCTCCAGGGGTCTATTGCTCTGCCAAGACTGACTTTCCACCACTACATTTAATTTGCAGATGGTTCAAAAATCATTCTAATAAGTGCCTGCTTTTCCCCTTGTTCCATCTCTTCATGGTAAGGTTTCTGCCACTAACAACCCAGAATCCTAACTCAAGGAGATATGAAGAAACATATGGACTGAGAAGGAGTTGTTAGATTTTGCAACTTGTCCGTAGGTAGCCTGAAGGAAGCTGGAATCAGCAAACTGCTGGCAACAGAACGCAGACGTCACAGGGTAATGACCAGAGGAGAGGGAAGAAGTGGAGTTAGTGAAGGTGTGTTAACTCCTGAGAAGTGCAGAAGGAAAGAAATGGGCAGAGACTTTAAGGAGTAACAGGAGATTATGAGTATAAGAGAATAAGCCCCGCTTACTGTATATGGGTAATTCTTACTTTATAAAAATAAATTAATATTTTATTATAAAATGGCTGTTACACTGTTATTCAAAAGGCTACAGAGGCCCTCTTTAGGATCTCTTCGTGGCTTTTCCAGTATATGGAAACCAGGTCAACCAACAACATAGTTATAAATTTGTGAAAAAAGCTTTGGTTTTGTTGGCATTTTTAATGATTTCATTATAGTGACTTTTTAAAGGGTCAGTCTTTTTCAGCTATGCCAAGGGAAGTCAACAAAAGCCTTCAGTTGATTTGGGGACTAAATATTTAAAAGGGGGACACATGGATTCCTATGGCTGAACTTACAGCTGTGGTAACTAGTAAAAGGCAGAACTTACTGGTATAGAATTTGTTTAGTATGTGTCATCTGGAAGTTTTCCTCAAGCCTGTCAGCCAGGTTGGAGGGTTGCAGAGTGGGGAAAAGATGTTGTCTTAATATAGGAAATTGGTCCTCCAAGGACTGACTCAAGTAGAGGCTTCTAGAGTTCAGTTCAGTGAAAGGGGAAGAGAACTGTGGACTGCATGAAAGCTTCCACTACAGCTTACAAACATGACAGCATATTTATGTAGACTCATCCTATCCAACTTTATTTTCACAACATCCCTTTGAGAAAGCCAGAGGAGTTGTCCTCATCTCCTTTGAACAGAGAATATAAAATGCAATTAAAAATAAAATTTTTTTAAAAGAGACTCAGTCACACATATTTTACAAAATAAAATACATTTATGAAAAAGAGAGAGAGATAAGATAAAGGACATTCAGAAAGTTTTGAGTACCATGCTCAACTGCTGAACAGGAAGGCAGAGAACCCAGCTCAGATCTGCTGACATGAAGTCCAGAGGGCCTGGTTCTCTCCTGCTTCTTCTGTAGTTAAGTCTTTCAGCTGCTGTGGTACTGCTACAAAGGCCATATTTTCAGTGAAATATTTAAGAAAAATTATCTTTGTTTGTTTTCTGAAATTTTACCAGAACTTTGGGAGCAGATCTCCCTTGTTTTGGAGTCCTATCTATATAACTCCAGGTGTTCCTGTCCCTATAAAACATTGTTGATTGTTTATTACATCTTGAAGAAATAATAAAGCTAACAAAACAGATTATATTTTTAGGCACCTACTAAAAAACAAGTTTGTTGTGTAAACATGATCTTATTCAATCACAACACCCCTGATAATGAGGATTCACTTCTCAGAAAAGTCACTGGGGTGGGGGACAAGGACACAGGTCCATGTCTGGATTAGTCCACCAAACTAATGAAAAGTGACATATTTGCAAAAATACCAGTCCGTAAGTCAGACCTCAACATTTTCTATTAAGGATACTTCTTTACTTGCGATAAATTTCTCTAGATGAAGATGATGCTGGATTTTCATTTGAAACATTATACATTTCGAAAAGGTAAATGTGAACCTTAGAGGAGAAGCCTTGGTTTTGCTAGCCAGATCTGTTACCAGTGTCAAAGCTTCCTCCGAAGCCAGTTTCCAAAACCACCTTTGTGAAAAATGAGGTAAAGTACAGCATGCATCCTGCTGATGGAGGCTGGCATTTCCACCTGAAAGCTTCCAATCTTACCTTTATGCTTTAAAATATAATATACTATGATTGTAGTACTCTGGTAAACAGGAAATAATTGTCAGCTGTGCTAGATGGTTTGAAGAAGGCCATTGCTTAAAAAGTCAAAGTGCTTTCTTCCCCCAGTGAAGAATGCTTGCCTTTCTTCCAGTAGTCATTTCTCATAAAATCAAGTGAAGGGATGTCTTGAAAACATGCTCCTTTGCAGACAGGTGCACCTTTGCCTCAGTCATGAAGCTGAAATAACTATTGTATTCTTTAATGGGATTTTCAGGTGGTGGGAAGATGATCTGAAAGCCCAAACTAATAAACGTCTGTCTCCTGTGTGTGACCTAGAAAGGACTTCCCTTAGGTAAGCAGGGAGAGTCTGCTGCTGCCATGTCACTGAAATTGCTTTGGAGGGATGTCTCGATTATCATTTTCTGTGTGGAGGTGTGAACCGAGCTCAAACTGCCAAGCGGCTTTCAACAATTGTTCTTTGGTACAATCAATAAGAAGTTTGAAATTCCAAAGCAATACCTTCTGCTCCCTGTTAAAATAAGATTAGTGTGCATTTTACCTGAAAAAAAAAAGAAAAAAATTCTCATGAAAGAATGATTTTTTCCATATTACTTGAAGGAACAAACACTTGACTTTATCTTATTGCTGCTGTTTTTAACTGTCAGCCTATTGAGTCCTCAGCCCCGACAATACAAAAACCAGAGGAAAAACACAGAATAGAAAATTCTTTAAAGGAAAGTACTTTCTAGTACACAGCTCTTTGAAGAAAGATGTCTATATGGGCTGCTATTACAAGAAGATGCCATAATTTACAAAAAAATGGTACCTTGAGGTCTACCAATGTTAACAGCCCAGATTTTCACAACCTGACTTGCTGATCAGTGCTTACTTCTCAAACCTGGGGTACCTCCTAAGAAGCAAGTGCCGGTGATCTCCTTGCCCAGAAGTCAACACTGAATTCACAAACATTTAGTTATGTAAATTTTGTTCTAGAATTAATCTAAATAATGAAAAATTTCAGTAAGGATGGGTAAGTACTTGACAAGAACAAACGCCTTCCCTTAAAACTGGTATTTTTTGTACAAAAGTATTATTCATTAGAACTATTGAATAATTTTGCTTCATAATAAGATATATCAATCTGCTCCATATATCCCTCTAATTTCCATAATATTTTAGGCTTATAAAATGTTTAATAAATTAGAAAAGATGTAATAGTACCCCTAAGGCCATGTCTACCTACACTAACCAATTAAAGCAGTTCCGTAAATCTGACTAGATTAACCCAATACCAGAAGTTAAACTGATAAAAAAAATTTACCAGTCAAAATCAAATGAGAAGTAAACCAGTCATAAGGCTGTCATGTCTTAAAGTAAAATATTTTACTTGAGTAACATCTATAGATAAAAATGCACAGATTATAATGTATAGTTCAATGAATTACCACAAAATAATACATCTATCTAAGTATGTCCCAAGAAAATAAATGAAATAATAAAATGTCATATAACTGTCAACACCATTTTGAATAGCCTAAGTTAATATTACTTGGTTTTAGACTTTATATAAATGATAGCATGTAGAGAAGTCTCTGGTTTCTTTTGCTAGATACTATATTTTTGAGATAATCTTTGTTTGATTTTCTTTGTTGTTGAGGCAATGCATTCATTTTCTTGCTGAGTAATGTTACATTGTATGACTATAGTAGAACCTTCATATCCATTTTACTATTGGTGAACATCTAAATTTCTTGTAGTGTTTGACAATTAAAATTGACTCTACTGTGAATATTTTTCTCTCCTTTAGTCTATTAATATGGTAATATACATTGATTGATTTCTAAATGTTATATTAACCTTGCATTACTAAAATAGACACAATTCTACTGTATTTTCCTTTTTTATATTATTCTATTTGTTGTGCTTATGTTTTATTTAGAATTTTTATATGCTCATGAAAGATATTGGAATTTAACTTTCATCTTATAAATATGCTTTTCAGATTTTGAGGGTATACATAACATTCCCACATGAATTAAGTTAAAAAGTAATTTCTCCATGTATCTTTATGATGCCTGTAGGATCTATATGCCACTTTTAAAAATTATTCATTGTAGTTATTTGTGTCTTCTTTCATTTTTTCATGATCAACATCACTAGGGTGTACCAAATTTATTTATTTTTCTGAAGAACCAACTTTTATCTTTGTTAATGTTCTCTATTGTATTTTCAAAAGTCTGCCACTATAATTGTACTTTTGTATAGTTCTTTTAGTTCTGTCAACTTTGCTTTAGATTTTCATAGTATTTTATTACATGCATATCAATTTAGAATGATAACATCATCCTTGGTGAATTAAATATTTTATCATTGTACAATGTGTCTCTCTATTTCTAGACTTTTTTAACTTAAAATCTATTTTATTATGACAACTTTCTCCTGCATTGTTTGCTTTGAAACATTCTGAATCCTACTAATAACAAACATCCTTTGTAAGCCGCTTGTAAGTAAAACTTACTTAACATTTATGTTCAGTCTGATGCTTTGTCTTTCTATTGGAGCTTATAGTTCATTCACATTTAGACAAAATGTCAATACATTTTGCTTTAAACGTACCACATTGTTCTCACAAACTTGTTTTCAAAGCATATGAACCTAGACTTAATTGGCAATATAAAATTTCTCTAATCAGGCTCCAAGTATTTCCCTTCAACTTTTGGCTTTGGATTAGGTTTTGACCCATTTATTCCAAGTGAAAAGTAAATAAACACAGGATGTCTGGCACCCATGCTGAACCTGGCAGCTTCCAATTCAAGAGAACATGTCTGTCATGTAGGAAAGGATCTGTTTGAGATGTTTTAAGAGTGAATATAGATGTTGCTTATATTAGCAAAATAATTCTCTGCCCATCATTCCCTGGTCCCTTCAATGCACCATTCCTTTAACTATGTCCAGGAAGAAAGCATCATCCCTGAAGAACTGGAAAACTCTGAAGTCCATGTTAGCTCTGGGTAAGGCAATGATAATTCTACAGAGAAATCAACAAAGTTAGTGTGCATATTTTTTTTATATTTTGACCTCCTTCACCCATTTCAGTCCCCAAACTCCATCTCCTGCCTCTGGTACCAACACTTTATTTCTTGTATTTTTGACTTTGTTTTGTTTACTTATCTGCTGTTTTCAAATTCCACATCTCTGACATATTTTTACTACATATTCTATGGTCTTTCCCTTCTTTCTTGACTCTTTCAACATTACTTAGTGGTTTTTATTTTCCCTTCTATTAAATTGTTACTATTATTGAAGTGTTTACTCACAAAATTATAACATGGATTCTTGATTTATCAACCTTTAATTAAAATTAACAGTCTTAAAGAGGAAACATTTATTTTATCACCCAAGTCAGAATACTCTGAGAATGAAATAAGATGATAGCAATCTTTATTTTTAGATGAGTCACATACAAACCAGGACTTATACTCATGCTATATTTTTACTACTTTCTATAGAATTTATGTACAGAATAACATAAACTTTCTCTGTGCTCACAACTTATGTGTTACACTTGTGTATTTTAATTAAAAATATATTGAAACCCAAAATAAATTTTTGTGGAGTGAATATTTATTTAAATTAACCAATATATTTATGTTTTTTTACTGATTTTTATTTTGTCCTGCATCTCAAAACTTCCATCTTTGATTATCTATCTATCTATCTATCTATCTATTTTTGCCTAGAGAACCTTCTTAAGTTTTTTTTAGTTCATTCATGGAGATAATTTCTTTAGATATATTTTCAAAAAATATTTTGCCTCTATTTTCTAAAAGGTAATTTTTACTGAATATAGAATTATAGGTTGAAAGTGACTTTTATTCAGAGCTTTCTAGATATCATTCTATTTTCCTCTGATTTTCATTATTTATCATAAGAAGTCAGCTTTCAATGTTTTAATTATGTACAATTCTCAGTCATCTCTTCAGGTATTTCTTTTGTTCTTTGGTCTCTTTCCTCTTCTTTTGGGACTCTTAATACATAAATATTATTATCTTTCACCATTTCCTGCATGTCACTTATGTTTTGTCCTCTGTCATCTATACTTCTGTGTTTCTCTACTACATTCTAGGTTTTTTACTGAGCTACATTCTTCCTCATCAGTTTGGTCTCTAGTTCTGGACAATTTGTTCTTCAGCCTGCATCTTGAGGTCTTAATTTCAGTCATTGTAATTTTTATTTCAATAATTTCCAGTTATTATTTTTTATAATTTTTACTTACTTGCTAAAATTCTTTACCTTGTCTTTGAATTGATGAAATACAGTTATTATAATGATTTCAATATGTGTCATATAACTTAATTTTTTGGATACTCTGGGTGTTAGGTAGAATATTTATTTATTAATGTATTTATTTTAAATACTTGCCTAAGGACATTTTTTCACTTTTTTTTATGAAAGAGAGAAAAGGGAGAGAGGAAGAGGAACATCAATGTGAGAGAGAAACATCAATTGGTTGCTTCTCATATGCATCCAACCCAGGACTGAACCTAGGTATGTGCCTTGACTGGGAATCAAACCCACGACTTTTCCATTCAGAGGACGATGCTCCAACCAACTGATCCACACTGGCTAGGGCCTGAGTGTCAGGTGGAATAGTAATTTCCCAAAGATATCTAAACATGACTTCTGGAACTGTGAATATGTTAGGTTATATAACAAGGAAAAATTAAGGTTGATGGTTAGATTACAGTAGCTAATTAGCTAGCTTTCTTTAATTAGCTAACATTTTGATGAAGAGATTACTATGCTTTGAAATTGACAGACAATAATGATCTTAGGGTGGGTAGATTATGCTGGAACC
The DNA here is from genome assembly GCA_004024845.1 of Tonatia bakeri. Taxonomy (NCBI): domain Eukaryota; kingdom Metazoa; phylum Chordata; class Mammalia; order Chiroptera; family Phyllostomidae; genus Tonatia; species Tonatia bakeri. The sequence continues at coordinate 177,700 of PVIA01000299.1, read as the reverse complement.
AGCATAATCACAAATATTCTTATAAGTGTAAGAGAGAGGCAAAATAGGGAGAACCAGGGAATTTCATTAAGAAAAGAATTCTGCCTAATATTGCTGGCTATGAAGATAAAAAGCAGAGACCAGGCCATCTTCATCATCTGGAAAACAAAGAATTATGAATTATCTCCCTGAACCTCAGTAAGTATCACAACCCTGCTCACAGCCTAATTTTAGTCCAATAACATCCATTTCAGACTTCTGATCTCCAGAACTGTAGGAATACTAAATTTGTGTTAAGTCACTAAATTTATGGTTATTTGTGACAGCAGCCACAGAAAACTAATACCCCTAGAAGTCTATGTCTATTGTATTTCTTCTCTTATTTTTGTTTGAGTATCTGATATCAGATGTGAAAAGTGTACAAATGTGAAACTCCAAAAGAGATTAATTTTTTTGAGGCAGACAGCTAGATCAAGAGCAGTACAATCAAGGGTTAAGATGATTGCAAAGTGGACTTCAATTTTTGTTAAGGTTGTACTACTTCAGGCTTACCTTCATTCTTATTTATGAACTAAAATCTTGGCATTTGACAAGGATCTTTATTTTTGGTAGGATCTTGACTTCAATTTTCATACTTCCTGCCTTTTACAGTGCTCTGCTCAGTTTTCAAACTACTCAGCTAAAAGTTGGAATCATTAATTTCCTTGCGAAAATCAGCACCAAACGTCAATTCACCTCTTCTGGCTTTCTTGTTCTTATGGTCTTGTCCCCATAAATGCTCACTACCATTGTAGCATTCTATTGTCTTTAAATATAAACAATTTGTTTTACTATTTAAATACTTAAATATTATTTCAGCTTTTCCAATTGTTTCCAGTAGGAGAGTTGTCCCAAGCAATGTAACCTTCCATTTTCTGAAGTGGAATTATAGCACTGCCAATTTCATACAGAAATGTCCTCCACATTAGTATGTGATGTGTTGATAAATGTTTAACCAGATTTCCAGGGAAGAAAAAGAATCTCTGATTTATAATGTTTTTTTGTTTATTTCTATGATGTCAACATTCCCCCCAATCAATTTTAAACTGTCTTCCTGACATTACTGCATTTACAGTTGAGAAGACACACAATTGGCTCTCAGGAGCCGTGTGAGCCCACTCCAGCCCAAAACTGTATCTCACTTCCAAAATATGATAAAATCAGTTGTAACATTTGTATGGGCACCCTTATGCCAAACACACTATTATTAAACAACTTATTCTAAACACATTACTCATGGTACACATGTACTAACTGAACACATATTTAGTGAACTCAGACAATGAGCCAGATCCCAAGTGTCATGTTTATTGTGTTCAGTGGTGAGACACAATAAACATGACACTTGAGATCTGGCTCATTGTCTGAGTTCACTAAATATGTGAACTTATGCCTCCTTAAGACTTCACATGTAAGTAGATGAACAAGTGTTAAATCATCACTCAAGTAAACATTTAATTTCATATTATGATAAGCTCTGTGAAGCAAAAGATAGGATGTTATGAGAAATTATAATGGAGGAGTTAATTTACATAAAGGACCAAGGGAGGACATCTTTTAAAAAGTGACATTGAAACTGAAACCTAAGGAATGAGGAGTCAACCAGGCTGAGTAGAAGAAATTTGACTCCATCATAGAAATATCATATATCAAATTGTCTACTTTCTGGAGTAAAAGAGTATAGGTAAACTCATTCTTCCACATGAAAGTTTCAAATTATTGACAGAAATTTGTATAGCCTAATGTTCCATCTATTTTTCTCTATATATTCATACCCTGGTATGACTCCTTCTCCAACATGATGTCTTAGGCATGTTTTTAAAAGTTTGTAACTTGGTGTTCTTTGAAATCTCTATTCTTACCAAAATAAATTAGATTTGATTGATTTACCAGAACCCTACATAATAGCCTATATGTCTTCTAATAAGTATAGAAGACAGTGAAACTACTATCTCTATATTTGGGGATACAATTCTACAACTTTATTTACTGCATTCTTACATAACCTACAGCATGGTGATCAGATTGCTAATATTGTTCTCCAGGTTTACAAGAACCTAAAGTACCTTTCCAACAATGGAAATAAGATATAATTATGCTCTTGTTAGTTTTAATGTTAAACTAGAATTTGTTGTACTCTCATCTTTAAAATTGGTAACATATTTCAGACTGCAATTATTTTCTACAAATGTGAACAAGTGATTATTATACTCCATTCACAACTTCTCTCTTTTATGCTCATTATCGTAGCATATGTTATACTGGTAGGACTAAAAACAGTTTACTTAACTCAGTAGTTTCAATCAAGGGTCGTGCTTCCCTCCTGAGAATATTTGGTAATATCTGGGGACACTGTGAATTGTTAGCCTTGGAACAGTTTCATTGGCATCTAGTGGGTGGAGGCCAGGGATGCCACTAAACATCCCACAGGGGACAGGACAGCCCTTCATGAAAAAGGATTATATGATCTACATGTAAAATGTGCTAGGTTTAAGAAACCCTGAGCTAACTAGATTGATTTATGGACCACTATTCATACCTGGATTATTTAACTACTGTACCTATTTAAATTTTAAGTAGTGAACTATGGCTAAATATTACATTTTGATTAATAGAACTTCATATATTTTCATATGCTGCCATATGAGTCCAGAAGGACTTTCATTGATTTTTTACAGCACAAGCCATATAAGGGTTTATTCACATAAATAGTAGGTAATCTTTCATAAATATTCTAGAGGTTTTAAAAATAAATCATGGCAATGCAAAGTTATATACCTTTTCATAATTGCTCATTGAATTATTTTATTTGATATATCCTTTGGGGTTTTTTTCCCCTTCTTTTCCATTACAGACATTGTATAGCTTGTGGTAAGAAATTAATGGTATGTCCAGTTGGACTCCTACCACACTAAAAGTTTCATTGAAAGCTTTACTTTAAATGTATTGTTTCCTTGTTGCAAGAGTAGGCTTGAAGACAAAATGCTGCACCTGTGGGGATTCTCAGCATCATGCGCATGCAACCAAATGACACTATAGAAAGTGGAAATACAGGTTGGACACAATGGACACAAGACGAAGACCTTGGGCTGACCTTAGACACCACAAAGCATCTTGTTTGTTTATGCTGAAGACAATTTGAATTGCCTAAATTTCCCCAGCAAGTTCAACAACATTCAGATATTCTATCTCCCATAACTTTCAAACATTTTTGTTTAGCTGGTAGAAGGAGCCTGAGATTTTTGGTTCTTGGTCCCAATCTCCAGGGAGAATAGTAAAGTGACAGTTTCCCCAGGCCAGCACTGGTGACCCTTGAAGGTGTGTAGCTCAGCGCTGTGATGACAGCTTTCACTTACACTCCATCTGCATCATGCTTTAACTTAACTTTGCAATGCCATCTGCCAGCTGCACACCTGATCTACAAAATAGTAGCTCTGGGAGATCAGTTAAATGAATGAAGATTCTGACACGTAGTTCAGTCATGAATTACTAATGCTTCTAAGGCTCAAGGTTAGCTTCCTAGATCCTTATGTGAGGATTATTAGCAGCAGTGAAATTATTCAGACTATAGTATCTGATTCAAATTTGTTCAACATTTTCTCTCCCATATAATGTAATAGCATTTAATAAAAATAAAAAGGCATATTTTTGCCAACCTATAAAGACTCTGTGGATGTTTGAAATATTACTCCACTTATTGGCTAGATTCTCAAGTGACAAACAGAGGACCCCTGGGATAAGTTAAACATGAGTTCCACAGCAGCACGAGCATTGCTCGGTGCACAGCTGTACCTCTGGGTCATCAGTGGCCAATATGTGGCAGGTGCTCAATAACCAATAAAGCGCTGCGGCAAGCAAAACACTCATTTCAATGAGCATAGCCCTATCTTTTATTTAACATGTACTATAGCTTCCTCTAGCTCTTAAAAATCTCCCAATGTCTAGAACTATTCCCTCATTCCATTGATAGCAAATAAATATTAGAGACTACGCGATGACAGGCTGTCCACTTACAATAAATTTTATCAGCCTGAATTTTTCTCTGTTAAAAACAAATAGGATTGCTTCTGTGCTTGTTATCTACTTTAAGCCTAAGCACAGTGGGGGGCAGGGGCCAAAAAAAAATCTCTGAACCGTCTTCCATTGTCACTATACCTTTTATGACTGAAGACATATTCTTATTCAGCAAACTGATGAGCTGAATTTTATTGAGAGATTTGTGGTAAAACTCAAGAAGATTTGTGTAATATTCTCTCCCATACTAAGAAAAGATCTTCTCATCCATCATCAATGGTTGATAAGAAGTGCTGTTTTTAACAACATTTCTGATGATGAATGAGCATATCCTTCTCTCATAGTAAAATAAATATTAGAAAACAATCTTCTTGCATCATGGAAGAAATCTTTCAATACAGTTTAATCACAAAGGGTGGAAGTGAGCTTAAACAGGGGAAGGCAGTGTGTGGAGAAAGGTGGCCCATCGACAGTGGGGAAAATAAGTCAGTCCCTATTCTGCACTCCAACTAACACGTTAATATTGTTCATCTTAAGTGTATATTTCTGTGTCATGTACATTAGGAATCAAGAGGGAGACAGTAAGCCTTAATTAATTATTTTCATAGGAAAGAGTACCTCTGGGAAAGAAAAAAATACCCCCAAGAAATATCACAAGCTCACTCTAATTTACGACTCTAGTTCCTAGGTATAGAAATTGGTGTTACGTCCTTTTAAGAGTATGTAGCAATCTGATTTATTTAAGCTCCAGGGCAATATGCTAAAAAGGCAACTTTTTTTTTAAATTGAGACTGGATCATGATTAGTTCTTTTGTTACAGGATTAAGAAAGGATAAATGGGTGGCCGTAGGATGCTACTTAGTGACTCCATGAATGTTTTATGTAGTCTGCAAAAATGTCACTTTGAAATAGCTGTAACAATAGTGTTTCTCAGTATTTTGGGCCCTTAAAACATTTCCATTAAAAAGCTGATTTGAAAAGAAAAAAATCAAATTATTTTAAATCCTACTAGACTAAATTAAGATGATGATTTCATTTCAGTGCAAAATCAACTGGAGTTTGGGAGTGAATTAAAACATAGACATAAGATCCTAAATACTTGATATTAATTTTTTAAAATCTGTTTTTCATTTAGAAAAGAACTTAAGTCCTAACAGGTATATAAGGTATAAAATATGGTTGTCACTTCAACAAATGTACATGGTTAGAGTTAGGTCTTATCGCTTCAAACTCATTGAAGTAACAATAATAGATAATTCCAGAGATACTGACTCATTATAGAAGTTTGCATATTTTTTAAGTAAAGGGACAGATAATAAACATTTTAAGCTTTGCAGTCCATATTACCTGTCACAACTACCTAACTCTATGAATGGAGCCATAAATGATACATAAATGGATGCAGTAACTATGTTCCAGTAAAACTTTATTCATAAGTAGACTAGATTTGACCTATAGGTTGTCATTTGCTAATCCATGACTTACTCCAAATACGGGTATTTCCTGCTTATGTAAAATGAAATCTGGAGGTTGGCAGGTGCGGAGTTTCTCAGCAGTTCCGAGAGTCTTAGTACTGGGTCTGCCCGCTGCTCTGGGACTCGATCGCAGAATCCTAAAATGGCTGCTACCACTTCAAATATTTGATCCTAAATTGTCCATGTCTAACTACAGAAAGCATAAATGCTGTCAGAGCATTGAGGGTGAGCCTTCCTCATCTGCAACTCCTCTTTGATAAGGAAGGGAAAAAATCTCCCAGAAGACTCCAGTATTTTCCTTTCATCTATTTAGTCAGATTGAATCACACACCTATCCCTAAGTCAACCATTACCTAAGGGGGATAGAGTAGACAGGAATAATTGAATTTGTTCCTTGGGGCTGATCTTATTACCACAGAAAAAGGTTCTGATACGTGGATGAAGATAGAATGGCTATTATGTAGGCTATCAATATAGATCACACAAACAGTATTGAGGTTTGTTCTGTTTTGCCAGTTAGAACGTAAGATCTTAGATGGCTTTCAGATTCTATTTTGATTCATAGATAAAAAAATGAAAATGACTCCTTTGGGTCTTTTATCTTCTCCATTAAAGTTCTATGCTTGCTCTTGGACTGCATACATTTGAGAAAGATAATTTTATTTTGCTGTTCATTGTCTAGCTGAACATTTGCACAAAACAGTAGAAAATATCTCTAAAGATATTGATAAATGGAGGGGACAAGTCTGTTTTTTAGAGATACACTCCTACAAGTTCTCTCCACTTAAACAAGTGCAAATCTAAGTACAGAGACCCAATTTTGGTCCCAAGAAAAATCATCGTGGAAGGTGTGCATGAGCCTAAGTTGAACTGCAGATTGTGTCCCTGCCAGGGTATGGCTGTGTCTGACAGTGAGCAGAGTAGCTGCCCGGTGCTATTTAGGACACACAGTCTGTAGAGTAGGGATGTCCAACCTTTTGGGGTCTCTAGGCCACACTGGGAGAAGAAGGATTGTCTTGGGCCTCACATTAAATACTTTGTGACACGTAATCACAAAAAAATCTCATAATGTTTTAAGTAAATTTATGATTTTGTGTTGGGCTGCATTCATAGCCACCCTGGGCTGCATGTGGCCTGTGGGCTGGGGGTTGGGCACCTCCACTAGAGAGAGAATATTTCCTAAAGAAAGAGAAGTCAAGTGAACAGACGTGCTCAAAACAAACCCTTTGTTGATAAAAAAAAAAGACCGTCTATTCCAAACAAGACATGATACCTCACTCGAGCGTATTCCTTAACTTATGCGTGAATGGACTTGAGAAGAGGATCTGTAATTAAAATTGAGAATTATTTTATCTCAAACTCTTTGAAGCTTTAAAGCACAAAGCACAAAATAGAACAGCAAAGAGAGGAGTGGTTTACCAGTCTGTCCCTGATGAGAATGTAACCTCATTTCAGGGATCCAAGGACTCTGAAGAGGACTGTGACACTGCAGCCCCACCTCAGCAGCAGTGACATGAGCAATGCCTGTCCAAGACATGGGGCCCAGAGGAGGCAGAGACAGGGCACAGAGGTGACTGCAGTACCCAATTAAGCTACTTAATGCACAATGAAAGAAATGTTTCCTGGTGGGATGCAGGTCACTGGAAGAAATAGTAAGACACAGCTCCCCAGCTATCTTGGCCTTAGCGGCAGAGACAAAGCAGAGCAGAAGACAAGATCAAGGTCTACGCCACATTGGATGAATTTGAGAGCATGTGTGTGGTATCCCCTAAGAACTTCAAAATATCTTGGGGGACCTTTGGAAGGGAGATGTCCTGCAATTGAAAAAGATGATAAAATACTGCTTATTAAAACTAATGAGATGTTCATTATAAGATTATACTCATGGGGTTAGAGAAAGCACAAAATACCAACATAAAATGAAGCTTATAAAAGAGAGATTGTCTCATTAATTCTTTTTTGTCTTCTAATAATCTGTCTGTGCAAGTCCAACATAACTGATAAAAAACATTTTGAAAAACACCAAATTATTAATGACTTTTGTGATGATATATTCAACCTAAACGAGGGAGTATTCTAAGTAGTACCCACACATAGAGTAGAAGGGAATTCAAATGTCTTCCTTCTCCAAAATGCTTTGTCCCCAGCCTTGCTCATACCAGAAACTCTCACATTAATCTATGGACATTGACTGCTGCATTCTTTCAGGTGCGAGGCCTTGGGTCTGGTCATTCTAATCCTATTACACACTCCACTAGGTTAAGGCATCGAAGGCCTGGGTTAGCATGCAAAAGCTACCTGGAAGAGATAAAACATTAAGCAATTTCATGCCATTAGAACCTTAACTCATCAGATTAGTTTCAATCACTCAGAAAGACCCTTGAGGGAGCCAAGCATGGGCAAATAACAAATGTATTTCAATGGGATACTATGAGCATGGCACTTCATTTCTGAGGAGGGAAGTTCACAGAATTAGCAGAAAATGTGCTTTATTGTCATTACTCTTTAGGCTTTGCCCAGTTTTTATCTATATCTCTCCGGAAATGCTAGTAACTCCTTTTTTTAATTTTCTAATATGTATGTGGACACATATAATCCCCACACTCCGGTCAGAATATATAGTTAGATATTTTGTTTTCAGAAATCTTGAGCAATTCAGAAGTTACTTTGTCATAGTTTTTTATTCATAGCTGCTGTGCTAGTTTTCCTGTTCACCACTACTATTCACTGAATGCTCAGAGCTTGATAGTCTTTGAGAGAAATGCTTTAAGTGGCAAAGCCAGGGTTTGCACGTTGTTCCATTTGATTTTAAAGTATGAGGGTGTTTTTTGTTTGGTTTTGTTTTTAAGTTAAGATTCATTTCTTATCTAAAAGGAAAAAAAAGGAACCAGAAGCAGAAAGTCTGAAGGTCTTTGCATCCTGCATTTTTGCCGGAGCCAGGTAATAGGAGCTTCATTTAAAAAGGCAAGTGTTATGTTTGCTACATCTAGCTGGCTGCCATCATTTACATTATCTGCCTTAACTAGACCTATAAACATGACAATCTGCAGAATTTTCAGCCCCTGCTATACCTCCTTATACTCACTCATAATAAGAGGAAAATAGAATCCCATGTTATTTTTAAACATCACAAGCTTATAAACCAATATTGCTAAAATCATCATCAGAGGATGAATACAATGACCTTAACCTGTTGTTATTATAACTTTGAGTGAAGTAAGACAAATATTATGTCAGTGAAATTATTCCCAAATATTAGTTCTAACTGCCCCTCAACAACAACAACAACAAAAGAAGTGTAAAAAAAAAATAAAAAAAATATCAGGTAGAAAAATAATTTTATCACACAGTATGATTTCATAGACAATAGCAGCTTATTGCCTCAAGTTTTATAAGGCCATCAGAAACTAAGAGAATTAATTCTACACAACTCATTGCTGTCTACTTACAAATTCATATAATATCCAGAGTGACCAAAGTTTATTGTAAAACATACATATGTGTTAAAGTTTAAAAACAAGATATTTTATGTTTCATGTGTGAACATTTAAAAGGATAAAATTTTACTGCACACCAACAAGAGCAAAATCACTAAGTCATGGATATTTAAAAAACAATGAGAAATTTTAATCAGTGGCACATACGGGAGGAGGGTAGTCAGACTCCCTTTCTCAGGGGAGACCATTTGCTTACCGCAACGATAATCCTGTGTCAACAACAGAGATTGCCGGGCAGTATGAAAACCAGTTGTTAATTAAGTCAATTCAGTGAGGGGCAAACATCACACCAACTCGCTATCTGGCATCAGTTATTCAAATTAATCTATTCATTGAATTTCCTCACTATTTCTACCTGTTACTTTGTTTATTGTACATTATAGTCAGAATATTACTTCCTCACCTGGAGCCGAATGACTCTTTCCACTATGAGTATGGGTCCAAAACCCAACATAAAATCTATCAGAGAAGTACCCAGAGAAGTTTCCAACAGGTTTTCTAAAAGCTAATTACTATTTAGTAAAGAAGTAATGAATGGTACATAGAACTGTTTATGCAAAAACCGTCATTTATTCATCCATTGGTCATTTGTTTATATAATAAATATTAAGCACCTAGTATGTTTCAAGCCTGTAGTCTTTCCCTCTTGTGGCTTACAGTCTAATAGAGAGACTAATATTAACAAAAATATTCACCCGATCTTGCTGAGTAACTTTCTTTTTGTTTCCCTAGAAGAAAAAGAAATCCTCAAAGGGAAATGTTTTGCTGATGTGGAAGAAGTGAAACAAAAAAATGGCAGAAGCTCTAAGAGGCATCAAAATTGACGAGTTCAAAAACTGTTCTGAGCAGCGGAAAAAACATCTAAGTAGGCGTGCTGCATCAAATGGAGAGCACTTTGAGGGTGGCTGCAGTTTAAACCTGTAAGAATAAACACACCGTTTTTATAAATAAATGCCAAATTTTGGGGTTCCCCCCTCATACTATTTACCTAATTCTATACTGTTTAAGATAAAATGTCCAGCATTTAGTCAGAAATTAAATATACACAAAATGTCAAAGAAAAAAAACCTTGTTAAGGGGAACTGAACTCAGAGCTGACACAGTTATTGGAACTGTGAAGCCGAGAATTTAAAATAATTAGGATCAATACATATAGGGTTCTCATGGGTAAGGTGGACAGCAGGAATGATGCGGTGGACAATTTAAGTAAAAAACAAGTCAAAGTCAACTACAAGAAAGAATCACAAGAAAATGCAAGGAGTAAAAACTACAGCCACCGATGAATGTCTTCAAAGAGTTCACCAGTACACTGAGTACAGCTAAAGAAGCAATCAGGAAATTTGAATATAAGTAAGGATGCAATTCAGTGGTGAATGGTCACCTTTTTAACAAATGGTACTGGAAAAATTGGATATACATATGAAAGAAAATGAACCTCACGCTATACACCAACATTGAGTCAAAACAGATCATGGACCTAAACTGAAATCCTAAAGATACAAAACTTCTAGCAAAAAAAATCATGGAAAAAATTTTGTCACCTTGGGTTAGGCAAAAATATTTTTCATTTTGACACCAAGAATATGATAACAAAAAGTAAAAGTTGATAAATTGGACTTCAACAAAATTAAAATCTGCTTTTCAAATAAAATCTGTAATAAAATAAAAAGACAAACTAACCCCATACATGAAGGAAAAGGAGAGACCTGAAAAAAGTGGCATGCCACTCCAGGTGGGTTGGTGGCAATTTTAATAAGCAAGGGAACTTGCTTTGGGCAGCTGAAAGATGAGTATATCTCCACACCTGCCTGCCAAAATCTTAAACATTTATATGGAGGCTTTAATTGAGTTCCGTTATATACACCATCCAGATTGTCTCAACAACACATTACTCCATCAAGACTGCCTTCTTGGGCAGCTTCTAGCTCAAGAAGGCAAGCAGACTGCACAGTCTGAGGACTTGAGAAGGGGGCAGGGCAGAGCCTCTAACTGCCCCCTCAGGTGGATGGTCAACAAGGCCACAGATTAGAATAAAACATTTGAAGAACACATATCTGATAATGGCATATAAAGACTAAATCCTAAGAAAACAATCAACCTAATCTTTAATAGGTAACAATGTGAACAGAGATTTTTAATCAAAAATGATACCTAAATGGTAAATAGCACATGAAAAGGTATTTAATATCAGTAGTCCTCAGGGATATATAAATACAAACTAAAACCAAAATAAGATCCCTTTGAATAGCTATTAGTATGGCTAAAATGAAAACAAAAACCTGACAATACTAATGTGCTGATGGGCAGACAGAACCAGAACACCTATATTGCCAGTTGGAAAGCAGTATGATACAATGCTTTGAAAACAGTTGGATAGCTTCTTTTGGAATTAAATACACATTTACCATACAACTCAGCATTTCCACTCTTAGGATTTATTTTTAAGAGCATTTTTAGCTTCAGAACAAAATTGAGAGGAAGGTAGAAATTTTCCATGTACCCCAAAAGTAGAAAAAATCAATACTGGTACATGTAAGAACATAGACATATCTCAAAAGCATTATGCAAAATGAAAGGAGCCAGACTCTAAAACTATATATTGTAGGCTTCCAAAAATGATATTGGGGGTAGTCAAAGCTGTTAAAAAAGAAGTCAGTGATTCTCGGGGGCTGTGGTATCGGTAGTCAGGAGAAATGGCTACAGTGGAGTGTTTAGGAACTTCAGGGGGTGACGGAAGCGTTGATTATTGCAGCTACATATCCAACAGAAAAGTTTATAGAACCTGTGCCTTCTTCAAAACTCATACAACTATGCCAAAAATAATGGTGAATTTTATGTTAAAATTTTCAGTAAACCTATCTGTGAAGAAGGATTCCAAAATGAATTTCTTCACCTAGGGAATAACCACATCTAATACTTTGGCTTACTTTTTAAAAAATTTCTGGTTGTGTGTGTATGTGTTTTGTCCATATATAATTTTATATTCTTCACTAAATACTATACTTAGAGCATTTTCTCACCTTTCAATCATCTTCCAAAAAGTGATTTTTTAAAAAAAATTGTGTAGCATCAAATTTTATGTCATGGAAAAAAGGGTACAAAATTTTTTGTTAATTATTATTGAATGACAAAATTATTATTAAATGAAAGGTTTAAGAATCTAATTGCTATACAAGTTTTAGTGTTCATGTGTTCATTATTTATTTTTATGTACTTAATCACTCAAAAAACATGAATTAAGCATCAATGATAATAAACAAAATGAAGTTGAATGGGATCCATGCTCTCAAAAAGGTGAATGAATAATAGTGAGGACACAACCAATTCAACAACTAATCATAATCCTGATGACATAATAGAGGTATAAAAAGTGCAGTTATTTATAATATTCATCAATTACTATGACACTTTCATGCTGAACCATTTTATACAACTAATCACATTAAGTCTGTTTTTATTTTAAATTTGCATTTATATGCCTACATGAATGAGATTTTCTTTGTTCATGGTGATTCTGGTCACCCTTGCTTTGAAAATACTCTGTATAAACTTACGGTGTGCAACTTTAACATGCACTCATTTTCTTTTCCTGTGTCAGATTTAAGCCACAACACTTTCTGATGAAAACTCTGGCTCCTCTGCAGGTTTTCTCACGGCTGTGAGCCAAGGTGACCACAGACTAGTTAGTGAAACTCAATCATTGGACGGGCCTTTCCATTTTCATAAAAGGTCAAGTCTTTCACCCAGTAGTTTATCTTAACCCTTAATTAGCAGTACAGAAACAGCATTTCATTTTATTCCTTACCGTGAAGTTTAAGTGCTCTCAGAGCAACATGTTTTATCAAAGGGCCAAACACCACCACCACCACCACCACGCAGAGAGATCTTTCATTCTTCTGAATAGTCTAGATCTCATCCCCAAATACGGCTGCCCAGAGAAGCACTGTGTTTGCTACATTGTTTGGGGTTCCTCGGAATTTTACTGGCATTTCCTCACTAACCTTCACTACGTCTCAGCTGCATATAAGAAGAGATGCTGAAGTACAGATGGTATTTTAAGGAACCTGCTTGTATGAGCCATCTAGGGCTGTCATAAAAACACAAATTTCCACAGATTGGGTGGCTTAAACAACAGACATCTATTTTGATATAATTCCAGAGGCTTGAATTCCAAAATCAAAGTGTCTACAGGTTTGGTTTCTTCTGAGGCTTCTCTGCTTGGCTTGCAGACAACCGTCTTCTCCTTGCATTCTCTCACAAGGATCTCTCCTGATCTCCTGTCCTTGTGAGGACACACATAATATCAGACTAGGGATCAGTGACTGGACTTTATTTAACCTTAGTTACTCCTCTGAAGGCCCTGTCTCCAAACATAGTCACATTCAGAAGTACTGAGGTTAGGACTTGAATCTATGAATTTCGTGGGGGGTGGGGGCACGATTTAGTCTATCAGCAACTATTACACTTACTAAGGAAATGCTACTAAAAAAATGTTCAGTATTCACTGTGTGCTCATACAGAAAATGTATGACACACTTCAAACCAAATAATGTATTGTTCCCTCTGAAGAAATGGTAGATTTTCTTAGAGACAGTGTGATTCTTGAAACTGATCATATTTTGCATTTTACTTTGAACAACATAAATTGTAGGTTCAACTTAGGTAAATATATTTTCCTTACTCCATGGTCTCTAATTAAATTTTAACTTTCTCCAGATTTTTCTCAATCCATTTTAACCTGATTCCTATCACATTTTATTTTGTTGTAGGCAGTATGCTATATAACAGCACGGATGCCCAGACTAAATAAATAAATGTTTGGGGTATTTATCAGCAGACCTTAAAATGCCTAACATCTGAATGACCCCAGGTGACTACACCTTATTCTCCTTAGCAAACCCCCTGCACTTTAAGCAACAGACTCTCTAACAAAAGAACCGCTCCTGTGGTCTAGTTGTCTTCTCTACCGTGGTAGATATTTACAGTCTTTTCATCGCAACCCCCTGTGAAAATCTGAAAAGTTAAAAAACATATTCCTTACTAGAAAATAGCACAGTGTGTGTGTGCTGATGAACAGACCTTGGAGCCAGACTTGTGGGTTCAAATGCTGGCACAACCTCTTAGTGGTTGTGATACTCTAGGCAAGTTACAAGAAATATCTGCACATCACTTTTAATCTATAACACCAGAGTAATGGGAACACTTACAGCCTGGAGTTGTCATGAGATCAAGTGAGTAAAAGCTCACAAGGGGATTAGAACAGTTGCAAAGAATAAAAACCTTTCAATCGTTATAAAGTCATATTATCCCAGAAAATTACATTCCAAAATTTGCGTATCATCTCACAATCTTCACAGACTTCCTGAAGTTCCCACCACCACCTGACAGGCAGCCCTTGGGGCCCGTGAACCCAGGTTCATAAACCTACTCTATGTATAAGGTCTGTCCAGGTGGTATCCAGCCATGTAATAAAAAATAGAGATATTTACTAAAGACAATACAAGATACAAGAAACATTGTACACAGGACAATGATGCCTTAGTCCCCTTCAAAGTAGCCACCTTGAGACTTCACAGTTCTCCTAGCCACCATCAGCTGCCCCATTGTATTTTCCTGAATCTCACCGATGGTCTGAAATCTCTTCCCTTTCAAAGGCAATTTTGTTTTGGGAAAAGCCAGAAGTCACAGAACACAAAATCTGGGCTGTGGGGAAGCTGAATCACATGTATGATTTGGTGTTTCACCAAAATACTGCTCAAGAAATGATGCATGAGCAGGCACATGGTCTTGATGAAGTTTCTGCAGAGGAATGTCCAAGCTTAATGCAAAAATTTGATGCAGATTCATTGCTTTACTAGTTGAGTCTTTCTGACTGCTACTGCCACGCAGTACACATGCTCACTCAGTGGCATCCACTGCTCCCACTGACTAGTACAGTAATCATTGTTCACACACGTGTATTCCAGTATGTCATGCAAACTGTTCTCCTTCTATTAACAATGGCTGGACTCTTTCTGGACCAGTCTCATATTTATCATGAACAATAGATATTGTTGAATGAACTCATAAACATAAAGTGTTTCTATGTTTGTTCACTGATTGTTGGACATTCACAGAACATTTAACAGAGAAGTGTCAAAATATGATGTTGTTGTTTTGTACTTTATTTAACTCTTTTAAAAAAAGTTAAGTCAAGAGAATAAACAGTGCAAATAGCATTAGACTGTAGAGTACCATTCAGCAATGTTTTTCTCTGGGACATGACATCAATAATACAGACTTTTTTCATGTTGTTCTTTCAGAAACTTTAGCAAATATCTTCTTTGTGCAAAGCAGTCAGGTAGAGAAAGTGATAAAAAGTGTTGAATCTTTTTGAGCTAAGACACAGTGTGAATTGTGACCAGATCAATGAAACCACAGAAATCAGTATTGATTATGAAGACAATCAAAAGGATAGACCAACTGTCCTTTGTGCTGACTCCCCTAACATGTATAGACAATCTCAGGCAACAGATTTCCAATGATAATTTATAGTATCACAAACTCTCCTTCCCTTTGTTACTTTCTTCACTCAAAGATCATTAAAGACAACATTTGAATATGTTTTCATGCTTGTCAATACACAGAATAAGTGGAAATAGAAGAAGTGTTAAGCTAAATTCAACCTGTTCTTGTTAACACAGAATTTTTAATATATTTTTTCACCATACTTTCTTATGACCAAATCATCTACAAAGCCTTAACAATTTTAGACTGAATAAAAAATGAATTGGGTGTACTTGATGTGAACAGTAAGGAGGGAAAAGTCCTTTAGAGAGAAGCTTATATTTTCTTACATAAAAGCTCTGCATTCCCCATTATCATGTGCAAAAAAACTCTCATTTTCAAATAATTTTGCATTAGCTTTGGCTTAGCAGTGATGTTATTTTCTTTGAAGCAGCTTGCCCCCAGCTTTTTAAACCTTCATGCGTAAATTAAAGAGAATGAAAAATAGCATGTAGCATTTTAGAGACCTTGGCATTCCATCATTACTGCTACCGATGTCCACATTAAATTTAATTCATTGATGTTCCTGGTCTAAACCATTATTTCTCCTGAGAATGAAGTATATGGAATGCTTATTTTCCAAGCCCCATTTACTAATACCTGATCAGTAAAATAAATCTTAAATTTAGTTAGGTAAGAAGGGTTTATGGGAACTTCAACAACTGTGGAAGAATTTCCCACATTGGCACAGCCATAGTCAATCCTGTCTCAATTTGTTTTAATAAATATATCATACTTAGAATAATATCATAAAAGGTTAAAATGTATTTATAATAAAATAAACACAGCAATGAAATTAAGTAAGTATTCCAAGGGTTAATGTTAATATTTCATTAAACTCTATAGATACCCTATAGTTTCCTTTATTATTTGGGATGAAAATGGTAGTGAGTTAAGAGAAAATAATTTATACTCATATTTTCACTGCAATAAATTTCAGAAGAAATTCAACTCAAATGAATCTTAATCATGGCTTCGATACCTACATTCTTTATATTTGATAACCAAGGTGATTATACAAACACCCTGGCATGCTAAAATTATTCCTTCTGAAAAAACAGTTATGCGTATACTAGGATAGTCATTAGCAGAAAGAGAAACAAAGGAATAAAGGGGGCATTTTAAAGGCTAATTCTGAATAGGATAAAGATGAAAGCAAATATGGAGAGAAGGTACCTTTATTTCAGCACTTGGCACAAGGAAGACATGAGAATATCAGGACACAGAGTAGATCTACAATTAAAATAACTGGAAGCTTGACCAATCAGAGGAGAGTGGAAACAACCCACATAACCATCAACAGATGAACAATTAAATATAATGTAGTACATACATACAATGAGATATTATTCAGACATAAAAATAAAAACGTTTCAATATAAGCTAATATCAATGAATCTTAAGGAGATAATGCTAATTGAAATAAGCCAGAGAGAAAAGGACACATTTCTATGATTCTACTTATGTGAAATGCCTAGAATAGGCAAACACAGAGACAGCAATAGATTATAAAATCCTAGGAGCTTGAGTGAAGGGAAAATGGGGAGTGAATGAGAACAGGGTTTCTGTGTGGATTAATGAAAATTTGGTGTAGACAGTAGTGATAATAAAACATTGTGAATGAAATTAATTCCATAGAATTGTTCACTTAAAAATATTTCAAAAGTTACCCTGTCTGGATGGCTCAGTTGGTAGGAGTGGTGTTGCGTATATCACCATACCTCGAAGGTCGTCAGGGTACTGTCTAGGTTGCAGATTCCATCCCCGGTCAAGGTGAGTACGGAAGGCAACTGAGAGACGTTTCTGTCTCACATTGACGCCTGGCTCTGGCTCTGTCTGTCTCTCTCCTTCCCCCTTTTTCTTCCTCTAAAATCAACAAGTACCTCCTCAGGTAAGGATTTTTTTAAGTCTTTGAAAAGGTAAATTTTATATCTATTTTACCACAATTTTAGAAAATTGACATGCTACAATTTTTTTAACTTCAATTCGAAAACACCAGGAGATAATGTATACTAAGACTTTAGCATGGAGCAAATGCACATATGGACCTAGCACATGGTATGTATTCAATAAACACTAATTGTTTTCAAAAGGAAAAAGGAGAATCTTCATCTTTAAAAGGATGGAGTCCCCAGGACTGGAAGGTAAGTGCCGCACCATTGTGAACTGCTTGCTTTCCATACCCTCCACAGAACGGAGTACAGAGCTTCACACCAGTAGACATGTGGTATGTGTTTGCTGAGTGACTAGTTGAGCAAGCTTGTGCCTGGTTACCTTAATGGAGTCAGTGTTACCTGTACTTTTATAAGAAGGAAATGAACTGGTAGGATGAATAATAAAGAATGGCAAAGCCTTTGGTGGTAATAATAATAATAATAATAATAATAAAAATAATAAATAACTAAAAATGCAATAAAGTGAATTGAAACTTCAGATTTATCAAACTACAGAATGGTCCAGTTAGACACTGAAATTCTATTGCAAATTTAATCCTTTACAGATGAAGAAATTGAAGGTGGGGAGAAAAACAAAATGAAAAAAGAATGAAAACGGGAGGAAATCAAAATGAGTTATCTTAAGCCAAGGAGATTCATGCCAATGTCCTCTGACTTCATTAGTACCTATTCATACCATGGATTCAGACAGCATTGCCTTATGCTTCTGCTGCACCTTGTATAGTACTTTGTCACGCTGAGTGAGGTAATCAGTAATATTTATTAGTCAGACAGCTGTTCTGGTGTATAACTATTTATGAGTTAAAGAGATTAATGTAACCATACTACTGTACTAAAAGGAGAGGCAGAAGTGCAAATTTCCATTCCCTGTGCCTATTATGTTCAATTTATATTAGACATTAGAAACAGGAACCTCTATAAAATCACATGAACAAAGTTGGTTTATCTATATTGTTTGTAGTTGTTATGACTTTTAAAAACAGCAAAATCACAAAGAGAAAATCCACACTTTTAGAAAAAATATATTATGATAACCATCCTTTTTTAATGGCAACTATATCCGATGTTGGAATATAGCTGCTTTTCTCTTTCCAAAACCATGCTAAACAAACAAATCAAAACTCCCTAACAGGTCTCACCAGAGCCATTAAATATACTGTAAAGAGATATCATACAAGATTTTTTAAAAAACCGATTAGTTTAGAAAGGACAAAAAAATTAAATGCTGCAGATAAATGTTAGAGACACAAGATAGAATCAGAGTACATGTAGACCAGATTTCCTTCTCCCAAAGGCTCAGAACTGAGAGAATTAATCTTTGTCTTTGGTGGTCTAATTTCAATAGAATGTTTAAGCTTTGTAACAATTATTAAACATATTACATTAAAAAATAAATAATATTATCCTTAAATGTTCAATTTGTAATGAATTTTTCCTTTTTATACCTATACATGTTATTACATTCAGAGGCCAATTTTTTTAAAAACATTTATTTATTTATTTAGTTAGTTATTTAGTTAGTTAGTTATTTCAGAGAGATCGGAAGTAGGGAGAAAGGGAAACATCGATGTGTGAGAGAACCATCAATCAGTTGCCTCTTGCATGCCCCCAACTGGGTACCAGGCCCACAACCCAGGCATGTGCCCAGACTGGGAATCAAACCGGCGATATTTGGCTTTGCACCAAGACGCTTCCTACTAAGCCACGCCAGCCAAGGCAGGCAGCCCAATTTTTACCATAAGAAAAAGTTTTAAGTTTCAATTTGCAATTACTCTGAAAACATCATTTGACCAAAAGAAATCTGTTTTATATTCAGAGTTTTTGGAGGATGTCATTTTTTAATTTGTTATATTTTATCAAAACTTTTCAGATATCAAATACGATATACCTCCATGGCTCTGATTTATCAAGATCAAATTCACACCATTCATCAGAATCCATAAGTTGATATATCTTGTAATGACAATTGTTTGTTAAGCATATACTGAATGTCAGGCACTGGGGTAGGTGCCAGGGATACAAAGATGACACACATGGCCCATGGTCAACCCACATCACAAGGAACCTCACAGAATTTGGAAGGGGATTTTTATCTTTCGCTCCCTCAACAACAACTTCCATAACCTACCTGAAGTCACAGCAAGTCTGTGTTCTGTCTGGGTTTGTAGAGTCACCCAAGACTGGCATCAATCGTGTTACCGTATTTTAGTCCTTAATACCTGTTGGGAACTGTCCTGCCTGGTTTCAGAAGCTGTGACCCCCACCTAGGCTAAGGCTGAGTGAAAGACCTTGGAACTGTTAAACCAGCAAGGAGACAAAAGCTTATCTCCCTGGCAGGAGCTCCGCTTCTGCTCCTTTTACTTCACCCTGCCTGGACCCAATGCTTGGTCGGTTAGCCAATGACAGGTAAGATTCCCCAAGGGGGAAACAACCTCAGACAGGCACGATCATGTGGGAGTTCCCCAAGAAAGGACTTTGGGGGCTATAGCAAAAAGGGGATGATGGACCCTCACCCCCCTCGGCTTTGACAAAGCCTGAGTGCTCATGGTCTGCGAGAAAATCTCCTTATCTCTTGGTTGCCTTAGTTCCCCTTGCTCCACCTAAGCCTGAAACAATGACAGGGTGGTGCAGCCCTGTACTAGAAGGTGATCAGGCCTAAGAAAGAATATGTAAAATCCTGTGAAACCTGCTTTGTTTAGAATGTTCTCAATTGAATGAGAAGGGTCAAAGGAGGAAGTAATTTTTTTCCTCAAAGTTTTACACTCTTTGACCCTGACTCAAAGTAGGCTCTCAGAGTTCCTTGTTATTTGATGCTTACTTCCCTGCAATGAGTAATGAGCTTCACCTGAATTCTTGTACAAACATAAAAGCCCTGCTGGGACAGGAGAACACATGCCCTCCCCCAGAGAGGGTGGCCAGAGCACCCTTCCCCAGAGAGGGTGGCCACTCTGTCCCTACTTCTCCACAGAAAATTGCCTGTTTCTGTGTATGTTCATTTCTCGTGTGTCGACAAGCCATCTGCAGTGTTCCGCGGTCACTGCTGGTCAGTGAACACGCGTCAAATACCTAATGATACTTCCTTGTTACAGCATTTGTCAGACTGCCTACATTACAGAATGTGGCCTGATTTCAGGTTCTAGATGTTGCTCTTTCTGTCTCTGAAACATACTCATCCTGTCACCATCAGTAAACTTTGCTGGATGCCCTTGATATCCAATGCCTGCCCACACTCCCCCCTGCCCCGTACCTGTCACTTATGTTTCAAGATAGCAGGATACATCAGACTGACCACATGAGCATGAATTTCTTGCACCATACTTCCTGTTTGTGACATCCTCTATCAGCCAGCCTTTTTCATGGCAGCTTGGGTGGAGAAAAAATGTTTTTGATCTAGTGATTTCTTCCATAGAAGAAAAATCTGCACTGAATAAAAATTTCACCCTGGATCTGAATAAAAAGCTTTATGAAACCCACTTTTTTCCTTTCCTGAATTTATTTTATAAATATTCTAAATAATAGTTCATGCTTATTTTTCAGAATATTGTCTTTAACCTTTCTAAATCCAACATTTTATAGACATAATAAACAAAACTTAAAGAGGTCAAGTGACTTTTCCAAGGTTATGTCAGTGGCAGGAATTTTTTTTATTACCTGTAAGACTGATGTTGCATGATTAAATATCAGACCTAGAAGAAAGACCCAGTTAGGGTATTTGCCAAAGTTTCTGGGTTTTATTACTTGGTGGGCAGAACTTTGACCTTTAATATAGAAATATTTTAAAAATTATCCTCAGTGTATCTAACTGATTATATTATAACTAACTATAGATCTTAGAGCTATCTGATTTTTAAGGTCATGTGAAGATAATATGCATAACACAAACATTTGCTATATTAGAAAGAAAAGAACAAAAGATGTTTATATAGAAAATGGTGGTCCAAATATGTATGAGTGTTTGTGAGTGTGTCTATATACAAATATCTTTGACCCATTTTTTATATAAGCATGATAATATATATCACACATACATCATACACACATGATATATAAGTTAATGGAAATAAGAAGTCTTGGATCCTAAGATGTTGAAATACTGAACTATCCCTAGCCAAGTCCTCATGGTTGATTTGCTATAAAAGTGTATTAACCTTCTCCAAATATTCAACAATTATAGGGCCCACTGAAGATGGTTTAAAGGCAAATATTAAAGAATCAAACAACCAAATGGGTGGGGGGAGTTTTTCTAAAACACAAGATCTGAATTCTGAGCATGTAGCACTGGCTGGGGGCATCTGACATCCATGTAAAAGAGGTTTGGCCCAAAATGCGCAGCTCCTGCTGTGACAATGACAGTGACAATGATGTACACTGTATAATGTCATTTCAAGGGGGAGCCCCCAGCAGAGTGGAAAGGAGCCCTCTCAACATGTATTTCATGGCACGAAGGAGTCACTTAAAAACCCCGACTAGAAAGTGACTGAACAATAGGCCAGATGTGACACTTGATTTTGACCATATAATGAAAACAACCTAATAGGATGTCTTTTTATTCAGCTAACAGGGCATTTTCATTTGTTTACCATTCTGTATACCCCAAATATTGGTCACGCTTTCTGTATACTCAGTATAAGAAAACATATTCATCCAGAAACATTTGTCACCATGTTGAAAAATAATCCTTGAACCACCTCTGCTCCTCTCCAAGAGGGTGTCATTGTGGGGAACAAACTGTCTGGTCAGGCCCTGAACCAGACAACAAACAAAACAGTGTAGCCATTTTCATCAGCAGCAAGAAATAAACTATACAATTGTTTCTCTGCACAGTTGCTGACTGGTGGTTAATGGTGTTCCAATATTATGATCTAATTTACTTTACCAACAGTAGAGTCCCTTCCCAGTGACTTACAAGCCCTCATCTGATACTCTCCTGTCACCATAACTTTAAAATCCCTGCAGCTGTGCAGTCATGGCTGGCATCGTAAGCCTTATGCTTCTTGGACAAGACTGTGTCACTACCAGCACTGAAGCAAAGCTTTGTTAGCCGAGTATCTCAGGGAAAGCACACTTCCTGTCATGTTTCTTTCAGCTCTATGAAGCAAGCCAGAAAGATAAATGGCCTTTGACTATTTGGGCAAAATTCTCTATTTTATTTTATGCAATATTTATTGTATGACTAAAGATACAACCACTGGTAAAGACCAATAGCTGTGTTCTTACAATAATACACTGAACCTAACAATATAGATTTTTGAAAACTGAATCATTAGAAAAAAAATGTCTTGTCATTAGGAATTTTGAAAAATGCCTTTATATGTCTGTCTGTCTGTCTGTCTATGTGCATGTGTGTGTTTTATCTTACCATTATTGCTATTTTGGTCAACGGCACTGTCTTGGCTCCTAGTGCACCACCTCCCGCATTAGAGGGCACTCTCTTCACACAAGCCTACAATTCTAATGGCTTTCACAATAGAAAAAGCTTACTAATTTATTTATTACCTTGTTATCCTTAACATCTTATATTACTCTCATTAAAAATTTTTTTTTCACACATATGGCATGTGACTAGGTTTGGTAAAGTGGTCACTTTATGAGAGTATGATACCTATTTTCCCATTTCTCAACAAGTGCATATTAGAAAATAATGTCAATAGCATGTCATCTTTAGTTCATACTTGTAGGTGAAAAAGCACTATGTGCGAGAATGTTACAATCCGACGTGTAGAACAAACTTTCATACCAATAAATCCATAAGACTTACCTGGTAGTGCTCCCCAGTCCCTGTGGCTTGAACAGATTCTCAGAGAAGAGAAAATGCCCCCCAGAAGACCCACCATTTGCTTGCATTCTCATTGTGGCTTTCTCTTTTTACTTCCCTGCGGTGATTTCAAAAAAGAAAAATCTGGAAATGTGACATAGCTTCTTGTCACTGATGGTTTAGGGCCTTCTGTTGTAGAAGCAATTATCCACAAATCTCATAACTTTCTTTAACATGAGTGAGAAAATTAGCAGGTCTGTTATGGAATTGAAGAAAGGAAACAAAACTTTTGAATAAAATTATGGCTTTGCTAGTATACCTGAATCATAGATTCTAGCTGAAATAAAATAACATTCTCTTTTCCCCTTAGCAAGGGTCAAGTACAAAGACTAATTCAAATCTCATATTTTCTTTCCTAGCACTTTGTGATGTGATTCATTTAGTTATAATAATTAGTTTTAAATTTGGAGTTAGAATATTGCAGGAAATTATTCTCTGAATCATCTAAGACTCTTTTGCACTTACTGCCTTCTGTGGTATGCTGCATACAGAAGAAAGGACATTTATTGAGGGATATTTTAAAATACAAAGACCTGAAAATGATGAAAATTTTACTTTAAAATGTGTTCACACAAATGATTTCCTAAGTAAATGAATTTGAGGATGGCCACTTTGATGAACATTACCATTGCTCAGGAGGATGTGTTAGAGGCAATCCCATAGGCACTCCTGCCTCCTTTCTACCCAGAATGAAACAGTAATCCCTTGATTTGCAGTTACAATTGTTGTTTGCCTGCTCTGGTGTTTTACAAATTGCACCTTACAATTCTGGTTGACATCTGCTTAATACGGCTTCCACTCCTGAGAGCTGCAATTATGACTGTGTCCTCAGGAGGTTTCCTTGTTTGGGACTGTAACTCAATTTGTCTGTACAATATTTCCTCTATGTTGAGACAGGATAAAAATAAGCAAAATGGGCAGGAGGGTTTCCCATCTTCTGGTATTAGCTGATATGATTTGGAAGAAGGATCCCTGAAGCAGCTTGAATTACCCAGGCAATCGTGAGAAACTGTCTTTCAAAACCTAGAAAAATTAAGAACGCTTGATACCCCCAGGCAAGATTGTGCTCTGATTAGCTTTACCATGGTAATATGGAAATTCTAAAGTGTCAAGAGCCAGACCAGCCAGAGTTGCAGACTCCCTTTAGTCTCCACCAGATTCTATACAAGTTAAACCTAGAAACAACCCACACTGCTCTTGCCTATACTTAGTCCAAATGTGGGATCATTCAAGCTTTCAAAAAGCCCTAAACTCCAAGGAAGGTGTCCCACATTCCACGATGGGGAGGAATTTTATTCATTCATCCATCTATCTGTTCATTTACTCACTCACTTAATGTTATGCTCCTCTACATGTTAGGCACTCCTTTACATAATAAGAACACAATAATAAATAAAATAAGAAAATTAAAAAGTACAGTAAAATAAAAAGAGAAATAAAGTCATTGCCCTTAGGGAGCCTAAACTCTTCTGGGAAGAGACAAACTATAAATATGTAAGTACATATGTCAGTATTTACGGAGTAAAGGCAATGAAGAAAGTGAAGGCAGTTATGTGGACAGAGTAACAGTGGGAAATAACTTTTAGTTAGGATGATCAAGGAAGGCGAGGGGTGAAGGTGACATTTCACCTGAGAACTAAGGGAACTGGAGTGGTAGCAGGCATCGGTCAAGTGTGTGACTCAGACCACACAGCTCCAAGTGCACACTGGGGTCCACCACCCAGGAGCTTCTTAGAGATACTAAACCCTAGGTGCACCCCAGACCTTCGGAATTAGAATCTGCACTTTAACAATATTCCCACATGCACTGTAACATTTGAAAAGGCCTAAGTGGTAAGTTAGCAGCCAAATGGGACTGGAAAACAGATCTTCTAATTTCCAGTTTCCATTTATCTTCTATTCTTCATCTCTGTATAACCTTGTACATGCACATTTTCATCTTGCTTATGACAAAACAACCAAAAGAAAACTACCTTATATGGGTAGTTTTTAATTCTACAAAAACATTTTTAAGGCGGAAAAAAAAATTTCATACTTATCTAAATGTCAGAGCTGTTGCGAGTACTATTGGACACAGTCAAATTCATTGCACTGTACCCTAGAATTGACTCTGGAGATTGATAGAAGGAGCTGAGCTGCATTCAGAGGTGAGAGACGGGACTTTCTCCCTGCTTCTGACACTAGGCACAGGACCAGAGAAGAAAGCAGCAGTGACAGAAATGGTAGGGAGAAATGCATCCACTGAGCTCTCTGCCCAGGTCCACATCAAGCCAGCGCCAGGAAGTGTACTGGCTCCTGTACCCTGGCTAGGAGCCCTAGAGGCCCCACGCTCTTCTCCAGCCCAGAGCCACCCTTCTGCACCCCAGGGCCCTTGTTCTACTGCCCTGCCCAACCTTTCTTTATCCATTCTGAAAAGCAAAACCCTCTGCTGTTGGCACACTCAAGCAATCATTTCCCACTCTCGGAGTCAGGTCTTTTCACCCGGTGCCAGAGAATCTAAGTGGAGTGAGTCACTTTTGAACATCAGCCGTCACTAAAGAAGCTTCTTTGCTGACGCTTATCACAGTCCCAATGATCGCTATACTTGTAGCATTGAATCAGAACCTCTGCCAAAACACAAAACAGAACTTAACAAAACTAAAAAATTTAAAATAATAAAGTAATCAAGCTTGAGGGCTAATTTATAAAAACAAAATTTAAGTGTCACCGTTTGCCCGTTTCTCTCTGTGTTCGGTGAAGTGTATATTCATTGTCATCCTTCTCAGCTCTCTATTTTTAAGTCTCTGCCTCATTCCTGGTTGGTCAGCTACCAGCAGACTCCCTCCTGAAAGTGTTGCATTCTTCCCTTTAGCAATCAATTCTCAGACAATTTGTTACAGTGACATTTCCCTAGGTGAAGAGTGCTAGACTATGAGGAACCCCCAAGTGAACGTGGACAAAACGAATGTTGTTAAATTGCAGGTTCTACAATCCATCAACAGTGCCCCAGGGCAAATCTGAAAACACTGTGACTTGCAGATGTAGAAGACTAGAACATGCTTTGAGAACAAGCCTGCTCCCAGATGATAGTCTCTCCTTCTTCATCTATCATTAGCATTATTTCTATTATATCATTTATATTGTACTTAATCCCTAAGGGCCACTTAAAACATTTACGCTGAAATACATACATAATTTGACCATTAAAGTATGGGGGAAAGGAAACTTAGAGCATCCAAACTAATGGTTCTTAAGCTTTTGTTAAAAAAAAATTGATGAAAATTATGAGTCTTCTCCCTAGAAAAATACAGGTATGCACATTTTGACATCCATGGCGTAAAAACCACAGAGGTGGAAAATTCAACTGCCTAACGGAAAGGCAGGTAACAAAGTGAGTGGTCTGGGAGAAACATGGTAAGGAACCATGAGGCTTGAGGAGACCCAGACCAGAACCTCATCTAAGCTCTTCAGCTGTCAGCACCTACTCAGTTCCTGCCTTCTGTTGCCAGGCGCCATGCAGCCTCAATGCTAGTGCCAAAGCTTCCAAATTCTCAAGAGAAAACTCAAGTCTTGATTTCTGTGTAAACTTTCTCAATGCCTAAGTTTCAACAACTAACTTAAATTTGTTTAAAACACTACACAAAACAAAAAAGAAATCAAACAAAAATTTTAAAAAACCACAGCTATAGCTGAATGGCAAGTATCTGAAACACATATGTCCTATATTATTTCAAAAGATATTTATATTGCCTTGATAATAAGCTCTTAGGGGGGGAAAGCTGATATTTTTCTCATAGAAAATTAACTATGTAAATTGCTCTTCTTGCCACTTTACCTTTATAGGATGAAAATTCCAAAAGCATCTGAAGATAAGGCCAAGACTTTCCTAAGGAAGCTGATTTGGACCTGCTTAAACCTATGAAAACTTACATTCAAGCCACAGTTTTTCAGAATGCAGAAAACTTTATCCTAAAAATTCTTGAGGGTAGTAGCTACAAATAAGGGGTTTCAACCTTTAAAAAGCCTTATGGTTACTAGAGCACATCTATTCTTGAACAGACTGCAAGACGATTGGTCAACCAAGATCAGGTAGCTGCAAAATGTTCCCTCAGATGACTCTGGGAATTGAACCATGAAATAGAGTTATTTAGAATTGTCCATGCAAGTGATAAAGAGCATATGCATAACATAGCCATTTTGTTTCCATCACTAAAGGCAACACTAAGGTTTCATTCAGCTTGACTTGAGGCAAATTACTAAGTAAATCTAATATGACTATATTTCTCAGAGAATTTTCTATTCCCCTACCAAATCGGTAGTTACCTTTAATGGCATAGACCAAACCATCTTCTGGAGGTGCCTGGCAAATCAGCAGGATTAAAGCCTCGATTCTGCTCAAAGTTCATTGCCCCAAAGGTAATCATGCTACCAGTAAACAGTAAAATAAAAGATAAACTTCTATAGCCTAATAATGTCTCCCTTTCCTGTTGGAATGGTCCCATAATGTGGCTGGGCATTTAGCTGGCTGCAAAGCATGCAGACTCATTTACCAGCCCCTCTGGAAATTCTGTAAGCTACTTACTACCATATAATGTATCTATTTTGCTTAAACTTTCTAGAGCCAATTTCATTCCAGAAACTCTGAGCTCTTAACTGATAAAATACCAGGACTCCAGGGGCAAGGACTCTTCTTAGGTTTTATGACATGGGAAGGTTCCATTCTAGCCTCATAGGCTCCCAGATTGCTTAGCCCCAAGAATGGCATAGAAGTGGCAAGGCAACCCAACCAGAAAGAAATCTGCAATTCCATCACTAACCACCTTTGACTGACTGCCATTGACCAGTAGACCCAGGTCAGTGCTTTGACCCTGGAAAACACCTGAGAATTTTTGCACAAATCTGACTTAGGGGGATGGGGATGAGCACAATGACAAGACTAAATTTTCTGCTAGCTAAGCAAAAGGGGAGCTCCAAAATAAGTTTAAATTGATTTTTTAAGATAAGAAATAACATTATTTTTTGCACTCCTGAGTTTACTGAGTAAGGTTTATGTCCACAATAATGATAATAATTATAACTTAACATTTATATGTAGCACATTTTGACTTATACAGCACTTTCATTTATATGACCCAGACTGCGATCGGCTTGCATGAGTATCAGCATTCCTACAAAATACATAACACTTCTCATCTATATTTACTAGATTAGTGACAACGATGAAGTAGGATGATCAAAGAGAAATTCAAATTAAGGAAATGAGAGAAACAGCTATTGAGCATCAAGTTGAGGTAGAAATAATGAGCTAAGAGATTTTCTTGAAGTAGAATGTAAAAAATCAAATATATTTCTAAAACATACTATTTCTGCAATTTCAGAACTAAGGAATAGTTTCCACTTGTTACCTTAGATGCAAAATTATTAATCTCCTAGTATGAGTATTATTCTCTCAGAAGAAGCGGCTGTTTTGAAAATCTTGTCTGGGCTAATGGAGTGAGCTCAATACTTTTAAGTATTCTGATTTAAGTAGTAAGATTAGCTTCCTCAAATACGAACCCAGGTTCTCAAATTAACCAGAAGTGGCATCTGGATGAGAGAGGAAAACTGTTTTAAGGAAATGAATGTGGGTTGTTGGGTCTCAGTTCTTTTGCTCAGTCTAATCTAAATAAAAATGAATTTAACTCATAGAACACCAAACTAAGATTGGCAAATGTGTCTTTTCTAATGATAACAGTTTAAAATTTAATTGAAAAATATGCATTTTAATAAGATAATTTTATTTATTCAACAAAGATTTACTAAAGATTTACTCTTTGCCAGACATTGTTCTTAGACACACACACACACACACACACACACAAACATACACACCAAGTGGTGGTAAGTTCTATAAAGAAAAGTAAAACAGGTAAAGAACTTGATAAGAACCTGGAAAGGAGGAGTTCTACGTGAGGTAGTACAGGTGATCAGGAAAGACCTCCCTGGCCTCACAGATGAGAGATCGGAATGAAGTAAAGGCACAGATCATAAAGATGTCTCAGAGAAAAGCATGGCAGACTGAAAGCACATCAAATGTAAAGGCCCTAAGGCCAAGTGTGCCTGGTGAGGCTGAAGGCAGCTTGAAGGCCAGGGTGACACAGTGATCAAAACAAAGGTATAAGATAGAAGACGAAGTCAGATACAACAGGCGCTAAACTATGTAGGTTGTGAGATGGCCTTGAATTTTACAATAATTGAAAGTAGAAGCCTTTGGAGGATCTTAACCTGAGGAGTTATATAGTATGACTTGAATATTAAAGCATCAATCAGGCTGCTTAGAGAATAACAGATTACAGGGGGCAAACGTAAAGCAGGCAGGGCAGTCAGAGGGTTTTGTAACAATTGCTTAGAATAATGTGGGAATAGTAGAAGAAGAGCATAGGATATATTTCAAAGATAGAACAAACAAATTTCCTGGTAGATTAGATGTGGCAGTCAAAGAGGAGAGGTCAATGATTACTCCAAGTTTTTCTGGCCTAAGTACTTTTAAGCAGACTGGGGTTGCTACTTTCTGAGTCAAAGGAGACTATAGTAGGATCAGGGGCAGAAATAAAAATTTCATCTTGAACATCTTAAGTTTTGAATGCTTATTAAATCTCCAAGAGAAAAGTCAGAGGGGAGTAGCATAGATGAGTCTAGCACTCAGTAGAGAGGTCAAGGTTAGAGCATTAGCTCTGGGAGTTGTAGCATCATGGCATTTGAAACCATTGCACTGGATGGGAACCTCCAGGCAAGCAGTGTTGACAAAACACAAAAGAGAACTGTGTTGTGACCAGTCGAGGCTGGACAGGTTCAAGGGATTCAGGCAGACGGAAGAATTTCACAGAGCCATTGGGAATGCTTAAAATGCCTTTATTCAAGGTGGGGAGCAATCCATGCACGCAGCAAGCTGTTCATCCCTGTGTGGCACTGTGTCTCTGCATGTCACCTGTCCCTGCATGGTGCTTGTCTCTTCTCTCAGCAGGAAGCCCCTAACTCTCTTATATACTAAATATAGATGAAGACGGCAAGGTGCCAACAAATATTGTGTAACAGAGCTTCATACTATGAATGTGGGCCCACTCAGGGTTATGGGGACAGTTTATGGCACCCAGTCTCAAGGCTATGAGAACACTGCTTATCAGGCTCATTCTCAAGGTTATGGGAAACTACTTCTTTTAGTTGCCCAGACAGCTGGATGATGAAGCCGGACTACCTCCATTTATCTTACAAGGACCCTGAGCCCTATTTAGAGTTTAGAAAGATAATTCAAAACATGTGTAATTGCAGTTCCCTAAAAATTGAAACAAAGCAATGAAACAGAATAAATATTTAAAACTACATTTTGAGAAAGTTTTGGAAAATAAAAAATACATATAAATACACATTATGGACAGTATACCATCTACTTGGAAAATTTATCATGAATGGCCAATTCTAAAACATATTAAAACTATTAGACTTTGAAAATGAAGAAAAAAATCCTCTGGCCTTAAAGCAGTAAAAGAACAATTGCAAAAGAAAATTACATTGGCAGTAAACTTGTTTGTAACAATGTACAAAAACAGACAAAAGTAGAACAAAATGTTAAGAAACTTGAAGGGGGAAAAAAAACTCAAGGAAAGAAAATTAGGAAATGGAGAATAAACATAAAGAAAGCAGATTACATGGAGAAAATGTAGCTAATAAAAAAAGAACATGAGTAAATATCACAATATAATTTTAGAGATTTGTAACCAAAGATATCAGTTATAATAGAAAATGTAAATGGACTTAACTCAGACATTAAGTGAAAAAACTACAGACTAATTTTTAAAAGTGAACTTCAACTCTATACTCCACAAGAGAAATATCTGAAAGGAGTATTCTAGACAAGCTAAAAATTAAAAAATAGATAAACAAATAAAAACTTAATTTAAACAATGTGATTTATAAAAACAGAAGAATTATAATACCAAAGAGAAAATTAAACAAAAATATATAAAAAGTGTACTGAAAACTATGAAACATTATCAAGAAATAGTAAAGATCTCTACTAGTTGGGAAATACATCATGAGCATGAATTAAAAGATGTAATACTGTAAAGATATTAATTCCCTTCAAACTAATTTACAGATTCGAGCTAACTCCAGTCAAAATGCCAGCAAACCGATGTATGTGAGTGTATAAAATGTCTGCATTTGTACATAATTTTTAAATTTCTAAAAATTCATATGGAAGTGAAATTTTTTAGAAAACCAAGGCAATCATAAAGGAGAGCAAAACTGAATATTATCAAGATGCATATTAAGAAGTTAAACTGGTTAATACAGTATGATCTGGGAAATGATAAATGTGCTAACCAATGAGACAGAACAGAGATACAGTTGTCCAAAGTATTAACAATATGACAGAGCAAAACAGGGAAATAATAATCCTTTAAATAAAAATGGTGCTTGGCCTAATTGTATATCCACATTCATAAATATATATCCAAAATTCGTCCATAGCATGATTTCCTACCTGCCACCATGCAAAAATTATTTCCAGGTAGATCACAGATATAATATGAATGGTTAAATGATGAAGTTTCCAGAAAAAAATCTCTCCATTACCTTGAAGTTGGAGAGAGATTCTTAAACAGAACACAAAGTCACTAGTATTAAAAGAAAGGATAAAATTATCTATATTAAAATTAAGAATTTCTGTTCACCAAAACACCATTAAGAGAGTGAAAAACAACCAAGAAAAGAGAAAGTATTTTCAATACATATAATCACAAAAAGATTTGTATTCTGAATATATGAAGAATGCCTACAAATCAGTAAGAAGACAGAAAACTCAATAGAAAAAAAAAACAGGCAAAATACTGATTTCACAAAAGAGGAAAATAAGTATTTCACTCAATACTTAAATAAATATATGGCATTACATTCAATCTTTTCCTTCAATAAATGCAAATTAAAACAACAATGTGATGCTACACACCAACTAGAATGGTCAAAATGAGAAACAGTAAATGTTGTCAATACTATGGAGCAACAAGCCCTCTAATATATTGTAAGTGAAATGTAAATTTGTACACCCTCCATGGAAAATTGTTAGCTGGTATCCACTAAGTCTAACCATATACTTGTTCTATGACCCAGCAGTTGTGAGTATGTGAAACACAAGGTTTACTTTGTATTATTATTTATTAATTATTACATTATTTTTCATACAAACAACTATAAACCTACTTTTGCCCCACTGATATATATATACACATACATACACACAGGTGTATATGTGTGTGTGTGTGTGTGTGTGTGTGTGTATCCAACAGAAAAAATCTATATACACACACTCGTACATACACATGTATTAAACTTTATATCCTCAAAGTAGAGAATATACTTTCTGTGCAAGTAGACATGGAGCATGCATAGTTCACTACATATTAAGTCACAGGAAAAACCTCAGTGAGTTCCATAAGGTAGAAACAACAACCAAAAAGAAAATCCCCTGCTACAGTGTAATAGAACTAGAAATTAAAAATAAAGCTGGAAAGTCTTAAAGGGATATTTTAAAACTAATTGTTAAACAAGTCTTGGATAAATAAAATGAACACACCATCCTTGAAAAAATAGCAGATTTTATGTCAAGGCCAGAGAAAGCAAAGCAACATTTTGTGCCAACAAAGAAGTGAGGTAAGGTAAAAAGACATCGAGTCAGCCTAAAAAAATTCTCACGGGCAAATCTGAAACAATTTCAAAAGTTAAAAAGAAGAATGATGATAAATAATTATAACTTATTGAATCTAAATATGCAAAAAAAGTTTTACTCAAAAAAAGAAAGGAAAAACTATCTAATCAGAACAGTGCCAGTTAACAAATGTAAAAGAAAGAATAAATTGGAAAATCATCATTTTATATCCATCAATAAAATATTGATCGAGAAGTTCACAAATGGATGCTAAACTCATCAGGTGAAAGATATTGACGAATGGGATACTTATACATTCTCAGAGTATCCCTTCATCCAATACTTTGTATCCGGTGGACTCACCTTTATCCAGAGATAATCAGACTAACGGACAGACTGACATCACGTGTCTTCTGATTCAATGCAACTGGAATGTACATCACCTATGTAATATCCTTGTTCATCGTGAATCTAATTAGGAAATAATCAGGCAAATCCCAATTGAGAAAGATTCTACAAAACAACCTATTTGGAAGTTGGAATGTCATGAAAAGCAAACAAAGCTTAAAGGACTCTTCTAGAATAAAACAGACTGAAGAAACATGAAAGTCAAAACCAATAAAAGATTTTTAACTATGTTTTATATTTACAAACAAAAACAGTTAGAAAGGACATTTCATGAGTAATCGGAGCAATTTAAATGCGGACTCTATAATATGTAATACCAGATCATTGTCTAAGTTTTACATGTAATCCACAATAGGGTTATTATGTTAATGTTAGAGAATACTCTTATTCCTAGGAGACCCATGATGAAGTACTTCATAAAAAATGAGATAAAAGGGCTAAAATTCTTTCATTCAAAATGACTGAAATAAAATAATGCTGTAATAAAAATTTAAATTATCTAGTAGGTTAAAACAAAAAATGCAGTAGGAGTTCTGAACAGCTCCAAGCGGTCCCAATGTTAACTGTCAGTGGCACATTAACTTAAAGTGGACTAGTCTAAATGGTTCTGTGTTTTTCTTCAGCCACATTCAGGGCTGAAGTGCAGGCACAGAGTGAGTGGCTAAGTGCGCTATGGCTACAGAGTGTGTTCCTCATTATAACTTCTTACTGGCTCTCCCAGGCCAAGGAATATGCCTCTGAACCTCTGCAGGTCTCAGGGTCTCTACCCTGTAGACGTCTCTCCAATCTGGATGCCTCCTCCAGTGTTATTATCTCCTGTCTTTCTATCATTCATTTTGTTCACTTCATCTACAGAATGTCTCCTCAAAAGCACAAGTACAATCAATTAGCCCTACAGTGTCAGGGGTCTAGGTCATACTCCTCCTTATAGACCACAAAGATTTGACCGAGGATCCCTAACGGCACCTGTTCCTCAGTCAAACAAGACTGCACACAATCTCTACTGCCACATCTCTGTAGCCTTGTGCACGCTGCTCCCACTGCTATACTCAGCAACACTTTCCCCTGCTTGTTGCCTATTGAGTACCTGCTCATCATTCAGACTCCACTCGGACACTCACCCCTTCATGAGGTTCTAATGTGACTCCGTCAGTCATTATGATCACCAACCAGCCATCTTCATAGGCAAGCCACCCGTCCTCCATCCTCCCATACAACCTGTGAATACCTGTAAAATTTTTGTTCTGTTTTGTTTTTACTTTGTTGTATGTTCTCCAAGGGTTATAATATCAGAAAACATGAGACTTAAATTCTGACCCTGACAGTTGTTACCTCTGCAACTGTAAACATATTACCTCATTTCTGTAATTTCTTTTCATCGGGCAATAGAATTTGAACAGCACAAAGAGAAAAGATACCCCCAAACCGTTTCCATGACAGGACAGACTCTGTGCAGAGAACTCTTTAATCGAGGTGCTTCAACTACACCACCACTATAAAACCATAACAAACTGACCAAAAAGAAGAAAGAAAAAAATGAGGAAGGAACAGCAAAAACTCTAAATATGTCCCTCTGGTGAGACAAGGATTTTCAAGAGGTATACTATAAAATACAAACATGTAGAAGAGGTTTGGCGAGGGCCGAGCACAGAGAAAAAACATACAATCACTCCTTAAGAAAGTTTCTGTGTTATGTGGAGTTGTTCTGGAAAGGGCAAAACCGTACTTAAAAAAAAGAGTTCCAGTTCTGTGCTGTGTCACCTACCATCATTGATGACAGCAGGGTGACCTCAGCCCCAAACCTAGGGGCACTGGTTCAGAGCAGTTAGCGCCGGTGATTACACCTCCGTACAACTGCACATTGCATTTCCCTTGCTTTTAGTAGCAAAGCCTTTGATTTCACTCTAGTAGTTCTAATTAATTATGCATTACAATTGCCAAGTCAGAGAAAGATTTTACCCTAAATTTACAGAGACATAAAAAAGGTTAAGTAACCTTTTCGAGGTCACACAGCAGTCATCTATAGAGCCAGGCATAAGCCCTTTGAGTATTCACCAGTGAAATATTTAATATTAAAACAAGTTTTCTCAAAGTACCATCAAATGCAATGAACAGTGTTTGTATACAGAATGAAAAATGAGAATGTTCTAAGGGAAAACAGTGAAATGACTTACTGTTGGTTCTAGTTGAAAGAAAAACACTTGTTACAAATGTCCCTGTGTTTCAAACCATGTTCTAAAGAAATTCTGAAAACCTTTTACAATTTGTAAGGTCAAGGCATCCCAAACTATTATAAAATGTTCTATAGTCAAAAGAGCCTTTAGCTAGAGTTGGAGTCAAAGACCTGGCTTTGAGTTCTGATTTCAATTACCACCTATGTGACCTTGGACAATCACTTATGCTCTCTGAGCGTCAGTGTTACTATCCATAAAAATGAGAACAATGGAAAATAACTACTAGGGTTATTGGGAGGGTTACAAGAAATAACAGAAATGAAAAGTGTACAGATCACAAATTGCTATACAAATAAAAGGCATTATTATAGGGAAAGAACACAAAAGTATTTTCTCAGTTAGAAAATGAATGTATAACCGCGGCTTGGAATTTCATTTAGGCTTTAAGCATAAAAAGCTCTGCCAGATGGAAATGGAGATGTGAAGCCGGGAGTGTTGGCTACTTTTCACTGCATTGGAAGAGCATGCCCTTGTTGGTCTGAACAAATCTGTCCCTTACCCATTGTCAGCCAGCCTAGTACAATAAATCCTGAGGGATATGATGAACTCGTTTGGACAAGGTTTTCAGCTTGGGGCTAAAAATCTTGTGGAGCAAGCACTGGCCTCGGAAAACCACTGTAGAGTCATTTGTCCATATTGAGCAGATCAGGATCTGATTCAGGCTTTATCACAAGCAATACCTTTGATATATTTTTCATGCTCACTGCATTAAACATTAATGTGTGAATGTCACAATAGAGGGTGCAGTTTTTCATTAAATAAATAAATAGGCACTGAACTTGAGCAACAAAACAACCATTTTAAAGCAGATTTCATATAGCAAGGAAAATAAACCAGTGTTGTCATTACACTTAAGAACTGCAGACATGACTTATAGGGAAAAGGTATAAAGGTCAGGTAGAGTGGATGAAATCCTTGACGTGTCAAGTGAAGAAAATTGTGTCTGCTTTTTCCCTCTGAAGCTTGTAATGCGGTCAACATAATTCCTCCAGTGCATTTTATACAAAAAGACTCAACTGAAAACTACAAGTGAATCACAGCTAGAGACACAGCATAATTCATGCAAGAGCAACCAAGATTTCCCAGTAAGCTCTGTTTTGTTGTTTTTGCTTTCCAATAATTTTAGAAATTACATTAAAACAAAGCAGGAACATCGATATAGCACATGTTAAACCATTTCTTCAGAAAAAAAAAGTCCTAAATGAATTACCCTTATAAAATAACCCATCATTCCCATATAGTAGTACTCAAACTTATTAATGAATAACTTCATTTTAAAAAATGCTATTGTCTGAATAATTTTTAATAACAACATCTCTCTCAAAAGGAAACCATAAGAGTGAGTGTTTGGGTTTTTTTGTTCATTTGCTTTTTGGGTTTTCTTTGTTTGGTCAGAAAATATAATTTATTTTATTAAACTGCCAAGTTCCAATGCAAAGAGAGAGCTTATTTCTTCTATTAGTATGATGACACAACCATAACTAAAGTACTCTGATTATTTCAGAACAAAAGACAATTTTTCATTTGCAGAGTAATTGATTGGGCAATTGCTTTTCTCTCTATATAAGGACAGATAGAGAGAGATATGAGGGGTGGGATGAAGAGTGTGTGTGTGTGTGTGTGTGTGTGTGTGTGTGTGTGTGTCCTGCTAGGAAAAATAAAACGAAAAGAATCTGATATTCACCACAGCTCTCAAAAAAATACATATAGCAGTTTGGACTGGTGGCTCATAGATGGGAAAAAGTGGAAATACTTTTTTTTAAGGGCAATTAAATGGGTTGAAAATAGCGATGGTGGTGATGGTATACAGAGAAAAAGTAAAGATATTGAAAAAAAAGGCTTTGTTTTTGGGAAGATTTTCTTCCTGAACCAAAGAAAGAGAGGTGATAAGGAAAGTCTAGGCAGGTTAGAGAGGCATTTCTGGGACTGGAATAATTCGATTTGGATCCGACAGATGTGAAGGGTACAAAGAAAAGATAGAGTTGAAAATATCCCTGATGCTGAGAGTTTAGGATTGGGTAGTGAAGTGACACCATGAACTGAGTTCAAAATATAGGAAGAGCCCCTTTGGAAGAATGCTCATAAATTCCATTTGCAGGGGGATAAAAGCTGCCTCAGATTCAGCCAGATGGAGACATAAATTCAGTACTGGGAACTATAAATCGGGATTCAGGGAGGAATCAGAGTCAGAGCTTCTAAAACTTTAATGCGCATAGTATTCATTAAGGGATTTCGTTAAAATGCAAATTCTAATTCAGTAGGTCTGTGGGAGAACAGAGCTTCTGTAGTTTCTTCCAGTTGTCAGGTGATGCCAATATTGCTGGTCCAGGGATAACACTTTGAACAAGGTTCTCACTAATCTGAAGTAAACTCTTCAAACAGGTTCCTCATTTGGAGAGAAATGAGCCTCAGATATGGACAAGCCAGGATGGTCTGTAAACTGACCGAGAAATAAGATTATATCACACATAATATAATTCTGTCTGGTTTTGTTTCATGCCTTCCCTTCCAGATGGAAACTCAATGAGGTATAAATAAGTTTAATCACAAACAAAAATGTTCTATTTAAAATTCCTGCATTTAAGATATGATTTGGCGAATGTTATAATCTCAGAACCTACAGTGCCAAACCAGAGGACAGGGTGATGGGCACGTTCACAGATTTCCCTGAGGGAAAGGGTTTCCAGTTCTAGTTCTGCCACCACCTTGCTGTGTGACCATCTGGATTTCCCACTCCTCCTCTATTAACTGAAGAACTTGATCTAGAAGACTTTTATTTTTCTCTCTTATTTCCCCGCTGAGCATTGTAGCCTATTAAATCATTCATCTGAGTTGACTTCTATTGGCCATCTGAGTGGGCACTTCTGCCCTTCCATGTCCATTGGGAGGGGCAG
Source organism: Tonatia bakeri (assembly GCA_004024845.1). Classification (NCBI taxonomy): domain Eukaryota; kingdom Metazoa; phylum Chordata; class Mammalia; order Chiroptera; family Phyllostomidae; genus Tonatia; species Tonatia bakeri. The sequence goes on along the minus strand of PVIA01000299.1, from coordinate 139,183 downwards.
GGACCATATTTGGCTCCTTTCTGTGTGCATTCCCAAACCCTTCCTTACACACAGGCCTTTGCTCATAATAGCTGTTCACTAACATTCTATGATTTCTTAATTTCAAAGTTAGCATCACTGTAAATGCTGTCATCTCTTAGTAAAAGGATTATACTCAGTATATGCCCTTCTGCTGCATGAGTTTGGGTGAGTAGGCATAAGACTAAGAACCAGGGCTAAGAGATGAACTGAAGTCTTGAGAAGGGTGAGGAGTGATTTTGATTCCCCCAAAATTTGCTTACGTCTTTCTGGTTTATACTCTCCATAACACCCAGATTCTGGTCTCCTGCAGCTAATATCATTCGGTGTACAGACACTCTACTTTGTTCTCTGGGCCTCGGATATCAGCAGGGAACTGAGCATGTAATTGGCTCATTTTTATAAGAGACTTGTTTCATATCCACTTCCTTGCATTCGGTGCTCCTTCCTACAGGTCATACCTGGGTATCCCCATTAAGCTGGAAACTAGATGGTCCCTTCTAGTAGAAGAGACTTCTATGCCAACATTTTGTATCTGTATTCCTTCTTGCCCCCAATAAATGTAGTTTTAAAAACAGTATGTATTATTTCTCTGAGTTCTTGACTCTGTCATATGCCACAAATACAGAATATGCCTTTGCTGTCTTTATCTTGACTTTGCACCTAACTTCATTTCCTTTCTTCGCACCCACTTCTTTGTCGTTCCACTGCCTAAGCTTATCACGTTGTGCATCATGAGTCTCCTGTCACAGTCTCCCGATAACTTAAGTTGTCCTAATGGCCTTCCTAAACACCCTCTGTGGTACCATCTGTTCTTCTTGGCACACACAAGCACCACCAGCTTCTTCGGGTACATTCTGTTTATAATTCTTCCTGGCACTGTCACCACACTCCAGTGACAGAGCTCATTGTCCCAGTTTCAGTGGCTGCCACAGTGAGAGAGAAGCTGTCTGAGGTATAGGAGGCAGCTCATCCAGACTCTAGTCTGATGATCACCACACCTTCATCACGGCTTGTGAAAGTGCCATCAGAACACATTGACATTACTATGCACTTCTTATATGAGAATCCAGTGCAGTGAAGCAGGAGACCTGGGGTGAGGCACCACCAGATGGCTTTGCTCTTCGTAATACAACAACAAATCTGTACAGCAGATATTGAGCCATTGCTAATGCTGCTTTTGGACAGCGTAGGTTTGAAAGCAATATCAACGATAATTTCAATTCTCTAATCAATCAAGAGAAGCATGTACTGAGCACCCAGCCAACACAGGTGTCCAGCTAACCCATAGGGTTTACAAAAGAAAAGGACAAGGTACGTTTTCCAAAAGCGTCCACCACCACAAGTGAATGTCTCCCAATACCTTCAACGAATAAAAGCAAGTTTTGTAAAGCCATTCTCAATCATCATGATGGAGTTAAATGATCTTTATTTCTCCCTCTGTTTCCCCCATGACTTGAACCTCTGTTAAATCATTCATCTGTGCTGACATTCAGTCAGCCAGTGGTTTCCTCTGCCCCTCAATACGATGCCGATCTGGGAAAGGGAGGGACCATAACGGGCTTCTCTTAATGCTCAACTCTCCATCCTCACCCAGCCCTTTACTCACAAGAGGTGCTCACTACATGGGTGACTGGCCCAGTTGTAGCTCTAACAGTCTGTGACCATTTTAAATAGGTGAAGAGGGCCTGTCTTCTCCAACATCTCTCTTGCATTTATCAATAGATAAACACTCACCAATATACCTTATACAATGTTATAGCTATAATATATCTTAGATATCTTCTAATCCCATCCCAGGCCCCTTAGGTGGAGGAAAAGAAAACACCAAAAGCCAAAGGAACTTCTCAAGGTAACAAGGTTCATTTGTAACAAAACAATGAGGAGAACCCAGCCTTTTCTTTTCCAACCTAATACTCTCCCCACTCACTATGCAATGATGCCTTTGGGCTGGTTGCCACTACTGTCTCCATCATGTTGCACTAAGCTCAGTCTGCTGAACCTCTAACTCAGAGGTGAGTCAGGTGTTTTTTTTTTTTTTTCCCTAATAGCATTCTTTCAGCATCCAAGGTTATATAGCCTTATAGGACACAAATCATAAATAGCTCCACCTCCAAGTTCTCAGGTAATTTTTTTTCAATAAACAAAGGTACTTCATGAAGACTGTCCATCCGGAGACAAGCCCTAGGCCAGGCCACTTCGCTAGCCATTACTCATCATGTGGCCCTTTCAGCAGTGTGAATGGGGGATGTGGTGCCTTAGCTTGTCACTTTTTCAGCCTCACAGCAATTACGATGAGGCCAGTGGCTATGCTAGTGTCCAGAGAGGTGACAAACAGTTTTCTATATCTTTTCCTTTGGTCTAATATGAATTTGATCAATGAGCAGAACTGGAGGAAAGGATGTTTAAAAAGGAGGTGTTGGTCATAAAGACTATAAAAACATTTGTTTAAAATATGAAGAGCGGGATTATAAGTTTTATAACATTGACTCTCAACCCTGCCTGCAAGGATATTGCTAAAAGTACAGTACTTGGACTCACTCCAGATCATTTAAATCAGAGTTTCACGGCAGGGAGTGGGAGGGATTACTATGTTTCAAACGTTCCCCAGGTGATCCTGATACCCAGCAGAGCTGAGATTACTGAGTTACCCATTTCTGATTCTTCTACGTTGTAGCCCTAGCCTTTTTTTCAACATCCAACATACATGAGGTCTAGGAAAGTACCTCTTTCAGTAACAGAGGTTCACTAAAGCATTGAAGGGGGCACAGAAGTGGTTTGTGAAGGAGATAAGGTGAACATCCTCTAAGAAAGCAGGTCAGAATCTATCAGGAAGGGAGAGGCAAAGAAAATGTGTGTTGGTTGAAAAATTTTTTTCTCAATGTTCTATACCTCCAACCTCCTTGATGGTTCTTTCACAAGATTCTTCTCTTCCCCATTGTTAATATGGAAGTAACATCTAATTTCATCTCACCTTGCTCCAGGCTCTGGTGCAGAAGAGTATTAAATAAGGCTCCTTGTTTTTCTCGACGCCCATCTTTACATCAGCTCTGGTTTTATTGCTTTGGGCTGAAGGCTGTTTCAGACTTTACAGAGCAAATTCTGCTGTAACCTGATCTTCCAAGTGAGTTACAGCTTGGGACTGAGCACCTAAATCTACAAAAGAAAATAAAAAGTAAGATTTTAGAAGCAATTTTTTAAACTGAAATATATTATCATATCTAAAAGAGCTTCAGTTCTAATTTTTAAATCATTTCAAAAAGACAGCATCTTGAATTTATTTACCTGTCTGGGTTAGGTGAGAGACGACAAACATTTTGGGTAGAGCATTGACCTTGAGTAAGTATTAGTTGAAATTTATTTGAAAAACACCTGATACGAGTCCAGATAGATACGTGAGAAAAAGGAAACTTATACAATATCTTCTTTATGAAGTCTCCAGATGCAGGCCTGTAGGCTGGAGGAAATTATCAGCTGATCATTCGAGTGTGAGGCTGGGAAGAGTAAGGACGTCCAGAGAGACTAAGCTGCCATCAGCGCTTTGGCTCTCCAGTCTTGCTTTCCTTGAGCTTCAGGGGAAAATATATTTTGAGAAAAGAAAATATTTGTCTCAAAGACTTAAGTCAATAAAAATTAATTAGTACAACATGAAAGGTGAACATGTAACTTAGATATTCTCCTTAGTATAGCACATTTCCCCTCAATTACCTGTCTTCAATTAGTACAATTTTGTCATGAGTGTACGGTGAATTAAAAAATCAGGAAAAATAAAGAGATATATCAGCATTTTAAAAGTGATACAAAAAAGTAAAGAGGTGAATATAATTTTAATCTGGTTAAATCCACTTTGACTTGTCAAATAGTGCTTTAAATATTCAGAGGTTACCTTGAAGAGGGGAGAAACAAACTATTACCAAAGTATTAAACGTAGCAGAAGGAAATATTCCGCCTAATTCAAAAACATATATAGAACATCCATCTGGATGGAGACAGGTGATGTGTTCTGAGTCCATAATGAAGCCCACACCTTTTTTTCAGTTCACACCAAGTGTCACTTCCTCAAGCAAGACTTCCAGCAGCCTGCAGGCTGGGTCAGGTCTCTGCGACATCCTCTCCTAGGGCCCTTCACTTCTCATTCTATGGCACGTTCAGCAGCCGTCTCAGTAATTTGTTCTGAAATGTATCAATGTCTGTGTTCCTCTAGAACAGCAGTTACCAACCTTTTTGCCACAAGAATTGTTTTCCTGGAAGACAATTTTTTATGGATGGGGGTGGGGGATGGTTTGGGGATAACTCAAGCACATTATATGCAAGCTCATCCCTGCTGTGCAGCCTGGTTCCTAACAGACCTGGACCCATACTGGTCCACGGCCTGGGGCCCGGAGGTTGGGGACCCCTGCTCTAGAACATTAACCTCATCAGGGAAGTCACTGGTTTTTATTTTTTGTTTGTTTGGTAGTTGTTTGTTGTTTTTTTTCTTAACTAATGTATCTCCAGAAGCTAGAACAGTGACTGGGACAGATAACATGTTCAATATTTTCCAAAAACTAAGTGAATTAACATCAATGACTAAACACAGAGGATGGAAAGGGGTAAGTAATGTAAGAGAGATAGGTAAGACACAGAAAGATGGCCATGTGTCTAATTGTAAGATAAAGGAAAAACTCGTGAAGTGAAAGATATTTTTTTCAAAATCACATATTTGAAAAAATTGTTTCTTCAAGAAGGAGCATGAATTTTTAAAAGCCTCTTCAAGGTTTGTAATACTTTAATTGAGGTATAATTAACATACTATGAATTTCACATGCTTGAAGTACACAATTTAGTCAGTTTTGACAACCTTTCTATATATAACTGAAACCGAAACCACAATCCAGATATCCATCACCTCAAAAAACTGTCCATGTGCCCAGCATAGGTCCACCTCTTGTTCCTTCCTGAGTCTCAGTGTCCAGACAGCCACTGATCTCCTTTCTACTACTCTGGATTAATGTGCATTTTTTTAGAATGTTATATGAATGGAATCAAACAGTATGTAGTCATTTTTGTCTGGCTTCTTTTACTTAGAATAATTATTTTAAAATTCACCAATGCTAATTGTGTGTATCAATCATTCATTCATTTTTATTGCCGGGTAATACTACAGTATATGCCTATATCACAATGTACTTGTCCAGTCACCTATTGATCATTAGGCTGATACCAGTTTCTGATTATTACCAATAAAGTCTCGCTCACATTCACATTTAAGTCATTGCGTGGACACCTGCATTCATTTCTCTTGCATAAAAACTCAAGAGTAGGATGGTTGATATTATGTATGTACACAATCAAATTCTTAAGAACAAAAACTAAACATTTACTGAAACAGTAGCCTCATTTAACATTTTCTGTAACAGTTGATGATAGTTACAGTTCTACATACTCACAAAACTCGGCAAGGTCAGTCTTTTAAATCGTGTACATTTTGATAGGTATATAGTTGTGTCTCCTGGGTTTAATTTGCATTTCCCTACAATCTATTGATGTTGAGTATCTTTTCATTTGCTTATTTCCATCCATAAATATTCTTTGATAAAGTTTCTCTTCTGATCTTTTGACTACATTGTATTGTTTTTATTTATGATTGCATTTTGAGCATTCTTTATATATTCTAGATACAAGTCCTTTATCAGACAGGTGGTTTGCAAAAATGTCATATGAGTCTGTGATGTGCCTTTCACTCTCCTAACAATGTCTTTTAAAGAGCAGACAATTTTAGTTTTGATAAAGCCAGAGTCATGGTTAAAATCCTGCCAGAAGCTGGGTTAGAATCTTGCCTGGTTAGAATCCTTCCTGCCTGGCTGGATAGCTGTTTGCTTTCTGATTTACCAAAAGAAAGTGGAATCATTTCCGAATTCTGTGTTTAGGAGCCAGTAATCTGGATCTGCATTACTGGTCATCATGCTTCCTGCTCAGAGCTAATTTCCAAACTAGAAAGGTACGCAAGGACTTCTCATGCACACTTCCCTAGTATTAAGGAAGTATGATCCGTGTGCTAGTATTAGGCATTCACTAAGTGGACAACTTGTCTCAGAAGACCTCTAGCCTCCCAAGTGTATTACTGATTTCCAGCTCCAGCTCTCTGCAGGTTTAATGGTAATAATCCAATAAGGAATATGGCTTAGAAAGAAGCTGCTACCTTTGTAGTTCTGCAGACTTAATGTGGACTGTAGAAAACCTACTCCCTAGGCACTTGGCTAATTGCATACTGTTATCAAGGTTAGTATGTCCCTTTGTTCTTGCAAAATCTGTTGGCATAAACCATTAACTTTCTATTAGACCAGAATTAGTGGATTCAGTGTGTTGATCCCCTTCTGATAGAAAATTTATATGCAATAAATAATTTAACATTGAAATTTACATTACACAGACATTTCCTGGTGTGATATCAAGTATTATTATCTGGAACCAATTATAGGCAAAGGAAAATCATTTGTACAATATCTATACACCAAAGATAGAGTTTAGAAAATCACCATTAAATCAACAGACCATAAAAGCACAATGGGCACTATTAATTCAAGGGAACAAATCATCAATTCTCTTATTTAAACATTTACAAAAACAGTAAGTTATATTTAGAAAATCAGTATGTTTTTAGAATTAAAGAAAAGTAAACAAAAAGAAAAATCCCCATAGGGGCTTTTTAAAATCATTTATTTAAAACTATGTGTGCCTCGTTAGCATAGTTTCAGTCTTTATTCAATGGGAGAAACATTCTAGATAAAATAAGAGATTCGGAATTGAATGTACACCAAAAATATATAATAATATATGTCAGAGAAAGAACAAGAACTTTGAAATTACAATACTAGAAGAGCAAATCATACAGCCCTTTTTAGATTCCAGACTATTAGAGTAATACTTCCATTTCACCTCAAAATATTTCCTTCCCTAATAGAAATCTTGTTAAAATATCAACTATAACCAGAGACAGTATATACTACTGCATGTAGAGTCCCAGACATATTTTATAATCTATAACTATTATTTGAATAAGAAAATAAAAAGAGATAATGTGTTATTGGAACACTAAGCAATTAAAAACTAACGAATCAGCATCTAAAGAATGTTGAAAGAAGGCATGATAAAATGTTTCTCCCTGTCTTGGGTCAAGCATCACTCATTCAATTCACAATCTTTTAAAATAACATCAATGTGATTGTCTTCTCAGCTTTCATAAAAGGTATAAACAACACTTTCTCCTGGATGTACAGAGTGAGGAAAAAATCTCTCTTTCCATTCCCTTCAGCATCTAGACTAAGTTTGCCCGGATCTGGCAGAGAAGTTCTTGCTTAGTCACCTAAGTCACCACAAAGCAAATTCCCAAAACACAATGCAACGATATATCAAAGCAGAAGTTGTGGTGTGGCAGCTGTGTGATAGGAGTATGTCACCAGCATGGAACCAAGGAATCCAGATTGTAGTCATCACCTGCCACTCCAGTCCACCACCCACATGCGCGGTGGAGCTATGTGGGAAGACAGTGGCATAGATTTCCCCCTCCTCCTTCTCTCAAAATGTCAGAACTGAAATAGAGATGGGGGTGAGATTCTTAGGTGGGCATTGACTCTTCTGATCATGAGAGTGAAAACATCACAAAATCCCAGGTCATTCATATTCTTTCCCTGTGACCCGTGTGAGAGGGATATGGCAAGGACAGCTGAGACCGATGTCGGCTTTCTGTCAGGAAGGTTCTTAAAGCCTGGGCCAAGACCTAGACTGGGGTAAAGACAGCAAAGAGCCAGCCCTGGGTCTGACATTTGGTGGGGAATTTATGGCAGTGTCTGTTTCCATTAAATAATTAGTATGTGTATCTTCCAGTGGGCAACAGGACTGATGTAAAATACCTTTAAAGTAGGGACACCAAATATCACCTAACGGTTTCATGGGATGTTACATGGAGCTAAATATATAACAGTGGGAGAAAACTTTGAAATATGTGATCAGTAAGAGCAATCAACATTATTGTGGGATTTATATTGCACTTAAACCTTATTACCCACATCACAGGGTTGCTGTGATAATTAATTAAAACTTGCAAAGAATCTGAAACGGTACCTAGAACACACAATATGATTACATATGTATTATGCCTGTTAACATTATTGCTGTCATTATTACTAGTTTTTGTACTCCTCTATAACTTGATTATCCCAGTGTTATATGAGAAAACATTTTCTAACTGTAAATTTTATGTTCTTTCTGATATACCATACTATTTTAATAATAGCGATCATTACTATCATCACTAATATGGTAACATTACTCAGTGCTTACAATTTGCTAAGCCATTCATAAATATTAGTCCACTTAATCCTTGCTGCTCCCACATGAGGCAGATATCCTGTCTTTATTTCAGTAATGAAATGACTAAAGCCCAGAGAAGGTAAATAGATTTTATCGAAGTGCAAAACGTAGATGTTGAACAGGGAGGGATATAAACATAAGGCATGTTGCCTAAAAAGCTTAAATCCTGAACTACTTTTACTGTCATATTCTATTACAATCACTCCCAAAGTTGCCAGTTTTTCAAATGAACCAACAATTGACACATGGATCAATTAGATAGGCCTCAGAGGAACTCTGTCCTTTCACTCGCCCCGAGCCTGACCTAATGAGGAAGAAACTGTGGAGACCGTGGTGCTGTGCTTTCAGCAGTTCCTCACCATCTTACTCTTGGCTCGCAACTCTAGGCTTTGTTGGAGGCAGGGAGTGGGGAGGGGAGTTCTGGGCTCTGTAGGATATTCAGCAATACCCCTGACCTACACCGGCTGGGCAGAAAAATCCATCCCCCCCAGGAGTGACAGCCCAGCGTGTCTCTAAACATTGTCAAATGTCCTCTGGAGGACAAAATTTCCCCTTGTTAAGAATCACTGATCTAGAGTTCCGTGTTCAAATGTTTTTTATCTCTTAGAAGATAACAAGTGTTATCCAATACAGAGATTTAAATCCAGATTATAAGGAAGGATAGGGTCCAGGTTAGTTCTGGGAAGATGAGACCCGACTGGATGGAACATACTTAGTCTTAATCAGTTCAATAAACATTCATCAAATGCTGACCAGACACTGGGGGTGTAAGAAGAAACCAGAATAACCCTGACCTTGAAACCCACTGTCAGGTAGCACCTCCTTCACCTTGCCGGCACTGCCACAGCAAAGCCTTTATCAGATGGTTAAGTCCTGTCATTTTAATCCGCTGACTCATCACGTATTCCTCCTGCCAGCAACTGTCTGGGAGATGGAATTGGATTTAAACTTTTAGTAGGAAGGCACAGAGTAAAAAAAATCTACGTTCCCTGAGGTCACAGCGCCAATTATCACAACTTTAAAAGCCCAGAACTCCGCTTGGATAGAAGTAAAATGTTCCTCTAAGACCAAAACTTTGGCAGTCTCAGTGTTTTAGCTCCAAAATTTTCTGCAGCTGTTTCAGTTCTTAACTTTTTTGTTTTGTTTTATTTTTTGTTATTTTTTTCTGTTTTTTCCTATATAATTTTTAATAAACTTGTTTTGTTTTCATTGTCTTAGACCCAGACTACACAAGTTCAAATCCTGTCTCTGCAACTTACAATATTTGTGTCCTTGGGCAGATTGCTCACTCTGTGCACAGTTTCATCTAAAAATTAAGAGAAATAGCAGAGCCAACATTATTAAGCTAATTGGAAAATCAAACCAGCTAATATTTATTAAGCACTTAGAATAGTTCCTGGCACAGAGTAAAATACTCGGTAAATGTTAGCAGTTATTATTATTGTTACCATTATTAGTATGATTAACAGCTAACACTCAGAGATCTATCATGTGCCTACCTCTGCTGGACACCTTATACCTGTTATCTTTTTAAAATATTCACAGAAATCCTATGATGTAAGTATTATTGGCTTTATACTGTAGATATAAAACCCAAAATTCAAAAATATAAATTGCTTGTTAAAGTAAATGGTAAACCCAGGAGCCCTCTTTTCTCCACTCAGGGTGAACGCACGAACAAGTTAGGGACAGAGAAAGAGGTGGCAGTTAGACAGCGCCCCTATGGGTAAGAACAAGTCTTCAGGAACAAGCGGCCATGGCTAGGTGGTATCATCAGGACAGGTTTCATTCATAAATGGTTAAATCTTTTATTTTATTATATTTACATTTTTTGAAAATTTCAGGTATGAGAGAATATGAGGTAATGGATACTAGGGAAAAAAATATCTATTTATCTATTCAGTATGTGTATATAATTATCACTATTATGATTTGAACTATGTCTCCCCAAATTCAAACAGTGAAGTTTTAACCAGCAGCACCTCAGAATGTGACTTTATTCAGAAATTAGATTGTTGCAGATATAATTAGTTAAATTAAAAGAAGGATGAACCCCTAATTCAAAATGATGGGCATCCTTATAAAAAGGGGAATTTGGAGACAGCATAGAGAGAAAATGATGTGAAGAGACACACACATAGGAAGAAAACAGCCATCTGCAAGCCAAGGAAAAAGGTCTGGAACACATCCTTCCATCATAACCCTCAAAAGGAACCACCCCTACTGACACCTAGATGTCAGACTGTAACCCTCCAGAACTGTGAGAAAATAAATGCCTGTAGTTCAGTCACTGAGTTTGCAGTGCTTTGTTACAATAGCCCTAGCAAACAAGCACCAACCATGCCAGTCCCATAGACTAGGTCATGCTGCAGTAACAAATGAACTCGCCCATGTCCTAGCATCTATTCCAACAGAAATGTATGTCTCCCTCACACAGAGTCTCTGCAACTCTCCCGGGAGGCTGTCCTCTATGCAGTCACTCAGCATTTCAGTCTGCTTCCACCTTGTGGCACCTTCAGCCCAACACACTACATTAAGACTTTCTACAATATGGGAGGGAGTCCAGGAGGGTCTCACACTGTCAAGTGAATGTCACATCAGCCATTGCCTACAACATGACCCTTTCCAAGTGAAAGGGGCTGATAAAAATAAGCATCCTCTGTCCAAGAAAAGAAACAATCCTATAACACCCTCATACCAACTACAGGCTCAGACTGGGCACACAAAAATTTAAAGCAACAGACATGGCTCCCAACCTCACAGGAATTACAATGTAGAGGGAGAAGCACATTCGATACATAACAAACAAATGCAGAAGTAATTCAAATGATGACAAGTGCCGTGAAGGAAATAGGTACTCAGTAATAAATAGATAATGATTAACATGAAAGAGGGAATGCAGATCATATAGGATGGTCAGGGGAGGGTCTTGGAGATAACATTTGAGATGAGACTTCATAGTTGAGAAAGGGTCATCTCTGCAAAGAGAGGGAGAAGAGTGGTCCAAGAACAAGTCTTTTTACACATTATAACACCAAACATTTACTTAGTACTTACTGTGTCCCAGGAGAACTGTTTCACGTGCTCTAAATAATGTATGTATTTTATATATATATATATATATAGTATATAATGTATATTATATATTATATGTACTGTATATTAAATATTAAATATATCTGCAGAAGTAATGTCTGCATGAGTGTGGTTAATAGGGTAAGAATATGGGTGTAATAATTTATAGTTTTAATTTAAACATTTCACCTAAAATGTCATATCGTGTGCTTGAGTGTGATATTGTTGTTACAGAATTGCATGCTTATGATTTTGTAACAGAAAAGGGATGTTCTTTGTGCAGGACCCTGCATTTGTGTGTGTGTGTATATCCCAAAGATATAAATATATATGTATATATATTCCATAGAATCCATTTTATGGATGAGGAAAGAGACAGAGAGTTAAAGGGGGTTGACCAAAGTCACACAACTGGTAAGCAGGGGAGCAAAGGCTCAAACTCAGGCACCCTGGTTCTAGAGTCTGTGTGGTTAGCCACTGCACCCACTGCCTACTGATATGAAGAACTTGGCTTATTTAAGGAACTTCACAGTGAATGGGGTGGGATAATGGAATGGAGAAAAGAATAGTTCGAAGGGTATTGGAGAGTGTGTAAGCAAAGAGTAGGTCACGCAGGGCCTTTTGGTCCTTGAAAAAGTTTAAATTTTATCCTTAAGTGCGATTTGAGGCCTCTTAAGAGTTTTAAGACTTGTGAAGTAAAATGTACATTTTGAAAGACTACTAATTGGAGCAGGGGTAGACAGACATCTGAGAAGCCTCTAAGTAGCTAAAGTAACCTTGTTTTAGTTTTATATTGCTGATGTGATGAAAGAGCAAAGTGATACAGATTTATAATTTTATAGTTCTATAGGTCAGTACTTGACATATCGTATTTTTAGGACTACAAGATGCACTGCACCATAAGACACACCTAGGTTTTAGAGGAGGAAAATAGGAAAAACAATTTTGAAGCAAATAATGTGATAAAATATTTAATAACCTGTGACCCTGCTCCACAGCTGCCCCCCCCCCACAGTGGGCTAGGTAAGCTACATTCTGACTATAAGATGCACACCCATTTTCCTCCCAAATTTTGGGGGAAAAGTGCATCTTATAGTCCAAAAAATATAGTGGATCTTACAAGGCCAAGATCAAACTGTGGGGTCCTGTGTGGAGGCTCTAGGCGAGAATCCATTTTTTTGCCTTTTCTCTCTCCTAGAGATGGCCTGCTTTCCTTGGCTCATTGTCCCCTCCCTCCAGCTTCAAAACCAGCACCTTCAGATCCTCTGGCCAAGCATTTTTCTTATGCCACCACTTCTCTGACTCTCTCTTCCCTTTCCATTTTTAATGACCCTTGAGATTACATTGGCCCACCCTGAAAATCCAAGATAATCTTCCTTTTTTTATTTTTTATTTTTTAATGAACAAGTGTGATACATTTTTTTAATCTTTTTATTTTTTTAATTTGTTATTATTGTTCAGTTACAGCCGTCCCCATTTTTCCCTCATTGTTCTCCCCTGCCCTGCCCACCCTCTCTCCCACATATTAGCCAATCCTTAATTTCACCTGCTACTTAATTCACCTTTGCTGTGTAACCTAACATGTTCACAAATTCCCAGGATTAGGAGGAACACAACTTTGGAGGGCCACTATTCTGCCTATCACATTTTATAAAAACTATAAAAAATAGTTTGACTTAATAAACTATGGTATAATCTTACAATGAATTTCTTGGCAACCATTAAAAAAAAAAGTCTATGACATAAAAAGATGACATGGAGAGATTTATGTGATAAAGTGCTATATAACGTCCACTCCATCATCTCCCAAACCTGGATTCCTTCCAGATAGGTCAATAAGGAAGAAATATTTGCTTTATTTACACCACTTGTGAAAGTGCCAGGAGGAAACAGCAGGCATGTCAGCGCTCAGAATGTCACGAACCTGATGCCTTTGACCTAAATCTTTCCCAATTGGAATGGAGTTTTTCCTCTGCACAGACTCCTTCTACTTATCATTGCAGTTCTCCTCTCTCTGAAAGTCTCAGGAATTTCAAATTTGCCCATTCTTTCCTCCTTCACCACATCTATGTTTCCAAATAGCTTGTTGAACAAAGTACACTTTTTCTAATGACCAAGTCATGTTTTTTATTCCACTAATTTAAAACTTTCTATTTTGCACAGCAAAATATAAAATTTAAAATATTTCCTAACATGTATCACTTCCTACAGTACCACCTAGATACTGTACTTGCCTTAGTATTAATCAACTTACAACAACTTTCTATTGTGATATTTTACCATTTTCCCTCTGATTAGGATCATCCACACTTCCCACTTGTTGCATGTCTTTCTAAATTTTAGCTCCCAATAAAAAGCTGTGTTTCTCTACATTCTTTATTCCTTACCAACATAAAAGTAAAAAAGGAGTTTACACCACAGCATTTTTAGTATGGAAATGTGTAAGTGTACTTGCATATGTTTGGGTACGTGCAGGTGCAAGTAGGTGGGAGTGCATGTAACAGTCCACAAAGATACGTACCAGTCATGATCAACAGGAAGTATGGAATTAACTGAAACAAATTTTTAATAGATCTTTCCATTTTTTTTCAAAATAAACATGTATATAGAAAGAGAGGTAGAAGTCATTTTTATTTGTAAATAAATACATGTTTTTAGAGTTAATTTGTGTTCTATCTTACCTTCCATAAATGACTCATCAGATTTCATGGCGCCATGAACAGACCTACATTCTGTTCTCCCTGGGTCACAGGTCACACCAGACTTCCCTTAGGTGTGTGAGAAACGGTGACCCTGATTAAAGAAATAAGTTGGTGCTGAAAGCTAATAAAATTACCATCAACAGATCAACAGGATTCTATCAGCACCAAAACTTAATAAAGGGAAAAGAGTCCATTTTTGCCTAATTCACTTTCTGAAGACCGTTGGTACCTCTTTGGTTGTCTCCCCCTCACCAAATAATGTTTACCTGCTCATTTGATTTGAAGTTGAGCTTGGGATTATACATTGTTTTTTTTATTTATTTTCTGCACTCTTTTCCCGCACTTCAGTTTCTTAACCCTTTGTTTCATAATAATCATAACTATCACCTAACACCTGCAGATAAAATGGAGTTCACCAGTGTTTAACAGTGCTTTTCATGCTAAGTTTGCAAAATAACTTCTAAAATAGCATGTGTGCATACTTGTGTTCCTTGACACAACCTCTCTCTTTCTCCCAGTGATTTCTGAATTTCTTAGCTAAAAATTGGCACAAAGACTTCTGCACTTGAAGGAGTTTTGAAAGATATTGGAGCGGAAAACACATTAGGCAACAAAATAAGCCAAGTTATACACAATACAAAAAGGTGACATTTGTTGTCACTGATATATGGTTATAAGAATCTCCTTAGCAAACTGGACTTCATTTTTTGTAATCTTGTGGATCAAGGTTAGTGCCATACATCTCATACACACCTAATATTTTAGCATTTTGTCCTAGTTATTTCTACCAAAAATTGATCTACTTACTTCTTTTTAAGATGTTTCACTTGTTGAGAAGTCAGTAAATTTGCTAGAATAGTACTGTGTTAGACTCACTCATTGCACAAAAATAATTTTGTGTCTGTCCTATGACCAGGTACTCTTTTAGGCATTGGGGATAAACAAACAACTATGAGAGAGTCCCTGACCAAGAGACCTTACGTGTGAGAGGGGAGAGGCATACATACACACATGCACACATCTATATATGTATACATACAGTACAAGTATACATAACACGAGTACATATATGAGTATAGTTTGCATCTAAGAAAGTGCAATAGGAAAAATGAAGCAGGGTAAAAGTGACAGACAATGACCAAGTCCAGGGGTGGGATGAGAACAGAAGTTACTCTTTCAGACAGTCATTGAGTAGGTTGAAAAACAGTTGGATGATTTCCCTAGCTCTGTTGCTCTCCTTCCACAGAAACACATTTACTCTTCACCATCAAAATCTCCAAACAAAACTCTACCTCTGAACTCCATTTGCTTGGTTATTGCCCATTGCTTCTCCATTCCTTCAAAGCCAGGTTTTATGAAGATGAAGTTCTCATCCATTTCCTCACTTCCTATTTCCTTGTAAAACCTCTGCAATGTGACTGTCCCCACCTCACCAAGAAAACTCCTCCGGCAAAATCATCAGTGACCTCCTTATTGCTCAAGTGCCTGGGCTTCTCTCTGTAGCATTTGTCATCTCCCATCACTTCCTCATTGAAATTCTCTCCACAACTATCTTCCTGCTTCTCCTTCCTCTAGGCAGATCTTTTTTTCTCAGGTTTCTTTGCAGGTTCTTTTTTCTTTGCCCTCCTGTGCCTTAATCTGGGTTCTCTAGAAAAGGGAGCTGAAATAAACTGTTATTTTAGGTGGATGGTGCAAGTCCAGGGAGAGTGATGAGAAAATGAAAGCCAAGACAAAAGGCAGGTTACTCCATAGATGCTCCATTTTCATCGGCAAGCAGCACTCTCCAGAAAGGATCACAGGAGAAATGCCCTCGGCGTGGTACGCAGGAGAGAAGAAAGAAGGGGATTTATCTGCTTAGTTCCTCACACCTCCTGTTTCCCCATGGTCAAAGTTCCAGGAGAATTGTTGACTCCCTTGAACTAGCTGGTGATGTCATCCAAAACCTTCAAAGACAAGGCATCTATCTAATCAACTCCCCCCACCTCCCTCCATGAGAGTTACATGATATTGTAGTCAAACAATTCTCCTGGCCTGGAGTAAATGTCTTCAGTCTCTGCATCATACAGTATGGCTTCCTGCCTTCTCACTGTCCAGTCATTTCCCTTTGGTCCTGAACTCATCTGCCAACATCTCTTATACTTTTTGATATCACAAGCTGGACAGAATACTATAATGCCAAGGCCTCACTAATGCTGACATTAAACCCATTACTTATGCTTTGAGGAAGCTAGTACTCTTCTGTTAGCGTACTCTAAAGGGAGCAGCCATATGATACTGTTGCTTCACGTTAATGAAAACCTCTGAGTTTTTGTTACACCGGAGTTTTGCTCTTTTTGCCTACTTGTTAAGTGTTACTCTCTAGCAGTTCCTTACCCAATCTGCACATGTCCAAGAGTTTGGGTTTTTCAAAAAACATATATTTATCCCCAAACAATTTCATTTTACTATATTAACAAAATACTTTAGGATATTGAGGGTCACTGAAATTTCTAGTTCTGTTGTATTGGTCATTTTTCCATCTTTATTTCTATATTTATTTATAAACATATGATGAATATGCTAGCCAATCATTCACCTGCTCATCAAGGCAGATGCCCCTGAAACTCTTTTTAATCAAATTTGAGCAACTCTATGAACCTGAAAGTTAATAAATGGGACTTCTTATGAACATTCTCTATATACCTTTGATGTCTTACTTTTCAGACTGGTCCACTCCTAGTTAGTGTAAATTATTGAGGCTCTTCAGAAATTAAATCAATGGAATTTGCCAGAATTCTGTAAAGTGAATTGCCATTTCATCTGGCACTGACAGTTGCCAGCAAGTGTACTTCACTTTTAAATAGTCTGGTGACAGTTGATAACTGTCACTCAGTCAAATCCTGAGCACACCTGCAATCTTTATGTGAGGCACATGCTCATATAAAACAGTGGAATCAACCAACAAAATCTTGGATACATCCAGAAGAGACCTTCACAAACCATTTATCCTGGGTGTAATTCTCGGTATCACTGAGTACATATTAGCTTGATGTCTCATTCACTAAAATATGCTAGATATTTTAAAAATCTAGTTTTCCATTTATAAACCAATACTTATGTTTGTTATTGTGACTTTAATCCTCCCCAGTAGGCTTCTGTGTACTTTAAGGGAAGAAGAATATTCTTCATCCTATAGTGGTAATGTAAAACTGATTCCCCAAAAATATTGGGGGAAGACAGACATTTAGAAAGGGTTGGCAGAGGTAAACATGGTCAGGATTTGTGAAAATATTAGTGGAAATTTGATAGATCAGCTATTGCTATTTATTTTAAAAATTAATATATTTTGGGGCATCATTTATGGAAATTGAGGAAGGCAATACATAAATAAATAGGACATTCTCTGCAATCAAGAGATTCCCAACCAATTGAAAGAAAGAAGAAATAAACATGTGTGAAGTTAATGACAGATGAAGGAAAATACAATAAATATAGCAATACATGGTCTTCAGCAAAACAATTAGTAGTCAGAGGAGACTTGCAGAGAGCTAATGTATTGAATTGAAGGACCTCAATGAGACTGATTAACACTGAGAAGATACAGTTGAGAAATCTTTATGGGAGAGGACCTATTCAAGCAAGGTTTGGTGAGAATAGTCTAACTTCATAAAATTATAAATTACATGAGTGAGGGCCCTGGCCAGGTAGCTCAGTTTGTTAGAACATCATCCCGATACACCAAGGTTACAGGTTCGCTCCTCTTTTAGGCTACACACAAGGATCAACCTATGAATGCATAAGTCGAACAACAAATTAATGTCTCTCTCTCTCTCTCTGTGTCTCCCTAGTTCCCTCTCTCTAAAAACATATATACATATTTTTAAATCAAATGAGTGAAGAATAATAGAAACTGATACTTTACATTCTCTAGGATTCCTTCTTTAATCAATAAGCTATTGATTAGAATTGAATAGATGTTCATTCTGCTGTGGTGACAACAAAAGACAAAGAATACCCTGCTTTCTAAAAAGATAAAACTCAGCAGAAGAGACCAAAGAAATACATATGAAAAATATATACAAATAAATTCAGAGATGAAATAATAATTACATAAAATTTGTATATGTGTGTGAAACCTATAAGTGCTGAAATGAATGGCATTGTTAATCCACTTGGGGTTGAATTACACATAAAATATGTATAATTAATATACATTTTAATATATTAAGATTTTATACTGAAACATTTAGATTTAAATTATTCCCTAGATTGGATTACATAATATCTAATTTTAAGTTCCTTTGAACCAGGTTCTTATATCCTGATTGTTACTTTTATTTTACTTAACAATAGAATAATTTACTCTCACTTTTGCACATGAGTGCCTATACAGCCTTTTATTCAGAGAAAATATACTATGGGCTGGAACTCTTTATGTTCTGTGTTTCAAGAGTTTTAATTGTTATTCAAAGGTCTCTTTAACATTCTGTATAATGAAGAAGAGTATTACTCCTTAATCATTGCCTGATGGATTACAATCAGCATGTCTAGACAAAGTGAATTCATGTTTTTCTCCCAAGAAAATTAGCAAGCAACAATTATGCAGTTTGTCCACTCTTTTGCGAAGGAAGTTTCAAGAGCTTCAGCAACTCAAACTCTTGGAAGATGACCAATTGATCAGTAATAATCTTCCAGCTTATACGGCTCCAAGTTATTTGCTGTAGGTAAACAGTTACTATTACTAATGAGGTTGCTGCTTTATTTCTTTTAGTCTTTAATATTTTTCTACTAATAGGAAGAATATTTGATATATTAGGATCTGGAGAGTACAGGGGAATAGCCTATTTATGTTGAATGAATGGCTCCTTTAATATATTATTATTTTGTTCCTAGCATTTATCACCAGTAATGTGTTTATTTTAAGAAAATCAGTGATATCACTGAAAAAAGTGGCATGTGAATTTTATTGATGCTGAACTTAGAAAGCTCCTTGGATAGTGTCTAAATGGTAAATCAATTATTCTTTCTCTGTCTTGCATGCAAGTACTGAGATACATATCTTTTTGCTAGGACAGTCTAGGAGATAACTATTTGGTCTCCCTAATATCTGAAGCCCCTCAAGATCACATAACCTAAGAGAAGAAATGATCATATAAACAAATTCCAATTAAATAGAAAGCATAATAAAACTGTCAATATAAAAACTGTCCCCAACTGGCAGACTTAGATGGACTTCATAGAGGAGATGATATTTCAACTGAGCTTTGAAGAATGAGTGCACCAGGTGAGGAAGAGGGGGAAGAAAGAGTATACCTAAAGAAGAGCAAAAGGCATATGCAGTGCCTAGAAGGCATGACAAATCTTGGCATATTCAGAAATGAACAAGTGTCCTGGTGGGTCCATATGTCCTGATGATATAGTCCATTCCGGCTGCTATAACAGAGGACCATAAACTGGGTGGCTTATAAACAACAGAAATTTTTTTCCTCACAATTCTGGAGGCTGGAAGTCCAAGATCAGGATGCCAATATGGTTGAGTTCTGGTGACAGCCCTCTTCTGGGTTGCAACTGGCTATTTTCTTTTTGTATCCTCACATGTTAAAGGGCAAAGTGAGAAAGCAACTCTGTAAATCTAAGGACACTAATGTCATTTATGAGAATTCCACCTTCATGACCTCAGCTATCCCTAATTACCCCCCGAAGGTCCCACCTCCTGATACTATCACACTGGGGAGTGGGGTTCTAACATGCATTTGGAGGTACAAAACTTTCACCTGCTTTGCTCTACATACATATATTGAATAATTATGTTGTATACCTTAAATTTAAATGATGTTATATGTCAATTATATCTCAATAAAAATAAAAGAAAGATTCACCTGCTGAAAAGTTTAGAATTTTTGCTACAAGCAGAGGGGAACCAATAAAGACTTTTAGAAAAATAGGTGACATGAAGAAGTATACCCAGAAAAAGAAATCAGGTGAAAATTAGGTGGGATAGACTATAGTATTTGTATGTAAATAGATATTTTAATTTCTCACTAAATTATTATAAATTTTTATATCATATCTGCAGTCTTGACTTCCTTTTATAATCTCTCAGCTTGGTTGTCATGACCTACAAAAAATAGACCTTGGCACAAACTGGAAACCACTTGATTCAACGCTCTCCTCTTCCAAATAAAGAAACTGAATAATAAAGCACTCTGAAACATAGTGGCTTACACCAACTGCAATTTATTTAACTCATGAATCTGTGGGTTGGCAGCTCCTCTGCTCTGACTACTGACCTAGGCTGGGGTCACTCATGACTCTGCTCAGCTGCCAGGATAGATGGTGCTGGCAGGGCTAAGAGATCATTCAGGCTCCTCTAGGAACCACATGAGCTCTCTAGCAGATCAGCCATGATTGGTGGTTGGGCTCGAGAGAGCAAGAAAGTGCAAGGCCCCCTAAGGCCCGACTTAAAGCCAACTGAACTTTGCTTTTCATGTTCTATTGAAAAAACAAGTAAGAACACCAGGAATTAACTTTCTCAGTTTAAATTGAGTTTTCTCCCATTTTTTCTATCACTCACCTTGCTAACCTATGTCCCTTTTTATCACACAATTTTTTAAAATACCACAGGTAAATTAGTAAAATATTAGTTTCTGTGATTCATTATTATGCACTGCTATTAGGTTATCAGAAGAAAATGCAATGTTACTAAACACTTTTTTATGTTTCGTTCAAGCCTGGGCAATTAATTTTTGTCCACTTGAAATCTTATCTCCCCACATGGAGGAAAAACAATCTTCGGATCTCTTTACAGACACCCAAACACAGCCCTCCTGTTTCTGAGAATACTCATTTACACATACAAGTAAGAGCATAAAAATATGCATGCAAATGAACTCTTTTTTAAAAAACACAGATTTGGATCACTTTTAGCATATTTTTGGAAAAATGTTCACTTCATCTTCTTGGCATTTCATTATATTTTACAATCACAAAGTCAACTCTCCTGCAACAAAGCGAAACATGGCTCTTTGAAATAAATGTTGTCATTAACAAGCCATGCCAGGCACGGTGACAGATTTGCAGCTGTAATGAATAACATTTCCCGAAAGTTCTTCTGTCTGACAGAAAAGCGGTGACATTACTTCAGGCAACAGTGTTGAAAACGAAAAGATTGATTGATGCAAGTGGATAATTGAAACCTCAGTACTGTCACATGTACGTCAGCCTAACAACCAAACTACTACTCCAAGATAATATTTATCATGACACAGCCCCTCTATGAATTAAAAAAAAAACATGTTGAAAAACGTAGACTATCCTATTATAAATGATTTAGAGGGTGCCATTGTAGATGAATCCATCAGCAGCAATAAATTACACAGTGCTCAAACTTATTGTAAAATTCACACTGTAGCTGGAAATTAGTTTCTGCAATGAGATCCAATCCAAGTAGGCATTTAACTCAATGTTAATAGAAAAGGGGAGGACACATTTTCTAGTTTATCTATAATTAACCTTGCAGTAAACTAGTATTTACATGGCTGAATTTGAAAAACCAGACAGGATAGAACCTTGCTAAAACTTTCTTTTCAAACTGTATTTTTTTAATGTCTATTTGTTTATACTGGATTTCCTTTAAATACTTGTATTTCTGTATTTATACAGAGAATGTATGGAGCATATATGTTCATATAGAGAAATTATGTAGTGAAATATAAACCATATATTTTGGTCGTGGTAACTGTTTTCTGTTCCACAGTTTAGAGGATGAAATGGCATGACTACAGAGAGGTAAATATTATAATATGTGAATCACCTATTCATATGGAAAATTCAAAATCTTTGGAAATCCATACCACTCTTCTGGTTTTAAGTTTCTGTGTCTATAAAAGGATTCCAGTAGTCATTAGAGTGATCAACTCATCCTAGTTTTCCCAGGATGTCTCCCAGCTTTTAAAATAAACACCCTGTATCCAGAGGGATGCCTTGGTCCAGTAATCATAGCATCTTGGGTACCACAGATTCTTTCAAGACTGTAATGAAAAGTGTGAACACTTCATTCAAAAACATGTATGTAGATACCCACAAAGTGTTCCATCAATTTTCAGCAGCTCATTGACCTGTTTATGAATTCCAGGCTATCCATCTACTGGATCATCATTCCAGGTCTTTCTAGCTGATGTACCTATATTAGTGGAGTTGCAAACGTAGAGTTTGCATTGTACTGAACAAATAAGAGAGGGTAGAATGAGTTTTGTCACCCCAGGGCCTTATAATTCCAATAACATATAGAACAAGGAAAGTGACATTTTTTTCCAGCAAGTATAGTGGGAAATAATGACAAAGGAGAATAAAAATGGCATTCAAAATATTTTTAATCAAATTTGCCTTATAGGTTTTGTTGTACTGTTAATGTCAAACAGCTTCCAACCTTTTCACTAGATTTTTCATTTCCTGTTACACTGTCCATCAAAGTCTGCATTCCTTAAAATCTTTTCTTCCTTGTTCAATTTGGGGTTTTTGCTTTTGTTTTACTTAATTTTTGTCTAAGAATGGTATCATAAATCTAGATTGTTTTTCTTTTTATAACTTTATTTTGATTTTGTGGCATCACTTGGTCATATTTATACCTCTCTCCTTTTGACCTAACAAGGCATGTTTAGAAATCAGGAAGGATCCTCGCCATTGCAGGGATATCTGACAGTTCACATTAAGCACATAGTTCAGTAATTTTTTACCAGAAGTTTGATTTTAAATATCTATTTAAAGGTTCATTCTTATCCATGAAAACATGGATTTAGGTGCAGTCCAAATTTCTTAGCTTGCTTTTCAGTCTCCCGCTGCTCTTCTGCACTGCCCCAGTCAATCACAGTCCCGAATCTGAGGCGTGTTCACCTCCCTCCACCTCTCCATCCCTGATGTTCCCACATGTCCATTCTTTAAATACTGCATGGCCTTTGAGTTTGAATTTCTCTGTAGTTTGTTCATTTGATGAATATTTATTGAACTTGCAATGTGCCAGGCATTGCGATAGTGTAAATCAGAGGAAAAAAAACAAAATCCCTGTCCTTATGGGGCTTTTTATTTTAGCGGGGAGATACTTAAATAGTGAACATAATAGAGATATGAACTGTATTACATTTTTAGGATTGACAAGTTATTTAAAAAGGTAAAAGTAGGGAAGAATAAGAGGGACTGGTAAAATCAGGAAGGCAGAATAGTGGGTTCAATTTTAAATTAAAAGAAGAATTAAATGAATATGTGGTGGAGGCATCCATGAAGAGTCAGCCTTTGAACAAAGTCAGAAGGAAGTGAGGCAGTGGACAAATCTGTTTATGGATTTGGTGCTGTCCAGAGCTCAGAACTTGTGGGTGCTTGCACAGAACGTTTCCAGAGACGGGAAGATGATTAGCCGAGCAGCTTTTCAAGGTTAGTTTTCCCCATCCCCTCGAGTAGCATCTCCGGGCTTCTCACAGCTGGGCTGCAACCTCACAGGAGCACTTACCCTTTCCTAGATGGTGCCAAGCCTTTCCGATGTGAGGCCAACTTTTTCGGATTCACAGACACGGTGCCACACATACTAAAGACCTTCGAGGACAGACCCTCTTTCTCCATCGTTTTCATTCCTCAGCTTCACCAACCCTCCAATACCTCTTTAACTCCCATTTTATAGCTTTATGCAGAAATTAATCGCACTCTTTAAAATTAAATCCCTATTTGTCTGGATCACAAATGGGGAGGGATTTTTTTTTTAATCTTTTGGTCCCTAGCCATAATGCTTGATAAATATTTATTGGGTAATGAATCATGAGGTCCATCTAATAGCCTTTACATCTGCAAATGTAAAAAAATTAAATAAAAAAAACAAGTGATCTACCCAGGTCAAGCAAATAGTTAATAGCAGAGCCAGAATACGATGGCAGATAAAACAAGAAGGGATTGCCAACTAAGGAAAAAGAATATCCATGGCATATATTTTCAGTGATTACACAATGACTTTCTCTGCCATCAAAAATTACGCATCTATATAGTAAAAGATGTTATTAAAATACGCCAAATACTTATAGGTATCCTTCTCATTTCTATGAGACAATTTATTTGTAAGTTTTCTACCCCACCACCCTTTCCTGGGGCACATGAGAAAATATTGGGTCAATACAATAACCCTCTTACCAGATATCAGCATATTTTGAAGTGATATCTACATTTTCAGTCTAAAACTGAAGTCCCATTTTTCAGGGACTGTACTGGCACTTCTGTCTAATGTGCCGAGTAAGCAGACATCCCGCCCGTCACCACTGTGCAGTCCCCTCTCGCTGTAGATCAAGCCCAGGACGTTATTGAGCCCTATGACCTAACCGTGTGTCTGGAATCTGTTTCTTACTTGTCTTCTGTTAGCTCTTGTTTCCCTGGAAGTCTTGCTTTTCCCTCTTGGCTTTCAATTCCTGCAATGACCTTATTTTGCTTCAGACAAATCTATAACCTGCATTTGTACATGAAGCTGCCATGGAATCTACAATTGTGGGAGATGCCCCTTGATTCTCAATTCCCTGCATAGACAAAATTGAATATGCCAAACCTTGCTTTATTTCTGTCTCTGATTATTGTCCCTCCTCCAACACCCCACTAAGTCAAAGGCATTAATTTCTACTTGAACCTAGTTGAGTCTTTCTCTGTTTATTACACTCCACCCTTCCATAGTGAATCACAGCTCCTCCTCTGCTCTGGCCTGCATTATAAACTTTGCCAATTCATCTTAATGGAAAGATGCCACTTTCTATTTTCTTCCAGCCTGGCATTTGTTTCCAATTTGCGTTATAAGCTTCTTAGGTAAAGAAATAAAACTAATTAATTTAGGAGAAAAAAAGCAATTATTGGATGGCAGGTAGTGATTCATAAAACTGAAGGAGTGACTGAACAAGAGCTGTCAGAACAAACAGAAACCAGGCAGTGTCTGGTATCTGACACCTGGATCTATGCAGTTACCTCTTCAAGGCACCGCTATCAGTGTTAATCACTGTGGTAGGCAGAACAACATTCGGTTCCTCAAAGATATCTACACTCCAATCCTGGAACCTGTGAATATGTTATTTTACATGGCAAAATGGACTCGGAAGACATGAGGAAGGATTTGCACCTTCGGATGGGGAGATTATCCAGGATATCCCACTAGACCCAATGTAATCACAAGAGTCTTCAAGAGCAGCAAACTTTTTTCTGGCTGAGTTAGAGAGAGAGAAAGTTGTAATGATGGAAGAGGGTCAGATGGATATGATACGACTGGCTTTGAACATGGAGAAAGGGGGTAATGCAACACAAAGGGAAGGCAGCCTGCCAGAAGCTAAAAAGGGCAAGGAAACAGACTCTCCCTTGGAGCCAGAAAAGAATGCAAACTTGCCCACACCTTGCTTTTAGCCCAGTGAAACCTGCAATGGACTTCCAACCAACACGACTATAATACATTTGTGCCATTTTCAGCCACTAAATTTCTGGTAATGTATTACAGCAACAATAGAAAACTAACACAATCAGGTTTAGGAGAACTCCAAAATAAAAATAAATCACAGCACCTTTCCGTTCCAACCCTTACAAAATAAAAAAAAAAAAAAAAAGGATTGGCTCATTCAGAATTTTGGAGTGACTATAAATCTATCACATCCGAACGGTCTGCCAGGACCCACTTGCAGGGTGTGTGGGAACACAGCCCGCTCATCTCTGCCTTCACCTTTTTGACACAGCAGATAGGATGATATTCAAAATGTCTGTGTGGGCTGGAATTATTTATGGGCTTATATTAAGCTCTGAGAAAAGAATCACAGCACAGGCCTCTGGAGTTTTGAAATGAAATAATGTCCTTTTTGACAAGTACCGATATCCTCTGGGAAACAGTTTCTGACTTCCTCCTAAGGCCTGATGGGTAATGAACAAGGTCATGGGTCACCAAGTGATTGTGTGTCCACATTACCCATAAACTCGGTGCTGTTTGTTCTACTTCACCAGTAGGTTGGGCGGGTCCCGGTATATATGTGGCAGGCCTGAGCAGACTTTGAAGGCCCAAAGAAGCCCATGAGCAAGTGAGAACACTATTAACTGGTGAGGATCTTCACTACTTTACCACTAGATAGAAAGCCCTTTCATGGTCCATGGCTTATATCTACACAAATGTCTAAACTTTCAGTAAGACTCTGTCTCTGGGCTGCTGCTCCTTGCCTGTCACTGGAGTTAAGGACCCTTTGCCGGTGGAACACAATGTGAGGCTGAGCAGCTTGTGCTGAGTATCCAAAAGTATTGAGTAACTAGGACAATGTTTCTCATTTCAACCATATAATTATTAAAAGCTATCCATTCTGCCTACCTCCTCTTCACCAATGAATGTCTTTAGATCCATCTTGAATATCGATAAACAAGGGGGGGAACTGGTGACGTTTTTCCAGTGGCACTGTATGTGTAATGCTGGAAGGCCGCTTATTCGCCCATTCCCAACAGTGTCTTGACTTCTGGAGTCCAGAAAATGCTAATTAAATCCTTAAAGGAGCTCAGCACCAAAAAGATTATGGAAGTACCCATATATAAGTCAAAATATGAATGATAAGTATATTACAAAATAAAGTTCAACTTAATTTTATTTTTCTATTATTACTATTTGATTTTTTTCTAAAATAAAGTATAAAATTATCCATACTTTTTTGCTTTGCTGGTAATGTATGCATGTACTTAGTGTATCTATTATGTTATCATTAGACACCACCTATCTCCCATACAAATGGAAATGTTTTTCCAAATATCGCAGACAATTTGAGGGTGATTTTTATCAAATGAAACAGTTTCCTGTAGCAGCTTATTCTGGGTCTGAACAAGTTGCCCATAACTGAAAAATGTTCTCAGCACCCTCACAGTGATTCTTTCCATTGGGACAAAAAATTCTCTGATGCAACATGTCAATTGGCCTGTTCCCAGTGATGTTCATGTATTTGAGAAACAATAATAGAGCTACACACAATAGATACAGGTAATATATTTTGTTTGAACTTCCTTTACAGTCTCAGGTTAATTAAGTGAAAACATCTCTAATTCACTCTGGATTCTGTCCCTTCTTCAGAAGCCTTAAGTCTAAGATAGCTTCAACAGCATTTTTTATAAGACAAGAAAATCTGCATTCACAGCACTACCACATGCAGGCCACCATTAACTGGTGATAATTCCATCCACTGGCAGAGCAGAGTTCTGCTGAAGTTAAGGAACAGCAGTATCCCTACCATGGTCAGGGCTCCTTTTCTCCCTCCACAAGTGGCTATGGCGTGAATCAACCCACGGTGCTCTACAGTGCCCCTCTCCATTCTCTCCCCCTCATCGGGGGACAGCAACAAAAAGAGCGAAAAAATATGACTCACTTAATGCTATGGCGAGGCTCTGGGGATTGCCCCTATCTCCCAGCCACACTCTTTCTGTCCCCATAGGCTGCACTTTTGCTATCTCAGACTGCACATACCTCTCGACTGGAGGTGGTGTCAGTGCTTATGCCAGAGCCGCTGAGACAGAGCATGTGCAGCTCTGATACTTGGCCCATCTGCAAACAACATGTAAATCACAACCTACTATGGAAGCAACTCTCTCTATTATCCATAATAACCATAATATCCCATTTAACCAAAACCATTTGTGTGGGGGTTATCAGATGTCACTTGAAAAAAATTGCCCAAAGTCATTTAACTTATGCATGATCTACTACTTCAGTGTGAATATTATAAATAAGATACCGAGCTGCTCTACCAGACAGATGATAACTAGTGGCTAGACTTTCCCCAGAAGACTCTGATGTAGCTCCATACCCAGGCTATCCATGCAGGTGTCCACGTGTATACGAAAGGCTTGTTTGGACCCTAGGTTTCCCTGAATGATGACTGTCCCCAATCCCTAGACCAGTGTCACACCTCTCTTCCCAGCCTGAGGCTAATCCTGGCCATTTTTGTTTGACAAAGTATCTTACAGCCAGGACACAAACTAAGAGAAACTGTTAGCCCTGTCCAGTGTGGCTTAGTTGGTTGGAGCACTATCCCATACACCAAAAGTTTGCCAGTTTGATTCCTGGTCAAGGCAGATAGCTAGGTCAGGGCACATATGGGAGGCAAACAATTGATCTTTCTTTCTCACACAGCTCTCTCTCTTTTACCCCTTAACCCCTTCTCTCTTAAAAAATTTTAAAAAGAATGAGAGCTTTGGGGATATAAGTTTGATATTTGACTCTCCACTCATAGTAACTGATGAAACTTCCAAAATGTTTAGTTATCTAAGGTTTGTTAGACAGAACAAGTAGGTAGGGTATAGTGGGTTAAATAGTGTTCCCCACAAGATACAAGGTCTGTCCAGAAAAAGTCCTGCCATTGTTAATATGATGAGAATAGTGTGCACAAAATTGATGTAACCTTACAGCCAAGGAGTGCAGAGTGGAATGCACATGCTTAAATAATGAAAACTACACTGTACTAGTCAGTGGGGGCAGTAGACACTTTTGAGTGAGCATGTGTACTGTGTGGCCATTGCATTCAAAATGACTGAGTGAGCAAAGCAATGAATCTGTATCAGATTTTGTGTTAAGCTGGAACATTCCTCCATGGGAACTATTAGGATGATTCAGAAGGTCACAGTTATGGACAACTGGTGATTTGCAGCTTCATCATGACAATATGCCTGCTCATGCATCACGTCTGGTGCAGTTTTTTTGGTGAAACATCAAGTCATACAGGTGACTCAGCCCCCTACAGCCAAGATTCAGTGCCCTGTGACAAATTAAACCACCTTTGAAAGGAAAGAGATTTCAGGCCTTCCATGAGATTCAGACAAATACAATGGGGCAGCTGATGGCAACTGAAAGAACTGTGTGAGGTACCAAGGCGTCTACTTTGAAGGGGACTGGGCTGTCATTGTCCCATGTACAATGTTTCTTGTATCTTGTATTGTCCTCAATAAATGTCTCCGTTTTTCATATTACATGAATGGATACCTTCTGGCAGACCTCATATATCCATGTCATAATCTATAAAGTCTTTAAATATTAACTTATATAGCTTAAGAGTATATATTACCTTCTAAGAAGTAATATTTAATCACTCCTCTTGAGAGGAAAAAAATCTATCCTAAATTATTCAGGTGAGCCCTAAATGCTATCACATACCCTTATGAGTGAACAGCAGAGGGATTTTTGACACAGAGAAAGCAGGGGACAACGTGGTCACAAAAGCAGAAATTGGAATAATGTGGCCCTAACCCCAGGAATGCCAAGGCAGTCACCAGAAGCTGGAAGAGTAAAGGAACCATTTTCTTCTAGAGCCTCAGAGGGAATGAAGTCCTGCTGACACCTTGACTTCAGACTTCTGGCCTCAGGAACTGAGAGAGAATAAATTTTTGTGGTTTTAAGCCAGCAGCTTTTTTATGATTTGTTATAGCATCCACAGAAAACAAATACAGGAAAATAAAAGTGTTTTCTACACCTGTGTTCATACCTTGTTCAGAGATATATTATCCCATATCCTTCAAGAGCATTAGAAAAGACATTTAGCCAATGACAGTTTTAACATTATTCCTCAAAGGTAATTAAAATCTCTCATGATTGAAAAAGACTCCAAAACACAACTGCCATCACACAATTACCTTATCCACATAAACCAGCTCTCCAGCACTTCAAAATAGTTTATACTCCCTGATTTGGGGGAGAGAGGGGGTATCAGTGTTATGTAGATGCATCTCCCAAACTGGAAAATTTATTTTAATGGATATTGGTTTCTCCCTTCTGTTCTCTGCTAATAGAAACACCTGAAATAGAGCACTGAGCAGCACTGGCTTTCTACCCAGCAGGCAGCCACCCTCGACATGGAGTATCATGCTCTGTTCAGACTTAGATAACTTTTTTCAGTTTTTAGAAACATATAACCACCTCAATTATGCCAAATTTCTCCAAACCACCACAAGCAGCAGTGACTGAGCTATAGTATAATTAACCAGAGGACATTCATCCTGGTGCATTAAATCACTGAATCCTTCTAGGTTTCCCCCACAAGGTCACAGCCACTTCATCTGTGTATGATGTGGCTCCTCTTTCACACAGCCCACCTTTCACTCAAGAAGAAAGAATACCATCTCCACCCTCCTCCAGTTCCTTCTTTGGTTCTTTTCTATTCCTCAAGTGTCAGGGTATCTCCAAAGTCAAAACTGTTGGTCTTTGACATTCCAGTCCTCCTTTCTCTTAACACAACCTTAATGCTGAAATATATTAGGAAATTCTGCCTGATCTCCTGGCTTACATATGACTGTACACATGGCAGATATATGTAGTTTGGTCAGATTCACTTAAATGCAATTATGAATATAAACAATATAACATGTGGCACAGGTTGAAACTTATCCCAATAAGTTCACACTTCCTGAACTAGCAGGATTTATACAGTTACCTACACCAGTGTCCTCATTTTCTCAATTACAGAGGTCAAGGCTAAAAGTTGAAGTGGATATGCAGGACCAAGATGTCAAGATGTTGGATGCTAAGTGCTTTGATTTTTCAAAGGTCATAGACTCTGTTGAAGAGCTGGTCTATAGTCTGGACTAATGTGACTAAAATATTAAGAAAAGCTTGATAAGGAAGATTTCTAGAAGACCGTGTTTTAACACCAAATGAAACAAAACACCTAGATATTAGAGGTCTATTAATCTGTCACAATTGAAAAATATATCAAGCTAAGGAAGAAAAGAAAACAAAAAACTGACATAACTAGGAAAGGCTAAAACATACAACTTTTATGGCACCATGTGCCATAAATTCAGAATGGTGGTTTTCAACTTTAATGTTTATCCAAGTCACCTGGGGACCTTGTTAAAATGCAAATTTTAATTCAATAAATCTAGGGTTGGTCCTGAGGGTCTGTCTTTCTGAAAAGCTCATGCTTTCTGGAAAGCATATGTCTGTATGCTGCTGGTCTAAGAACCACACCATGAGAAGCAAAGCCTTACAGCATATGTGAGTGTCTGAAAGAGTGTGCTACCTTTTTACAGTTAATTAGGACAGCACATATGCTGCTCTTGGGTTTTGATTAGTGAAGTGCACTCAACTCCATGCTTATGTACAAGCCTAGAAAAACAATATTGAAAGCTGATGCCCTGGGCCATCTGTCATTGCAGGTTCCCAATTATGTTGTATTCTTTCCATTAGTAGCTGTTAGGTTATAAGATCTCCCTGACCA
The DNA here is from genome assembly GCA_004024845.1 of Tonatia bakeri. Lineage (NCBI taxonomy): Eukaryota > Metazoa > Chordata > Mammalia > Chiroptera > Phyllostomidae > Tonatia > Tonatia bakeri. The sequence continues at coordinate 107,829 of PVIA01000299.1, read as the reverse complement.
AACCCTATGACTGATCAAATTGTGGTCACCTATACCTAAAGGTGATGGCTAAGAAAGTAAGGAAGTGTCTGAAGAATTCACACTGGTCACAAGTCATCAGCATGAGTTAATAGCATATAAAATATAGGGATCTTATTTCTTTGCTAGAAAGGAGCCATTATAGAACCTTGACCAATGAACTTACTGTCCTTTGCAGAATTACAGCCACCAAAGTATTGGCGAGAAGCTGTATCTTACAGAAACATATAGAGAAGAAACTAAAATTAATTTTTATTCAGAAGACAGAAGATATTGTAATATTTATAATATTACAATTAAAATGCTAGGATATTAGTATAACTTCTCCATATTTTCTAATATTGCTATGGCAAGGGTCCAAGAAGATTTTTTTTAAAGATTTTATTTATTTATTTTTAGAGAGGAAAAGGGAGGGAGAAAAAGGGAGAAAAACATTGACATGTGGTTGCCTCTCCCACATTCCCAACTAGGGACCTGGCCTGCAACCCAGGCATGTGCTCTGACTGGGGATCTAACCAGCAACCCTTTGATTCACAGGCCGGCGCTCAATTCACTGAGCCACACCAGTCAGGACAAGAAGACATTTCTTGATTGTGCTTCATAATTCAGAGTGTTAGATTTTAAGTCAAATCACTACTGCAGTAATTACCATTTTTTGTGTCAGTGAAAGTGGTTTGGTGTTATCTTAGGTGAGCTTGATTTGTCAGTGCCACCGAATCTGAGTTCAGTAAAGGGGGACACTGAAGGAAAGACAAGTGCAGAACTTGACACCAGTCTTGCCCACTGGGTCAGAACATGTGGGGCTGTGGGGCTGTGGGGCAGCGGATGACAGAAGCTGCTCAGAAGCCCCTGAAGCACAGGGGCTTGTTTTTGGAGCAAACAATGTAAAACTTTCTGATTTCCAAAATATGAAAGTAATATGATTATGATTATTTTTATTATATGTTCGAGTTACTTTATATTATAAATTTAACTTTTTAAATATTCTAAATGAATTTTGAGGTGAGACAACTTAAAAGGATAGAACTTAAGCCAAGATATTAAGTAATTTGGGAAAAGGCAGCTGGTAATATAAAGTCAGGGGGTGAAACAAGATCTTTTTTTTCCTGTTTTCTTTTTTCATATTTAATTTTTTTGTATTTTTTCCATTACTATTTAGTCCCTGTAGACCCTCCCATCTCCTGCAATCACCACACTGCTGTCCACATCCATGAGTCCCTTTTCTCTTTGAAGCAAGATCTTTTAAGTCCAGTTCTTTTCACATTCAGCCAGACTAAACCTTCAGTGTATCTTTTCATGTTCAACAAATAGAATCAATACAGCGAAGTTTCTAATGAAGCAGCGTGCCTGGTTGTCTCCATCCACACTTAACTAAGACCACCCACCCATATTGCAGACAATAATGTATCCAGGCCATCCTTCACACATCTACTCCACCAAAATCCTCTTTGGTGGAATCTGTGGGCCAAAGTTGAGCAGTTGCATCAGCATACTAATTGAGATCTGAGTCACACAAGTTCCCAGATACATATGAACAAGGGTGATGTTGTTGTGTAAAGCACAAAACATATTCTTACCAACCACAAAAGTTTTTAGAAACATTTCCTGTCCAGTTACTATTGTTTAATATCTTTGAAGACCATACCTCCTAAATACTCATAAGAGCCATAAAATGACAGAAACAATAACTGTTCTCTGGCTAGTATAATCAGGAGATGACCAGATTTTTCACCCACTAGTAGAGCCCAGCCTTGATCTCATAAATAGTGCTTTCTTATTATTTAAATAGTTATGCCTCTCTGGAGTGTCTGATGAGGAGTAACGGTGTGACTTTCTGGGAGCTGCTACATTTATTAGACTTCTGTTGTGGATTATGTAGGTTGTCATGTGAGCATCTGAGAGAATAAAAAAGGGAGAAAGTTAAATGGGAATAATTTTGCACTAGTAAAGAATATTTTTAAAGAATCCACTCTTTATTTGCCTTTGTATCTATTTCCCAAAACACATTTTACTCCTTTCTAAGTATGTTTTCATTGCTTCAGTGTTGAGGGCCACCCTGCCTGGTCTCAGGAAGCTGTGACCCTCTGTGACTTAGGGTGAGTGACAGACCTCTGGGCCAGCCACTAAGGAGACAAAACTTATTCCCCTGGCATGAATGCTGCCTGTTCTGTGCCTGGCCTTTAAATGCTTGATCAGTTACCAATGACGGGTAAGACTCCTCAGGGGAGGGACAACCTAAGCCAGGTTCTGACCACGTAAAGGCCTCTGGGAAGAGACTCAAGAGACTGTGGAAATAAATGAAGGGGCTCTGGAAAGGAAGGGGTGATCAGCATCTACCCCTGCCCCCTCTTAGCCTGAGTCTTTGTATTTAGATATGAGAAATCCAAATCACCTTGCTGCCTCTGTCTCCAGCCCTTCTCAGGGCTTAGCAAAGGGGGCAGCTCAGACCAGAGACAGCGGACCCCCAGGGTAATCAGGCCTGGGACAAAGAATATGCAAAGACCCTGTGAGATCTGCTTGCTGGAGGATGCTCTTTAATTAGAATATGAAGTCACGGGCAGGAAACAAATCTAAGTTTTAAGTCCTGTAGTCTTTTTAAATGATAAAATCCCAAAATCTCTGGCTTAGCATCCCAGTAGGAAATCTGCTAGCACCTTTCAAAAGCTAACTACTTGTAATTTGCAAACTGTATTGGTATTCAAGAATAAAACCCACTGGGACAAGGGAACGGGGCGCTGCCCATGGGGGGTTAGCCAAGGGCTCTCCCCACTAGGGGAAAGAGCCAGGCGCTCTCCGACTTGGAGAGTGGTTTCTCCCTTCCTGACTTCCCTACAGAAAAACTGTTTCTGTGCATGATGCTTTCTCGTGTTTCAACTAGCCATTCGCAGTGTGTTTAAGCATGTCCATAGCCGGGAGAGCCGGGTTCTGCACGCTTCAGTCAGACAGCCAGGTGTTTAAGCGAGGTTTGAAAATCGCTTCACTTCAGAGTTAATAGCAATGTCCATTGAATATCAAATCTCAAAGAATTCATTTTATGGGTCATCACTGTGCTCTGGAGAATTCAACCTTCCTGAACTCTGAGTCCATCTTGATTCCTTAATATCTATGCAAAACAGTTGCTAAATGCTAACAATATAGAGAGTGAAACATACTCAGTCATCATCTGGAACTTTTTATGAGACCATGAGTAAAAATTTAAGTCCACACAATTGTTATGAGCTCATATATTTGCTCTGCTTATAATTACCACAGTCATTTTCTAATAGAATAATCATAGGAACAGATAATTTAATAATATGCACTCATTAATTGTTTCTAGATATAATTTATTGACTTTTGAGTGAAAATGTTCTCCTCCACGTGGAAGACTAGGGAGTTCATATTTGGTTATTTAGGCTGCAGAAAGACATGTTTTCAGAGTTTGTCTATAAGGACCAATAGAGAGATGGAAGGAGGTTAGGAGTTCTCTGATCTACATCAAGATGTATCAGATGATGGAAAAGATGATGACATATTGAGTGACTATCACTGTTTATTAAGATGAGGATGCATAACAACATTTCCTGCGAAACTCTCATCGAAAGAAATCCAAAAGTTACAGCAGAAGGCCATCAAGCTCATGTCCTGGATTTTTTTCCTTTTTAGCACAATCCAAACTGATTATCATCACTCACTTCTGACTTACTGGGGGAAAATCTTGCCTTTTTCTATTATGGTCATCGCATCAACTTTAATTAAATATATTCAATTATCATGATATCGGAGATGTTTTATTAATAACTATGAAAATTGTCGTAAAAAACTGTCCTTTGCAGTAATGCCATCACATCAAATTCATTTTTAAAGAAAAGACAACCCAGAGTCCATGTTTAGCACAAGGAAAACACATGCTGTCCCCAGTGCCCCATGTCTCATTGTCAAACGGTGTCCCGACCACAATTACAGGCACCACCAGTGAACACCAGAACCTGACATTATAAAAAATATGACTTAACAAATCCCCGATACACTACAGTGACATTACCCTCTTGTAATTCAAGTCCTTTGAAAACACAGTTTCAGCATCACTAATGAAAAACCTATTTGCTTCTCTGTTCTTTGTTCAAGTGAAATTAAGTTAACCAATGTTGCTTTTTCTAAAAAAAATACAATATCAGTATACCAGGTAATGAATGTCTAACATAATTTTAATATTTAATAAATAAAATTAAAGTTTTATTATTGGAATAACTATAATAAAACATACGTGATGTGATTAGTTGTGCTTGCATAGGATCTTCTGCCTAAAGAAAAATGTGAACATTCAAAGTTTAAAAAAACTACCAGTTAGTATTACAATTACTGTATTTAAAAAAATAATTAAAAATATGTTATTCTACATAAACAATTTTGTATATAATCCCATACTTAAACATTACTATGAGCTCTATTTTTATTTAATATCATAAACATAATTTTAAACAGACTCTTGGGGGAAAAATAAGCACATAACTTCCTTCCTTTCCTTTTTCTATCAAAAAGTTACATTTTTAAATCATGTAATAAGGAATGAAATGTTTATATTATTACACTAATGAGAAACAGACTTAAAGAATAGAACATGGAGTTTTAAATTAGTATTTTTCCTCTAATGATTAAATCACTGTGAATACACTAATCCCCTTATGCTGTCAGATACATGATCTGCAATTACATTGTATTCAAGTATAAGCTTGGCATTAAACACAAAGTTATTGAAATAAGAAGATAAGCAAAATTTTATAATTCTAAACAAACAACACATTAACCCAATCCTTTGGGCATTTAACTCTCCATTATTTTAAGGTGGACCTAGAAAAAGAACTTAAAATTTGAAATTAGTCAGACTTCTCTAAATGCCAGATATATAAACTTTGGTATATTATTTAATCTCTCTGAAGTTATATTATGGGTGGGATTATTGGAAATAACACCCAAGAAATATGTGGTTCAAGATGACAAACTAGGCTCAAGTATTTGTCTCTCCTCCATCCTAAATTCCATTAAAATGATAACAACCTAAATAAAAGTAAATTTATAGCAATGTTGAAAGCCTGAGGCAATATTATCAATTGATCAGAATAGTCAATTTTCTGAAAAATGTGACATAGATGACAAAAGGACAAGAAAATCTAAAAGAGTCAAGGGAAGACAAAACCATACAGGGAAATAAAGGCAATATCAAAAATTGAATACTGATAGCAGAACACAAAAATAGCCTCATGCATGATTAAAGCAGGAAAACTATGAAAAGGAATGGTCAGTGGGCAATTTGCCAGGTAATTAGTTGAAAAGCCAAGCAGTTGACTCCTGGTTCTACCCTTAGGATATAATCATGAGAGTAGCTTCCAAACTGGAACATCTGCTATTGGATAGATACCTGCAGAGTAAGCAGGAGAGCAGGGGGAGAAACAAAGTGCTCTCAGGAACTTAGAACTATCACCAAGACAAGGAGGCCCTACTCAGAAGTCAAGGAAGTTTCATACTCTGCTCATATATCCCCTCCTCATCCCTCAATACACATACATATACACAAATATGCACACATTGAACCATCTGAGGGGAGGTACTTCAGTCTATTACTATACTCATATTTGCCTCCAGGAGAAAAGATTCTCACTTGGGCAGAGAAAATACACTCTGGCCAATAATACTAGTCTGTCAAGACCCTCATCTACAAATAGCAATAACCAAGAATCAGTAGACATTTAAAGAGAGATAACAACATGAAACAGGCAAATAAACTTGAAAATCAATGAAATCACTAATAAAGTATTAATATAGGGAAGGAAATATACATTAAGACCATAAAAACTAATAGTTTCAGAGATACTCAAGAAGATACTGCTAACATTTAAAAATACTAAAAGAATAATCTTCAATGAAAAAGGAAATAGTAGATTACCTGAAAATTTGGAGCATAATTACTGAAATAAGAATTAAAGAGACATATGCTAAATAACAGGTTTTACACAGTTGGAGATTTAATTAGAGAAGTGAAATATTAATTAAAAAATTCTCTTAGAAGGCAGTGTGAATGAACAGAGAAGAGAAAAGTATAAGATTAAGAAAAAAGAATAAAGGAAATAAAGGCAGAAATCCAACCTCAGTGTAGTACAAGTTTTAGAAGAAGAAAACCAGTAGAATGAGAAGCAAGCCAAGGTAACAATATTTTAAGAAATTGAGATAGAATTGCCAAAATTTTATTTGGATTGAAAAGTATAATTCGCTCTAGACACATGCATGCATATGCCCATCAAAATGCAAGTATCAGGATGTTTATGGACGCTTTATCCCTAAACCCAAAAACAGTCTAGGTGTCCATCAATAGGATAGAAGATAAATAAACTCTGATATATTTATGCAATGGAATACTATACAGCATTTTTTAAAAATCAATTAATGTTGAATGCAACAATATAGATAAATCTTATTGATATGATAATGAGTGGTAAAAAGCAGAAACCAAAGAGTATACATATATATGACCTCATTTATTTGTGAATCAAGAACAGTCTAATCAGTGGTTAAAGGAATCACTATATTGCATGTTACTGAGAGGTAAGAAAATCAACTAAGAACATAGGGAGACTTTTAAAAAGTGATCTTTTGGCTTTTGTATGGGTATGTGTATACACATAAAAGTTCAAGTTAGACACTGAAGATTTCATTTATATTCTGAATATGTATGTCTACCTCAACAACAACAAAGAACATAATGGAATTGAATTCACCAAGAAAATAGAATAGTCATAAGCCTTTATGTAACAAATAGTGTTCAATAATCACTCTACATATTTTTATATCTTTTGATTGCTCTACAAGTGTAACATGTATAGTCAAAAATTTAAAGACAAATAATGCAGGTCATAGTGCTAGTATAATGCTTTCTACACTCAAAGAATGATATTGTTATCATATTTTAAAATTCAATGGCTCTGCAATGAACATAGTGGTGCATATATTTTTTCGAATTAGTGTTTATGGTTTCTTTGGATATATTCCCAGAAGTGGAATTGCTGGGTCATAAGGCAGTTCCATATGCACCTCCATGTTTACTACTGCATTATTTACAATAGCCAAGATTTAGAAGCACCCAAGCACCCACTGGTAAATGAGTAGATAAAAAAACCATGGTTCATTTATGCAATGGAATACTACTCAATGGTAAAAGAGGAGACAATCTTGCCTTTTATGAGAACATAAATGGACCTGGAGAGTATTATGCTAAGTGAAATAAGCCAGTCAGAGAAAGACAAGTATCATATGTTTCACTATATGTGAAATCAAGTGAACAAAATAAACTAACAATCAAAATAGAAACAGACCCACACATACAGAGAACAGACTTACAGCTGTCACAGGGGAACTTAGAGCTGTCACAGGGGAAGGGGGTTGGGGCTGAGTGAAAAAGGTTAGAAAAAAACTAAGGCACAGACAAGAGTACGGTGATTCTAAGAGGGAAGGGTGTGGAGGGAGGTAGAAGAGTACGAAGAGGGGACAAATGGTGATGGGAGGAGACTTGACTTGGGGTGATGAACACACAATAAAATTTACAGATGATGCATTAGAGAATTGTATAGCTGAAGCCTATGTAATTTTATTAACCAATGTCACCCCAATTAATTTAACTTTAAAAAAGTACTTAAAATAAAATAAATTTAAAAATAAAATTCAATGACTTAACTTTAGCCAAGTAAATTAGTCAATAGAAATACTTATACAACAAATATGCATAGCACCCTTTGTGTATCATAATACTCAGAAGATTTAAAAATACTTATATGGTCATTATTTTTTTGACTCTCATTAAAACTCTGCATGGGTTAGCATGTTTTCTTTCTGATCTGAAAATGAAATAACTTAACTTCCTATGTTCAGTGATCTGCTAGAAAAATATATTGTCAGGAATATGACCCATAATTGCTGATTTAAATTAATTAAAATTTCCAATAACCATTCCATGAAAATCTACAAAAATATTTTTTCTTGTCATGGATCATGGAGTAACAAGATCCTATGAAGGTTAAATATGCAAAGTAATGAAGATTTATTTTATGTATCATACTGAACTATCACGTGGCCACCACTTCTCTCACGGGGCCCCACCAATTCATATCCTCAGTGACTATTTGGGAAACAAAGATGTTCAGAAATTGGAATGGCTGCTTGTCCTTTCACTAAGTAAACACTTAGGCAAGCACATCTCCTCGAGTAAAGAATGTGAAAATTGAAGAAGCAATGAAGAAATACATTTTCATACACTCTAGCTGATAGCTTGTGAAATCCAAGCACTGAAACTTAAAACTGGTTTCAAGGTCACCAGTAATAGGAAATTGCTAGGCATTTGTAATAATCAAGATTTTCAGAGAAAATGTAATAAAATAGGAAAATGGCAATATTGCCACAACCCCAGCATGTGTTGATTTCCTTCAATTGACTGCTTAATGCTACCATAAAAGAGTAAGGTCAGATAAAGGTTCTCTTAGAATTTTAAATTCTAAGAGCCCATTAAGTGAATCTTCTTGAACACAAAAACTAATAAAGATAATAGGGGATTTTCTGACTCATGTTACTTACTCACATTTCCTTCCTTTCCCACTCTTTAAGCAGATAAAATTATTTTTTCTATAAATTAATGTCACATGCTTAAAGATAGTTCAAGCAAGCAAATGCTGCATTTTTATTGTGTGCTGCTTATATAGTTCATCTCCAAATTGATATCAGCACTAAGACGTCTGTATAACATAAAAGTGTCTGTCACAAAAAAAAAAAGCCCCTGTTATTTCATTTCCATGGTCCTGTGTTTTAAATTGATTATGACGATTTGTTGTCCTTGGAATTTATGTTTGCTACATGGGCACAGTTATAACATATTGTGCCATTTTATTTCAGCACAATATGTTATAATTTCAGAGCTATTTAGGGAATGCACAAAAAAGCACAGAAAGTAGATAAGTGGAAATTGTTAAAGGTAATTTAATAAATAATAATCAAAGCAAAATAATAAAAAAGGAATGCCATGTGAAAAATGCTAAATTTAGAATATTTTAAGATGAGTGAACTAAGTATTCTAATTTTTTCCTGAAATGTTATTTAAATATATAGAGCAAGAGCAGAGTGGGATTTTCAGACATTTTTTGATAATCCAATATGAAGTCACTTTTGGCCAGGACAGTTATGTCAAGTGGCAATATGCCCAAGACTCAGGAAACAGGATATAATGGGAACACCCTTGGGAGAGGTCCCGAATGCCCAGAACCACAAGTCTAGATGCTCAGATGAGGACTCCATCTGGACACTGATATGAATGGGACTGCCGCCCATAATGTGCTATAAGAACTCAGCTCTGAACATTCGACACTCAAGTTTGGCTATACCATTGATCATACCAACAGCCCACAAAGATACTTCCATTCCACCAGACATGTGCTGCCACTGTAGCCACCTGGCTTGTGACCAACACCTGCCTCTCCATCCGTGGACACAGCCAGTGACTGGGACTTCGTGTCCAATGCTTCCTCTGTTGGCTTTTATAGTGTAAGCTCCTCCTTTCTGTGTGTAGCCTGCATTGACTCCATTTACTTCTTAGGATCTCTCCTAATGAACTTGGCATTGTGGAAAAACACAAATGTGTGTGACTCCTTTCAAGGATGCTCCCTTGCTCTCAATTAACATGCTCACTCTGTTTACTGGTTCCGGGAGGTTTGATCACAAGTGGAAAGAAAATAAAGTCCACCTTCCTAATTGGTCATCCCTCTGCTCTCTGCTCCAGCTTCTCCAATTCACTGATGCTCTGAAGTGAATTCAAACCTGATCATTCGGAGTGAAGTGCAGAAATTCTGACTTCATTTCTTAGGAACTATGCATTCAGCTCAAGGGTTCACATGAGAAGTTTTGTTGAAATGCAAATCACGCAAAAAAGATTGCACAAAGTTTAGATAGAGCAATAAATACAGACTCTTTTGCTAAGACCAGATTCTCTATTGCTCTAAATGTTCCACAAAGATATCAGCTTCTACTCAGGTAAGCATTGCAGTCATACTGCTTGTCTCTCTGCTGAAAATTTCAATCTCTCTTGAGATATCTTCCTAGTCCACTTTTACATATAGATAACTACTTAAAAGTGAACTTAGCATCATGTTTGACTTAATTCTTTTGCAAAAAAGTAGAGCTTTATTTAAAAAGAAGCTTTTTTATAGTACAGGTTGAATGAGATCATACCACTTCTGGCTGTGCCTGGGTTTCCTATGCTAAAGAAAGAGGTTATCAATAATAATAATAATAATAATAATAATAATAATAATAATAATAATAAAAAACAGAGAGAGGAAGAACTGTACTGAACTGTGTGGGATGAAATGAGAGGTAAGAGAGTGATCAGTGACTTATAGAGAAGAGGATTTTCAGGGAGTGACACAGCCTCAGAGATGCTTCAGGAGAACCAAAATGTCTAAGAAAGTTTTTCAAGTTACTTGCTGTACTGAGTACTAGGCAAACTTGTTTCTTCATTTGTCCTTCATTTTAAATTATTCTACAACATTTATTCATGCTTTGAAGAAAGGATCAAATTGTTCTGGGATACTCAAAGAAGGCTAGAAGTTAGCTGCCATATACTGGGTTAGCCAAAAAGTTTGTTCAGTTTTTCCTTAAGCTGACTCTAGCAGCAGTTAGCTGTCTTTAACTTCATTTGAAGTAATTTTATTAGATCATATTGTAACAGCTATCATATCATGTGCATTTAAAAAAGTTATCACAATTTGCAAATTTTTGTGTGAACATTTTAATGTGGAAGATGGAAGAAAATAAGCAACATTTTAGGCATATTATGCTTTATTATTTCAACTAAGGTAAAAACACAACTGAAATGCAAGAGAGGATTTGTTTAGCATATGGAAAAGGTACTGTGACTAATCAAATGTGTGAAATGAGGTTTACGAAGTTTCATACTGGATGTTTCTTGGTGGACAATCCTGCACAGGCGGGTCGACCAGTTGAAGTGGATAGCAATCAAATTGAGACATTAATTGAGAACAATCAATGTTACACCACACAAGAGAGCTGACGTACTCAAAATATCCAAGTGAATAAAGTCATTGGTGAAAATGAAAAATGTGTCTTTTATTTTATGGAAAAAAACACATGAACTTTTTGGTCAATCCAATAAATTATACATATTTCTAAATCCCTACTCTACACTTGCAAATTTGACCCTACCCATCTCCTAAGCTTTTCTGAATAAGGTCAGGAATTTAGTAATTGTCCTTCCATTGCGAAAGTTGTATTGTTAAAATGTACTATGGTCAGCAAAATTTGTTTGGCAAAATAAAGGCCTTACACAAAATATGAGTTAAGAGAAAAACAATAAATCAGCAATAAATACAACCTTAAACCAGTAAGCAAACTTTCTGAGATTATCTGTTTCCAAACAAAACTAGATTTATCTATTAAAATCTGCTTTGGTAAGTAAGTTTTTTTAATCCTCTTTATCGGAAAATGCTGCAGAGTTTTCTGCTGAGACAAATTCTTTCGTAAGTTTTATGTCATGCAGACTCAGTGGTAGCTCCAGTTCACTATATAAAATGAGCTTCTGGGCAGCTCTCTAGTCAAAAGATGGGAACTTGACTTGAAGCAGGACTTACAGTAGTAATAAGCACATGGCTTTAAATGTTTGTTTGGGAATCAATAGATATGGGGAGATCAAGGATTGTTAAAGTTCCAGACAACATCCTTCACATCACTATGGTATAGACCAGGTCTGTTTTCATAGTTTCCAAATAGATCTTGCAATTAAACATCATTTATACAGCATTTTCCTTTGTTGTAGTTGTTTTCCAAAAGTTTCATTAAATGCCTGCTTAGACTTGGAATTTTCACAAATTTAATAGCTGTCTATTATTTTCTGGACCTCATATTTTAGGCATATCTTGAAATCCTGGAGCATATAACATTTACTTGCACTGTATTTACCACCCAGAAACCTAGAAAGGCCCTTACTCTACATAAGAAAATTTGAAAGGTATGCCTAACTACATCTCAGATAACATCAGTTTCCTTTTTTTGAGAAAGATGATACTATGTTACCATGGCAATAGTAGCCAGAATGGATATATCACCATTAGGAAAAGGGGCAAGAGAAAAATTTCGGAATCTTTTTGCCTGAACTTTCATTGTTCTTCTCAGTAGCGTGCCCTTCGTTGTTCTCTGTAAGTTCTATGTGTTTTGGGGTCTGTCTGGCAAGATTGTATGCTTTCTGGAGCAGAGAGTTTCTTCTATATGCACTTTAAGTACACAAAAATTTCTAGCATTTATGTATATGAAAAACTGTCTGAAAGAAATATTTGAGTCAGTGCTTAGACAAAATATTACACTTTACAAGCAGATAAGAAAATATTCCAGAGAGAACACTGCTCATCAAAGCACTGAGGCATGGGGCAGTGAGTCCAGTCCCAGCAGAGCAGGGGGAGTGTGGTGTGCTTTGTGAAGGTAGTCTGCAGTCACTTAATTCAACATCTTGGTCAAAGGGACATCTGATAAACCTGTAAACAACACTGCGAGAACTAAATTTCTGAGATCCATGTCTTCCTCAGCCCCTCCCAGACTCAGTGACTGCCTGCCATCCCAGGGTCTTTTCAATGTCATTCTCTCTTTTGCTTGCAATGCTCTTCCTCTGGGTCTTTTCATGGCCATACCCTTCTCGATGCTCGGCAGTCAGCATGTGTGTACCCTTGGCACAGACTACTCCAACTAAGCAGAACTTCTGCTTCCAATCATCCTATAAAAAGTACACATTACCTTCTCTGTTTGTTTATTGGTCAATAAGTTTTCCATCAGCCCCATGCCCCTACTGGCAATGTAATTTGAGATAGTTAGGTTGAACTCTGAATACCTTTTTCCATATATCCCAACAACAAAAACAGTGCCTGATGCACAATGACACTGTTATGAAATAAGTATTTGTGCACTATTCTCCAAATTCATATGTTGAAGCCCTAACCCTCAATATGATAGTATTAGAAGGTAAGATCTTTGGGAGATAATTAGTTTTAGATTATATCATGCATAGAGAAATCCTATGATAAGATTAATGTTCTTATAAGAAGAGGAAGAGATACCAGAGCATCCTCTCTCGACCATGTGAGGATATACTAATAAGGCAGCTATGTGAAAGCCAGCAAGAAGGCCCTCCCCAGATGCCAAATCTGCTGGAACATTGATCTTGGACTTCTTAGTCTCTAGAGAAGTAAAAAAGGAATATCTATTAATTAAGCCACCCAATCTATAGTATTTTGTTACAACAATCCTAGCTGAATAATACATGCTCAGTATATTTTTCTTGGCTAATACTGACTCACTAACCTTCCACTGGCTGTTCTGGGACAATCCTTAATAAAAAAAAAATATTATGAACAATGTTGGCCTTCAAGCTAAGAAGACCTAACACTAATTATTCCACATTGGCTTTGGCATCCAGCATACTTGGAACAAGCTTTGAGCCTACACATAATTTCTGAGATACAACTTCTTTTTACCCCACAAGTTCTGGAGGCAGTTAAAGCTACTAACAATAATAACTAGTATGTATAGCTAAAATGTATAGAGTACTTACTAAGTATCAGGAACTATTCTAAATGTTTTACATATATCATTTCTTTGATCCTAACAAAAACCTCATTAGGTAGGTTTTATTAAAGTTCTCATTCTACAAAAAGGAAAAGTGACTTGCCTAAGGACAGAAAATTACATCAATTTTCTTTATCTGACTTAATTTCTATGAGGATTAGAAATGTACAATAAATGCCTGCCTTTTCCTGGCTAGAACTCACATACCCTTCTGACTTTGGTTGCTTTTTGTATCCTGGATGGAAGGAACTTCCCTCAGTATGTTGCACTCTCACCTCAGAACAAATGTCATTTCCTCCAGCAAGGTTCCCATGATTTCCCATGCTTAGTTTAAATGTTATTTCTGAATGTTCATATGCAGCCTGTACTAGCCCTTTTGAAGCACTTCTCATCCTATGTGATGACTGTTTGTTTATGTGCCTGCTTCTATTCCTACACTGCAAGTTCTTTGGGGGTAGGAACCATATCATCCCAAGTATAAATAACTAAATAGTCTATCTTTGATAAACTAACTCATAGCACAGTGCCTGTTACACTGTAAGGTATTCAGTAGGCAATTTTGTGAAGGAAAGAAGTGAGTAAATGGACACTTCTCTCTGGACTGAGTTCTGATGTGAATGGAATGACCTCCTAGTCTATGGCACTGCCACTAGCCTGTGTCATTTTAGATTTCTCTTCCACTCCAGATTCTCTGTGTTTCTCTCTTATCTATTGGATTGAATGCCTATTATAATCTCTTTACCACAACTGAGCTCTTCAAAAAAGTATAAGGTATATCATTATAAGCAAAAGAATGTATCTTTTTCAATACTACATCCCAGTACCAGCAACAGTGCCAAATTTTGCCAAATAGAAAAAACTGAGGAACAAAATTATTTATATTGCAGAATCCACAAAGTCTCAGGAATTGGGGGATCCTGATGTTTTGAAATATGGAGCTGAAAACAAAGTTTGAGACACTAACCACAGCCATACTTCAACTGGTCATGGGTTAGGACAGCCCAATATAAGATAGTTCACAATGTAGATACACTAACATGCAGACCCTCAGCTATCTTCCACCTCTAATCTCCTAGAATTCCAGCAATCAGACATAAACCCTATAGTCAAGAAAGTGGAGGAGTCTTCTCTTAGAAATCTCATGAAATCTCCAAAGAAAACACCTAAAAGCATTGACATTCAGGGTTATTGAGTTACTTACGGCAATGGACAGCCTGATTGTAATAGGAGTAAGTATCACATTTAAGGAGCCCTGCCCAGATGCGCAGAGCTCTAATCAGCTTGTTAGTGTCCCATCTTTAAATGTGAGGCAGACATCATCACATATTCTTGGAAACATCTAATATGAAAAGTGGTATCTAAAAGAAAAAAAAAGAAGAAAGCAACCTAGAGGAAAAATAGAATATTTAGAAAACAACAGCAGCTCTTGGAACTCAAAGCATGACAGCAGAAATGAAAAAAAAAAAAATCTTAATTGAATGTTTGGAAAACAAATATGTTGCAAAAAGATGGAAATGGAGACATGATAATAAAAAGAGTTCCCAGAGGGAAAAAACAGGCGCTTCCTGTTCTTCAGACTGACAGGGATGCTCTGATTATCACTCTTACCAATATTGATGGTCTGATTAGATTCCAATTACAGCTCCCTCCAGCCTGGTACCTAATTGAATTAGAATCTGGAGGCATCAACTACACAAGCTCCCTCTGCTCTTAAAAAGTAAAGATGGTCATTAAAGATGCTCTGCTCCCAAATAAATTAGATACAGAATAGCCGAGCCTGGTATATTTAGATATTAAGCTCCAACATAGGTGTTTCTGTTGTGTATGCAGCTAGGGAGCAGTTAGTAAAATAATTTAAAATTGTCTGGGAAAAAATAGCGACTACAAAGACCATAACAACATTATAAAATAACCACTCATTCATTTGCTTATTTAATCATCCAACAAACATTCAGATGAGAATCTGCTCCCTGCTTGGAATGCTGGTCAGCAGGGACAGAGAATAACAGGTGTGATCTCTGTCCCAGTGGAGCTCATGATTGAATCAGGAAGTCAGTCCTAAGAATCACTGATTACAATGTGTCTTCTAATATCTCTCTGAGAAAGATTTAGACCTCTTTACTCAGAATCTAGAGAACATTTTTCAAAAGTAAATGTCACTCAAAACTCCACAAACAGATTTCATGGATGTGGTTGGGGGCAGGGGCACAGCAGATTGTATAATCATCATTCATACTCTCCAGGGTGCCCACTTCTCCAGCTAATGATGAAGGGATACAGATACCTTCATATGAACCACCGAACCACCCAAACTTGCTTATTTGTAGTAGGAAATTGCTGTGCAGACACAGGAGTCAACTAAGTAGCCATGAAAGACAGGTAATTATCCAAATTAAGACCATTGTTCTCTGGGTTCTGCACAAGCAGTGTGTTCTCTTGTCTTCTGAGACCGTTAACTTCAGCCTTGTTCCATGTTCATTTACATTCCTATCTTAATTTTCATGTACCAAGAATCAAGTAGACTCTTACTCTACAACTATGTCAGTGAAGGTAAGCTGTTATATAACTTTCCTTCACAGCTAGAAGAAGTCTGATTTTTCTAAAGGGTCCTATTATAAAGCTTTATTGACATTTTCTATTAGTGGTCATTAATGACATGTCTGACTGAGCACATCCCTGGAAGACAAATAATATATCATGATCACATGTGGTGGATGCACTGATATACTATCTAGATCTCTCTTAAGAAATAACAGACTTGTTCTCCCAGCTATTGAGAACACTGGCAGAAGATGCTCTTC
Source organism: Tonatia bakeri (assembly GCA_004024845.1). Classification (NCBI taxonomy): domain Eukaryota; kingdom Metazoa; phylum Chordata; class Mammalia; order Chiroptera; family Phyllostomidae; genus Tonatia; species Tonatia bakeri. The sequence continues at coordinate 91,369 of PVIA01000299.1, read as the reverse complement.
AGTGGCTAGCCGTCTTTAAGGATTTCCTTAGCTGAAGAAAAGTGCTTTGTTCAAAATTATACCTCCTTCCAGGGGTAGCTCACATTCACACATCAATACAGAAGTATGAAGACCTTGCTCCATCACCCCTATTCAGAAAAGCTTTGCAGGGCCATCCCCATCTCAAGAGCTCCCCATCAGGCCAGCTAACATGATTAAGGGGATTGATTGCAGCTCAGTTTCTTTCTTACCAATCCTGGTTCCTTCTGCTCCCTTTCACAACCCAATAGCAACCCCTAATTAATGTTCTGCTCATTAATTTCCATTTCAAAATATGTTTCCCAGGGAATACAATTTGGAACCATAGATTAACTAGTTTGGAAACATTATGCCTCCTGGCTCTAGAACTTGGACTAAATAGAGACTCTGGAAATCATTTTCAGTTGTCTTTCATTGAATTTGGTACTGTTCATAAACATCTGTGATAAAGTGGGAAATTAAGAATAATGATATTTCCCAGCCTTAATTCAAGCCTCTGTCACCAAACAGGATTCTGACTTTCCAGCTTCAAGTCTCTTTTCCTCCTCCCCTTCTATTATGGTGAACTTGATGGAGAATTAGGAAGAAAGATGAAGAAAGAACAAGAGGCAAACATTCATGAAAGTTGAGTACTTTGGGGGAGAGATTGGGAGTGAGAGGCTGAGAGCAGAAGTGGTTCATATAGGCAAAGAATGGGAGAGGGGGAAGGGAGGTTGTAAGAATTATTACTGAGCAAGTGGAAGACTTATTTTGAAATTTCATTTGTTTTTATATATACTTTTGACCAGAATATCATGTAGGATGCACCTATGGGTCATGCCTCAAGAGCATTGCACATCTCAGAGAAGATGGACTGTGCTTCAGCCCACCTTCCCCACCTGTATCCACATAAGCTCCTCCCTCACTGCACAACCTCAGCTCCAAAAAATATGTACATTTGAGTGAACACAAAGCATTCCCGATATTGACTACAAACTGACGTAAGAAGGATTAACTTCAACCATTTTTACTTTTTATATTAAAAGCAGGATGTCAACCAAGAGTTTAAGTTAAAGCAGCTAAGAAAAATTAAATTTTAAAATGTAAGAAAATCAAAATGAAATAAAGGACATTTTACTTAAAACAGTCATTACTTGGTACTCTAAAGTAGGGATTACTTTGTTTTAAGACAAATAGAATCTGGAAATTACATCTCCTAAGTAAGCTAAGCTGCCTTCGAAACATCAGGGTTATGTATGAGTTCTGAAAATGTGCCTCACACTGCAGAGATAGGCATGGGAATTTTTGCTATACAGGTGATAAAACTAATGTAATCCTTTATTAAATGACACAAAATGCCTTCTGAAAGATCCAAATAAAAGAGTAGTTCTTTCCCTGTGATAAAATCTGTGTAATTTGAACTCTGACTCTTAAAATAAGGGAGTAGACAATGACCTTGAGGAACTTTGCATGTAGATTTCATTAAACTGTATATTCGAGAGCAAGGGGTACATGCTCCAAAAGGAGTGATTTCATAATGGTTCTTTGTAGCAGTCTAGGTTTCATCAGGAATAAGAAATCACACTGTAGGTTAAATAATGAAAGTTAAATATAAAGAATGATTAATTATGATAAGAAAAAGTAACTATAAATTATAAGGGAACTTTATATGGTACTCTAGGGCTCAGGATGCATACTCAGGGAAGGAATAGCTTGGAAGGGGTGAAGTAGGTGTGTCCAGCCCACCAGATAGCAGGTGGGGAGCAGGTGATTAGCAATCAATTTCTTTTGGCTATAGGACTTAGATCCCCATTTCCTTGCTGGCTGTACACCAAAGACTGATCTGTCTTTGTGGAGGCTACCCATATTTTTCTCATGCCCACTCCCCATCTTCAAACTCAGTAGTGAGGCATCATGTCCTCCTCGCACTGTAAGTCTTTCTGACTTCCCCTTTTGCCACCACTGCCTATTATTAAAGGGCTCATGAAATTAGATGAGGCCATCTATATAATCCTTCAGTCTTAAATTCTACTGATTATTATCTGCAAGATCCATTTCACCATTAAGATAAATAGTCATAAGACAACCAGCAGAAGGCAAAGGCTACCTCAAATTCCACCTACCACCAAGCTTCATTTTATTAACTGTTACTGAGGATGACTTTTAGATCACACTATTGATTAAACAACTCTTACAACTAGAAAACTGTGACTACAGACTCTTCAATATCAGTATATTGGCAATCAGGTTTACATTTGCTTGATTGATTGATTGAATTCCTAGAATGGTAGATTATGAGGATTCTGAATCAGGGTATTTATCGGCTTGATTTACCTAAGATATTATATTTATACACAATAGTTGGTGAATATCATGCGTATTATCATTACTTGCTTATTCTGCATTCCAGATGCCAAGAAGTGTGGGTGGGTCAGTCCAGAACAATGTGTAACCTTTCTGTTTGGTGTAAGACAAACTACCTGTTTGCTCCCAAGCAGCAGTGTTACTCAGTAGGATGATTACTATCTGCCAGAAAACTTACCCAACTTTATATACTAACACCCATGGTTTAAAGGGTTGGAGCTAGCTCAGAGCTCCAGAAGATGCATCAAAAACATCCTGAACTCAATACACAAGTCTTCATTCTACTAACATTTAACATATAGATCCTAAGGGCCTACTCTGGCATGTACTAGGCTTTTGGGTACTCTGATGAACCAGATAGATAATGTCTGTGCTCTCAAGAAGTTTACATTCTAGTGGAGATAACAAAGAATAAACAAGGATACATACAAATAGCATAAGTGAGAAACTATTAGAAAGTGCTAAGTGTTATAGAGAGAATGTAAACAGGGCAGCGTGAGAAAGAGTTAGTTGCTGAGTGGTGTATTTTAGTTTGGGTGGTCAGGGAAGGCTTCTAAAAATCAAAGACATTTAAGGTGACATCTAAATGACAAGAAGCAGCTGGAAAGCAAAATTTAGATGAAAGAGCATTCAGGCATAAGGATAAGCTTGTATCAAAGCTCTAAGTCAGTCATAGACCTGGCATGTTTGAGGGACAGAGGAAAAACCAGTGTAAGAGCATAGTGGACCAAGGTGGTAGGGATGCAAAGAAAGGGAGTTATTAACGTGGTGTGAGGTAAACAAGGTAAGCAGGGGACAGATTTATATTGGGTGTTGTAAGCCAGGGAGGCAATGAGTTTAAATTTTATTCTGAGACTGATGAGAGCCTTTGGGATGTTTTAAGAGGGAAGTGACATGAGCCTATTACTCATTTTAAAAGATCACTCTAAATACTTTAGTGAATGGTACTGAGGGAAAATGAATGCAGGGCAAGTAATTAAGAGGCTATTAGAGTAACCTAGGCTAGAAATGTCAGCGGCCTAGACAAGGGAGCTAGTACTGGAAATGAAGTGAAAATTAAGGATATATTTTGAGAGAAAGACAATAAAACCTATTGTGGATTTGATGGTGGCTTGGGAAGAAAAGAGAAGAATTAAGAATCATTGCTAAGTTTGTGCCTTGAGCAACTAACTGGATATATTGTGGTGCTATTATAATGAGAAGAAAAAGAACAAGGAGCAGGACTTGGGAGAATACCAAAAGTTCTTCTTGTCTCTGTTATGGAGATATCAAATATACAATATATTTTTTAATTTTTGAGGTGTGAAAGAGGCATTAACTGGAAATACAGGTTTTGAAGATGTAGGAGGTATGTATTGAAAGCTATGGGATTCAAAGCTTACCCAAAAAGAGAGCAAAGACAGAGAAGGGAAGGACGGCAGTGGGGGAGGACTGAGTCCTGCAGAGACCCAGGAGAAATCAAGCCCAGGAGGCAAGCCAGCAATGGCAATTTATATTAAGTGGCTAATGAGACAGAAAACATGGAAAATGCAGTGTTCCAAAATCTTGAAGAAGAAACTATTCCAAGAAACAGGGAGTACTTTGCTGCATTAGAGACCAGTAAGAAATTGGTGTCACTGAGCACAGCAGACGGTAAAAGCCCAACGGTGAGGAAAGGGAATCCCAGAGAGGCCTAAGCAAATGGTTAGCAACTAGAAAGGATATGAGTAAGGGAGACTTTCTTTTTAAATAGTTATGGGAATGATCAAGTAGAAAGAAAACTGATGAGCCTCATTCCCCCAAGTAATCTATATTCTGTTCTAAAGCCAAAGGAAAATGTAATCCTCATCGGAGGGTTAAAAATCCAGTGGTGTGGAGTAATATAGAACTCTTATTTTCCAAGTCAGTAACAGTGTTTATCCTCCAACTGGTAACCAAATATTAGCCAGTCAATGTTCAGATGAAATGGAAGGCAGACAGGATAAGCAAATACTCAAGAATACATAATACAAAATAGAACTACTTCATGGAATACAAAAATATGAATAAGGTACCTTGTGAAATCAGTGGAGAAAGACAATCTAGTATCAACATCAAGCTGAGGTGCCAACATCAAGCTGCGGTAAGGGGTTGTTGAAATGGCCTTGGCCAAGTGTAGTTGTGAGACTATATAAACAGAAAAATGGTATGAACCCTCACCTGACTAGTGAAAGAATTATGTACCTCCTATTAGATTATACTGGGTCCTCTGTTTGGAGTGCACAATAAATCTTCTCACACTTTCACCTCTTTCACACTGAAAGACACAGAGAAATGAGCAATTAAAGCATACCATGCTGGAACTATCTATATTTCTAAAGATTCAATTACAACGTTAGCAACCAAAGCATAACATGCAGATATTACTTCCTCCAGTCTTCCTATTTTATTGTTTCTCTAAATTTAATGTCACCTAAACAGGTATCCTTGGTCTATATCTTTTTAAAAGGGTATTCATATTGTACAAATATACATACACATAAATTTACTCACACCCACACACATACATATTACACATACATACATATATGTGTTGTGTGTGTATATCTGTATATCCACAAAGAAAAAAATGGTGTTGGCAAAAACACAAATTTCAGGTCATATTAAAGAAAAAGTCTACATAATATCCTGGAACATATTTTGTCTTATATTAAACAAAGTATACAGGTGACAGCTAAGTTGGGGGGGGGGGGAGATGAGGAGTTTGAGGACATGGACATGGACAACAAGTTGGTGATTGCAGCGGGGAGGGAGATATAAGGGGACTAAATGGTAATGGAAAAATATATAATAGAGATTATATATTTAAAATATAGAATAAAATGCTAGTCTCAGTATTGTGCATCTCGAGGCCAAAATAAAATTAACTTTTAGTAACAACAGTAAGTGTAACCCTGTTTCATTAAAAACTATGTGATAATTCTTAAAATTGTCCCCTTTTTATACTTGGATTGCCTCCTTATTTTGCTTCAGAGAAGTTGCAGCTACAGGAATAGAGCTTCCTCTGCATCAGTAGATTCACTAATGGAATCCCTTTATCCATTCAGGGAGACAGGGTTTGCCTGGTTAATCCAGGGTTCTCTGGTAGGCTGGGCTGAGTTCCCATCTTCCTCTGGCAGGTCCTCGTTGTTCCTATAGACAAGTTAATTAATTGGTCTGTGCCTATATCACTGAATCATTCAAGTTCAGTCAAAAAGATTGCCCACCTGATAGAGGTTTGCTCAGGATGAAATGAAATAACATGCGCATGTAATTTTACATAGTATTCCCCATAGAAAGCATTCAATGAATGTTAACTATTATTTTATTATTAATTTATTGATGGCTCTCTATATGAAGATGCATTTTCATTACTGTTGAGGACTCAACGTGTGTCAAGCCCTGTGTTACATGCTGGGCTACAAAATAAGATCAAGAACAGCCTGAAAGAACTCACAGGAAAGATGCCTCACAGGCTCTGACACAAACCAACCACAATTCCAGGGTCTCTTCTACATCACTCCTGCCCTCCTCACATTCACATATATGCCTGAAAAATTACTCATACATAATAATTCATCATACATCATATATGTATTCTAGATGTGTGGGGGTATGTTTGTGTCACTATTACGTTAGAAAGAGATCATTATGACAGACAACCCCAGGGGTACAGGAAAGGAAAACAATAGACCCAAGCCAGTCAACATGCTTTATATGCTTTGACAGTATGTTCTTGATAACCAAACCAAACAAAACAAAAAATAGATGCATCATGAAATGTTCTCTGTTTGGTGAAGAGAATCCTATCATTAGAGTGTGACAGAGAGCAAAACTCACGAGTGCTCTCCCTGCCAGCATCTCCCTACCTCCCTGCCTCAATCACGCTCCACCAGCCCCACCCGGGATCCCTGTCATTCACGCACTGCCAGCTGCAGTAGGAGCAGCCAGGGCTCTTTTCCAAAACTGTTCTATTTTAGTATTAGATTTCTAGATGGGCAATAAAGAATCTTTTTAAATGCATAAATATAAATTCTTTTTTGTAGAGAAGGCTTATGTATTTTTAGTTAATTTCCAATAAATTTATTTAGATTTTCATGATCAGTTACATTGGCGTGTACAAAAATATCCTACTTGGGTCACTGTCCTGGCTAAGTGACTCTGTGTGACAGCTCTCAGATGCCTGATTTTCACATGCATACCCACAATTCACAGCATTTAAATTTAAATTCAGGGCTGTTGATGAGGGCCCCCAGGTTGCTTTAGCCCAGGGCACTGCCTTTGTCCATGCAGCTGTCTCATTTTCTGTCCTTCCTTTGACCATAGTAATGTACTGTCTTCTTCAGCTGTTTTCACTTCTCATGAGTTCATGCCTTCTGCCTCACTAAACAGATTTCAAAGCTCTTGAAGACAGAGTACTTTGAAATGACCACTTTTATTTTACTTATGAAGTCAGTGTTTTTCAGGTGGAAAGCTCTTTCCTATATCTAACTTAAAACGAGGGCCATAATTAATGTTTGTATTAATTGTTCTGTCCCCATTGAAAAACATTAATTTCTACTTGTATATCTTTTTAGGTTCTCTTTTAAAAATTAAATTTATTGGTAAAATTAAATTACAAATTGGTTAATATTGGGTTAATAAAAAAATTTCTTTAGCTTTTTCCATATGATCCTATTAGGACTCATTTGTTCAACTTCATATGAAACAATTTTGTTAGATTGTATTGTGACAGCTGTCATATCAGCATGCTTTAAAAAATTATCAAAATTGGTGAATTTTTGTGCACCCATTTTAATATTGAAGATGGAAGAAGATATACAACATTTTTGGTGTACTATGCTTTATTACTTCAAGAAAGTAAAAATGTAACTGAAGTGCAAAAATAGATTTGTGCAGTGTATAGAGAAGGTGCTGTAACTCGTCAAACTTGTCAAAAGTTGTTAGTGAAGTTTCTTGGTACTATTGATATTTTCGCTAAATAATGCTTTGCTGTGGAGCTGTCTTATGCACCTGAAGATGTTTAGCAGTGCCCCTGGCCTCTACCCACTAGAATCCAATAGCAAGAGACAACCAATATAGTCAAAATATCCAAATCAATAAAGTTATTGGTGAAAATGAAAAATGTGTCTTTTATTTTATGGAATAAACTTAATCTACTTTTTGGCCAACCCAATAAAACAATATAGGTTTCATGTATACAATTTTATAATATATCATCTGAATATTGTATTTTGTGCATACCAGTCAAAGTCAAATCTCCTTCCATCATTCTATATTTGACCCTTTACTACTTCTTCCAACACTTCTTTCCCACTGGTAACCACCATGCTATTATCTGTGTCTATGAGGTTTATTTGTCTTGTTTATTTGTGTGCTGCTTTCAGCTGTATATCCTACATATGAGTGAAATCATATGGTTCTTGACTTCTTCTGTCAGACTTCTTTCACTTAGCATGATACTCTCAAGTTCCATCCATGTTGTCACAAATGGCATTATACCATCTTTTCTTACGGCTGAGTAATATTCCACTGTATACATGTACCACACCTTCTTTATCCAACCATCCTTCTCAGGACACTTTGGTTGTTTCCCTGCCTTGACTACCATGAATAATGCTGAAATAAACATAGGGGTACACATATATTTGCAAATTAATCATTTTAAAATTCTGGGTAACCCATATAACTCAACAACAAAGAAATAAACAACCCAACTAAAAAAAAATGAGCAGAGAACCTAAACAGACTTCTCCCAAGAAGACGTGCAGATGGCCAACAGATATATGAAAAGGTTGTCAACTTCACTAGCTATTAGGAAAATGCAAATCAAAACCACAATGAGATACAACATCACACATGTTAAAATAGCTCTTATCAACCAGACAAGTAATGACAAGTGCTGGAAATAAAGGAAACTTCGTTCACTGCTGGTGGGAATGTGAACTGGTACCTACTTGTATATCATAACAGTTACATACACAGGCACATTATATGTAGTCAGAGAAGAAATTTAATATTCTTTTTTTAATCATTGTTCAAGTACAGTTTGAAATTTAATATTCTTTAAAAATACATGGACATATAGATGGCTAAAAACTCAGCTAAAGGCTTTTCAGTAAAAACACAAAAATACATACCATTATTTGTGTATCCACTATATATCAAGAATATTTACATATTCATTTTAAACCTTATAAAATTATTAAAAATGACTTCTTAAGCTTTTCTTTATAGATGAGGAGACTGTATCTTTAGTTTAGTAATACTTATATTCTCACAGCTAGTAAATAAGACAGCCAACATCAGGCTAGGTATAAAATCCAGCTCTGAACCACTATATGCCTCTTTCACCATGTTGGCTAGTGCTGTATATGGAGGATTATAAGCATTGAACAATGATCACCCTAATTCCAAGTCTTTGCCACTATAGCAGCTGGTCACTACTACACACATTGTCGTACTCAGAAGCCACAATGCCCAAGGCCCATCACTCTCTGGTGGATAGTTCCAGAAAACTCTATTGTTTTCAAATTCCTAAAAAGATTAGCAATAAAACAAATGAAAGAGGGAGAGGAGGATAATTGATACCTATAAAATGAGCTAACTTTTGCTCTGGGACTTGATCTTTCAAAGATTCTTTCTTCTAAAGAGAGCTGTCCTAACATTTCCAAAGAAGCTAATACACTTGCATTTAAAGAGCTATTTTGAGTTATATTAATTACTTTAAATACTTTCAGACTAGATCTACATGAAGTAAACATTAACCAACCTGTCTTCAGAAACACTGCAATTTTTTCATTTAGAGATTAAAACTGTCAAAGTTTCCAAAACTGCTACTGAAATCATAATAAAGAATTTTTAGTGTACAAATTCTTATTTTATATTTGCTAGGCATGTGGCTATTTGGAAAAGGGCCTAGAAACTCTACAATTATAATCTAGTTTGTAAATTCTGTGCTCACTTAATTATAAATCCTGATTACATTTCCTCTGCCAGATTCCTGCCTAATGTTCCCACTTGATAATGAGCTCCATAAAAGCTATCCAGTGCAAATGATTTCCTGTGATGTTTCCCCAGGTACCAATGTACTCCGACTTGAAAAGATTACTCTGAGTCCATGCATTTGGAAGTGAGTTTTCTGAATCGTCATTCTCTGGTGTGCTATGTTGAAGCTCACTCACTAGGTCACAAAAACAGAAAAGAAGTTCTCCTAAGTAGGAATGCAGATGATATAAGGCCCACCTTTCCTCATGTTGAGCATTTGTTCAGAGCATAAAGGGTTTGTGCAAATCTGCACTAAGTATGGCAAAATCTAGACACGGATGATAAAGGTACTGATATAAATACACAGCCCTGCCACTTTACTTCCTTCTAGAATAAGTAAAGAAAAGAACCTAGATGACTCCTTCCTACTGAAGATGACTAAACATTGTATCAAAGAAGGATTTCTTCCTTTTCTTAGAGAAGTGTGCCCAGACACTGTCATAGGACATTTTCTTTTGAATTAAGCAGGTTAAATATCATTAAACTCTTTCCTAACAAACCTGGTCATTGCTATAAGGAAATAAATATACACTGTACAGATAAAAGGTAATGTAATATTCAAATTAAATAAAATACATTTAGTTGGACACATTTTATTCTGTATTTTATAAGGATATATTTCTTATTTCCAGAAAATTGTCTTAGGTAAATGATCAACTTTCCTGGGCTCTGATTTCAGCTCAGTCCATTTCATAGTCCATCAAGGACACTCCAATAAAAAAAAAAAAAAGGCAGAGAAGAGTATCACCATATTTTTAAGTTACAGATTTCTGATGCTGTATAGATAAGAAAGAACTCCACTATTAGTCTTCCCAAGCCCAAAGACCTCTTGAGTGAAGACAGGACGATGGAAGGAGTAAGATGCAACTCATAGGTTTTAAAAGACTGCTTCACTCTTTCCATTCCTTCTGCAGTGAAAATTTTGGGGTTCCTTTTTTGTTTTTCTCAGGTACTTTTATTTTTATAAAATTCACATTTACACAATATAATGCATTCTTTTTTATAAACTTGGTGGCAGTCCAAGCAGTAAGTTTTACCATTCCACTGAAGATGAACACTATTATAAGTTATTTTTACACATTGAGGAAGAACCTTAGAGAAGATGAGCCAGACTAATGAAAATTGGAAATGAGTCATTGCAGTCACAGCATCAGTTTGTTGATTTTAATAATTAAGAGAGGAGTGAAGCACATCCCGGAAACTTTTTTTCAGAACTATCACGAGTCTCCAGACTTCTTCAACATTATTGAACAGGGGTATTGGGCCTCTTGTTGCTTGTGACATGACGAGTGCTCTCCACAGTCCCTGACCCAAGAAAGGAAGAAATCGTAAATAGAGAAGGGACAAGTTTTTAAATGAACTGAATGTCAAAACAATGAAAATTTATCATTTATCACCAAACTTTTTTTCTGAAGTGTTTTTATATTCAAATGACCTTGTGATTTATCAAAGACAAAGGAAGGAACACACAAAAATGGCAGTTAAGATTTCCAAGCAAATTTATAGTCAAACTAAGAGACATTCTCAGAATCTGATTTATAAACCAATTCTAAGTGATGTTTGCAAAACAGCACTCAGACTATTGAAAGTCTAGTCAAATTAATATCTATTTTTCCTATGTATCCGACTTCAAGGAGGTTCATATTATGTTTCAAGTACATGTATGTGAAATGCTAATAAATAATGCCAGGTTTTGCTCTGTGGGCACATATGTTTGTAGAAGGAGAAACTGACACGTGGTCGTTAGAGAATGATACAGAACCCTGTTTGTGTGGATGTTCATGTTCATGAGTCCTGCGCACTAAAAGGAGTATTAAAAACTGTCCTGTCACATCTTCCCCCTGGTTCTAGGTAAATAAATAGCTGTAATTGACTGTAGATTTTATATTACCTTTACTCCAAACACATAACAAAAGGGAGCTGAGTCTTAAATGTGATAAGTGATCATGAAGCAAAAGTACAAGGAAGAAACTTGTAGAAAATAGGATTGCTAGAGAGAACGGAAGGAGACCAATGAAATTTGAATCTCAGATAGACAGATAATTTTTCAGTATAAGTAAGCCCCAAATATTGCATGGGACATGGTCATACTAAAAAAAAAAAAAAAATAGGTTTATCTGAAATGTAAATTTAACTGAGAGCCTGTTTTTTGTTGTTTTTCTAATTTGACAGCCATTCTAAAACACTGAATGAGGGCTACTTTGTTGTATTTTAAAGGGCCACCAAGAAATTGCCAAATTGTACATTTGCAAAAGACTTTGCCCTGTATCATGTGTCTATATTTAAACATGTAGGTTTTATCTATACTGTCAGCTGGAATCAAACTCATTTCTCTTTGAGCATCATTTGGTGTCAACTTCTAGCACCATGCTTGCTGTTGTATGATTAGGGTCTAGTTACTTACCATTTCTTTTCTCAGTCTTCTCGCTTATAAAAATTAAGATTTTAATACATAACTCACAAGCACAGTGAAGTAATTGAAATATTACCTATGATGAGCTTAGCACTATACCTGAAGTGTAGTATTAGACTTAGTGAAAGTGTAGGGATTCCATGTGAGGGCTCTGGCCCTGGGAGTCTTGAATTCAAAGCCTGATTGCATCACGTCCCAGCTACTTGGCCTCAGGCAAGTTACTATTCTTTCTGCTGCTGCAAGTTCTGTTTTTGAAATTAGGGACAATGATAGTAAATCTTTCATAGTGTTGTTGTGGAATTCAAAGAATTATTGAATGTAAATCTCTGACTTTGACGATGATAAATTCAAACAATTAATACTCTTGAGGATTTCAACAAATATCTGCTAATTCATGAATTAAATGCACAATTTGTAACCTAACATTATTCAATGCATGCTCATTGCATCTACAGTTGAAATTATTGGGCAAAAGTTTTGCCTTTTACTTTGGATTTTATGTGAATAATCACTTCCTGAATTCTAGGCTCTATTAGCACCAGGATAAAAATTTGCATCTAGACAGTAGATGTATTTACTAGAGCATTTGAAATATAAATTCAACAAACTTTTTGACCAACCCAATATATAGTCTCTTACTTGGTTTAAAGCTAACACCAGCGCCTGTTTATAAACTGTCAGATCTTTTCAGGGGTTTCTATCTCTTCCATAAATTTTATATCAGCCCTGGAGCAAACAAACTGATTTGATTGAAAGATGCTTTGACCTAAAGAAATAAAATACTCAATTGATGAAATTACTGGCAAAAGTAGCATCCAGGCCGAAGCATCAAATTTTACCTCTATCTAGTGTATTAAAGGTGATCCCATTACACAACTCCTGGGACAAAAACAAAAGCTCTGAAATGAAGTTGAATGAAAAGTTCAGAGCTATAATTGCACGTCTTCTATTCTCTTTACCTTTCTAAAATATTCTTTGTTTTTAAAAAGTAAAATGAAATACTTCAAAAGGTGATAACAGAGCAATAAATTCAGTATGAAGTCTGAATTAGCAACATTTACACAGTCACATTAATCAGTATGCACTGATTTGTGCTGAAGTAACAAATTAACCCCTAAGTCTGAGTAAATACAACAACGGTTTACTTCTGATTCACCTACAGGTTAGTGCAAGTCAGTAAAGGTTTCTGTTCATATGCTGCTCTAGGGATCTCGGCAGGTGAAGGTTCCTCTTTGGTGTTCACAATGGCAAAGAAATAGAAAACTTACACTTGTCCAAAAATTCACTGGCCCGGAAGTAACAAGGTCACTTCTATCCCCCACCTGTTGGCTCAAAGTCATATGGTTGCATATAACTGGAAAGGAGCTGAGAATGTGAGAAAGCACAGTGATGCTCAGTGAACAATAACTTTGCTGCGAAGAGCTACTATCAAATAGCAAGTGTAACTCTTGCCATCACAGCTCTTCTGAAAGAAATGAAGTTCCTTGTAACAAAAACCTGTCCTTGCTTCACCGTATATAACCACTATTCTATCCCCACCCCCTTCATCAGCTGAGATAAAAAAGTGAACAAGCTTATGGTTCAGGAAATTTAATTAGTTTTTCTAACCAGTTATAGTTGAACTTGTCAGCCATGTTGATATTGAATAATTGCCTATATATCTTCTCTTTCCACACAATTTCATATCTTCTCATAATGAAAGCTCCAGGAATTTGTTGTTTCTTTTAGTACAGATGTTCCTCATTTGATGTTATAAATGTGCTAGTGAAAAGTTGTGCGTAAATCAGATTTTTATAAATCGAATCACATCCCCATTAACTTTATCTTTGCTTCTGCCTCACAGTAGCTCTGGACAATTTATCTTTAAATTAGTCTCAGTTTTACTGAGAAGACTGACAGGTCAAAGGGTATTTCCCAATAGGTTGGGATAAGAATAGACCTTTCATCACCAGGACACGGACTGTTTCTTCACATTGACAAGTTCTGTAACAGTCCACTTAGGGAAAAGATGCTCAGTTATTTAAAAATAAACAGCAACCTAAAAAAAGAAAAGGAAAGACTGGCAGAGAGACAAGGTATGGGAGAAAGGAAAAGTATTTAGTTCCATTTTAAGAGCGTATCACCCAATAAATATTACTTAAACTGAGAGCCAGTGACTTTTCCATAATGCAGCAGGCTCATACAGAGCACTGAAATGTTTTTATCACATATAGTGAATCAAACAAATTAGCAACCCTATTTCATGGACTCACTTGATAAAAAAAGAAAAATTCACATGGAAACAAAGAAAAGGAAGGGAATGTTAAAAAGAAGTAAACAGGGTATTTGATAATTTTCCCAGATGTGTGTTCCTGCACTGATTTTGTTAACTATATACTGAAAGAAACTGAACAATACTTTGTACTGAAAACTGAATACTACACTTTTTTTGTCTTTCATTCTTTGCCTTTTTCCCCAAAATGATTTGCTGCAGTCTCTAGTGGCTTGAAGAACAGCCGGTCCAGCATGAAAAAGATTTCTTTATCTGCTATGCTATTGAGTTGTTTTTTTTATTGTAGCTCAGCTTTATTCCAATGGTCATTCACTGATCTATAGAAATCACAGAGTCATAGAATTATAGGGCAGAGAAGTACATTAAAAGGCCACTAATCCTCTTTTGTGTGTTCTGAGCCATATTCTACCAAAGTAAGAGGAAATACCAGTTGAGAAAAAGATCAGAGGATGAGCAGCACAGAGGACAAATGCTTTATAGGAAGAGGGCACAGCTGAGAAAACACTTAATTTCTGTGGCAAAATTAAAAGAACTAGTGAGGCTATGTATGTTAAAGGTATGCTTGAGGATAGCAGTGTTTTGTCACAATCAACACCTATTTTTAGAAGTTGTATAAACATGAAAGGAGAGGTTAAGAAACAGAGGTATATTTACAAATTAGGAAAAAACAGGATTAAATTACCAAGAATTAAATCATTTAGTTAAGACCATAGATTAGAGAAAAATTTGGGGATCTAAGTAGAGGAGATGGCTGACTTACCAAAAAAAAATGAGGAACTGAGAGTGTTGCTTACAGCCTAAGAAGTTTCCTGAGACTCAAGACAATGCCTTGAGAGCCTCTGGATTTGTAATTTGCTACTTAATTTAAGATATATAAAACAAAACCTGTGCAGAAACAAATACAGACAGTAAATGCATATTACACATATTGGGAAAGCTGCCTGTGGGGAAAAGAGACAAAGAGTGGGCACTGGGGATAAAGAGCAAGCAATCCACTCAACTAATCAGAAAGGGACCTCCCTCTGAGTCCTGCAGTGGTGGGAGGGTGGGAGGACTCAGACATCCTGGTGGCTTTTGATGGCCGAACTGAGCAGGTCTGCATAATTACCTGCTACAACAGTGGCCACAAATCCCAACCACAAGGGAGTTTGTTTGGGCAATAGAGTGGTCAAGGGCCCTGAAGACTTACGAGGACAAGAAGACCTGAGGCAGGACATAGGAGGTGTCAGACACAGTCCCTTACGAATCAGTATACCCATTTCTTTGAAATATTTTCCCAGGAACAGAACTACTAGGTCAATGGGTATTTAAAAACTACATTTTACTAAGTGATGCCACATTGCTTCCCTGAATACCTATACCATTCCACACTCTCACCAGCAGTATTCCAATATCATTAATAAAAATTAGTATGATCCAGTTTCTCACTTTTGCCCACATAATAAACACAAAGTATATTCTATCATTATTTTCATTTTATGTGCCTGATTATTAATAAATTAGAGCATCTGTTCATCAGCATGTTAGAATTTTGACTTATTCTCCGTAAATTGCCTATCTGTAACCTTTGCCAACTTTCTATTGTCCGTTTTTGCTAGTTGTTCCCTTTGGTCTCTTTGTATTATACACCAGTGCTTCTCAAACTATCTGTTGTAAAGGAACCCTTTGATAATTTTTAACTTACAGATCACATACCAATAATTGCGTAAAATATCATATAAATGACCTATTAAAAAATAAAATTTAAGTGATATACAAAGTGCAAGTATATTTTGTTATTCAAGTCAACAGACATTTTAATAAATATAATAAAAACAAACATTACATAGGGGGAAAAATTGACATATTGGCTTAAAGTAATTGTGTAGGCAAATAATGTAAAGGATCACTATTATACTCAACAATTTTGTACCTCACAATCATAACTATACAAAAAGTAATATGTAAAATAGTGATCTATCCATATTAAATGCTTATGTGCACAATTTTAATGACTATATTGCATAATAATCTTTAAAGTTTTAATTTGACAAATGGGCTTGATTCTTGAATGTTTTTCTAACCTAAGCTGGACTAATACCAGTGCTATTGTAGGGTATATTTCTAAATGATTCCTATAATTTGTTTTAATAACTCTCATGGTAGAGAAATCAGCATCATACAGATATGTTGATGAACATGTTAAGAAGAGATTTGAAAGCAGTTCTGAATTTTGAAAACTTGGGATATTCATTTTTATCCTTTATTCAAATTAAAGCAAGTGCTATATTTATAAAATTAATCACCAATCCTTCACCTGCATCCAGTCCAACAATTTATTCTACAAAGTTATAGTTCAATTTTAATTATCTTTCAGTGAAAAAATTAGATTCTAGATTTATGTTTGTAAGTGACTCTTCTTTTAATGAAAATGAAATTCAAATTGTTCTACCAAATTTGTAAGGTTCAATTATAACTTTTAATAAATGTATAATATCAAGATCACTATATATACTATAGAAACTTACTATTCATTATGAATATGCCATAATAATCTGTAGAAACTGTGTTCTTTAAACATCTAAATTTCCATTTCATGCTCTTCAGTGTTATCTGCCATTAAAAAATGATGCTGCCTTCTTTCCTTGCATGGAAGTATTAAGGTTATTAAAAAATATCAAGTATACCAGATAAATAAGCCAGTTCAGATGTCCAATTCACATCTTTAAATAAATTAGGACCAAACTGTTTTCTTACTTTACAGAACCATCAGAAGTATATTTTGGGGTTTTTTTTTTTTTTACATTTTAAAATAACTTTCCCATCTATAACCATCATACTTCAGCATGCAACAGTGGCTGGCTCTCACCAGTTTTCATCTGATCATATATTAGAGAGATTAACATATTCAATGCAATAGCCTTTATAAATCCACGTTTTGTCACTAAGCGCATTGTTTAGTTTAGCTGTAGTTTCTTTTTCACAGTAAGACTTTGAAAGACTTAGTTGTTGTAAGGAAGCATGATGTTGATTTACATTTTAGCAAAGTTCCTTATGTAACTACTCCAGGAGGTTTTCTTGTCACTTCCGCTGTGCTATCAGAGCATGTTTGTCCACGAACTTGAATTTCAAAATGTGTTTCTTGACAATGCAACCCAATTTTTTCTTACACATTTCAGAGCTGGTTGTGTGTATATTCACAACAAAGCAGAAAAAAGATTCCTCTTTCATATCACTGTAATGTTTGCGCCGCACATGTAGTAAAACAAATACCACGTGCTGGCTTTATTTGTTCTGTGCGTTGGCTTTCGTATTACCAGCCAGTTCCTGAATAAATCAGGCTAAGGCATCACTGGGAAATAGCACTACACCTACCTACTTTGCTGTAGATTCATCAACATTTGAAGAAAATACTTTTTCAGGAAGGTCTCAGTGACTGTTTATGGTACCTTAGTCTTCATAACACAACAGGCTACTTTAGAAGAAGCCCACAGTCACTAATGCTTACATGTGACACGTGATACATCTGAATCTGTAGGGCTTTCATTCAACGTTTTTTCTCTCAAGAATTTTTTCTGGTTTTCAACTTACTGTATTTCCCCATGTTTCACGTGGAGGTGCTACTTCCATTCCAGAGGTTCATTTCTTCACAGCCAGTACAATTCTGCAAAGAACACTCAGTGGTTCAGCACTTTACCACTAATTTTAGTTACAAAACTATACTCAATAGGAAAGTTCACACTTCCATGCAAAAACAGTACAAATTATTGGGGTCTTGATTTCTTTGAAATTACTTTCAACATCATCATTTGGTCTAATACTTCTGCGTTCTGCCACATTCAGAAAAGATAAAAATTTTTCTGACAAAAAAAAAAAAACTAGAACTTCCCAATGTGTTTTAGGATTAAAAATAAATAGTACAAATTTTATTTTTCTAATTTAGCTAACAAAGTAAAATTACAAATTTAAAATTAACTAGTTTATTTGTGTTTCAAGAATGCACCAAAAGGGAAAAAATGTGAAGACAGCATTTGTACTCATCTGCAAGTATCAGCAAGACTCCATGGCCTGACCAGTTTAACAGACTCAATAGATTGGGGGAAACAGAAGGTGACATGAACACCCTGCCTCTAGAAGAGGCACTAATTCCACCAGACGCAGGAGACAGCACATGAAGTGGGCAGGAGAGCTGGCATCGAGAAACTGCACATCCCCTGCCTGGTGAAAACCAGCTGCTATCAGCACAAGGAAGCCATGTGGTAACTGATTCAAGACCTGGAAAGCACCCAGTAGTCATATGAATAGTTTGTGTGTATTATCTGTTCTAAGAAGTAATGATTACTACCTCGTGATTGTCCAGCAACAATAACCCTTACCTATGCTTAGCCACATCTGAAAATCCAAAGCCTGTATGTAATTCCAAAGCCCCTGTGATAGAGGATGTGACCCAGATACCTAAAAACATGATCATGGTATAAAAGAGTAAGTCCCCAGTATTTACACATGGCAAGGGTGTTGAAGGGAAGAAAAGAGTGAGTGGGAAAAATTAATTTCATTACATCATACATCAATCCCTAGCAACACACTCTTAACAAAGCAAGCAAAATAGATTTCACCTATTTTTGTTCTTATTTTTTCAGCTCTACCTTCTTATTTCACATGAGCATTCTCTAAACTATAAACCCCTTGAAAATGAAATTTGAGTCTTGTTTATCTTTGTGTATGTAGCACCTGACATAGTACCTGGCACATAGCACATCTTTAATAACTATTGTTCCTGGCTGGCGTAGCTCAGTGGATTGAGAGCGGGCTGCAAACCAAAGCATCACAAGTTCAATTCCCAGTCAGGGCACATGCCTGAGTTGCAGGCCACAGCGCCCAGCAACTGCACATTGATGTTTCTCTCTCTCTCTTTCTCCCTCCCTTCCCTCTCTAAAAATAAATAAATAAAATTTTAAAAAGTATTGTTAAAGGAATGGGATGGGTGGATGGATGGATACATGCATGCATGCAATAAATAACAAGGTAATGAATAAATAAATTATTTTCCCTAAGATTTTGAGAAAATGTTAGACATACATTTTGCTTACTTTCTTGGACTAAGCAGTCCACTAATATGAAATTAAATTCCATCATTAGTAAAATGGTGATAGCATCATGTACCTCACCAATATACAAACTGTACATTTATATATGTGAAAGTATTTTGGAAAGTATGTGAATACAAAAACATTATGAATTGTCATTATTTCATTTATACTTTACTTCTATTTGAGATTTTTGTCCTCAACTTTAGCACACAAAGTCAATGAAGAGCATACGAAAAATACAGATCCCTGTTTACTGCCAGAGATTCCCATTCATAATTTGGGGTAAGGCCCAGGAACACATGCTTAACAAGGTTCTTAAGTGATTGTAATGAGGTGGTCCACAGAGTTCTCTGTGAGAAACACACCTTTAAAAAGTGGTATGAAAATAGCTTCCCAATCGTATTCTAAGAAGAGATGTAGGGCAAGAGCATGACAAGGGAAGGCAATAAGTCATGTCCACACATAGACCTGATGCAGTAATTTGTAACAAACCGAAATTCCAACCAAGTTTGCCAGACTTTATTGATATCTTCAGGCTCAAACAATATTATTATCATAAAAATATCTCAGTGAAACAGGCAAAGGTGTGAAGGGATTTGAATCTTCCTAACAGTTACATCAAACCTGTTATACCATTAGAGATCATCTAAATTAGGTGAGAAAATCACTTTGTTATAGAAATTGTTTCCACAAATGTATTTTAAAAATGCTCACATTCTCACAGCTTCTAACGTGCGCTGCCCTAGTTTGAATTTGATGAAAATGTGCCTTTTTGCAAGTGACAAGTATAAAACTCAGGGAACACAATGCTATATATGCTGAGGCGTGCAAAACATTTTTCCAACTATAATTCACAGTTCAGGACCTCAAACTCATGCACCTTCCTTCCCCATCAAAAAAATCTTCACAATACTTCTAAAGTCATCACATACTTTCCATCTTCCACATGGTGCTGCACTCATTCTTCTCTTTCTGTTCCAACAGTCTCAACCACCATCGGAACAAGGGGATGTGCCTCAGAAAGGCCGCTTCTCTGTGGCCTGCCTGCTGCTGGTACAGAAGTCACACGTGCCAAGGCCACAGGGCATGGAGGCTGCTCTGCTGATATGGAGTCACGTCCTTCTCGCCTCTCAAATGGCTTCGTGCTGTATTCCATCACAATTATCCCGAATGTTAAGCTGCAGGGCAAAATTTTCTCCAAATATTTTAGTGTGAAAGCCACTATTTCTGTTTTCAACTTTTCATGTCCACTTTCCCTTGAACTCAAACCAGAAAACATGGGAGCCGGCCAGAGCTTAAAAAAACAACCCCCTCCCTTCCAAACACCACACCCTAGAGCAAAGATTGTCTTCCTCTGCCATCCACATATCCTTTGGCATACTTTTGAGTGGAACCTGCTGCATCAGATCTCTCAAGGTGCTTGTGAAATAGGCAGACTCCTGGGTCCCTCTCCAAGTGGCTGTCTCAGAATTTTGGGGCTGGATCATGGAATTTGGCTTATCAAAAAACATTCTGGGTAATTATTATGCATACTAAATTTTATGATCTTTTAGAATTGTACTATTAACTCATTCTACCCAATGGTTTTATTTCAC
The DNA here is from genome assembly GCA_004024845.1 of Tonatia bakeri. Classification (NCBI taxonomy): domain Eukaryota; kingdom Metazoa; phylum Chordata; class Mammalia; order Chiroptera; family Phyllostomidae; genus Tonatia; species Tonatia bakeri. The sequence goes on along the minus strand of PVIA01000299.1, from coordinate 70,615 downwards.
TTGGAAGCTTTAGATTAAATAAGCAATTAATCTCTCTTTAAAATCTGAGACTTAGATGTAATTACAGCAGCTTCCCTGAACCATTCAGCCTCAGATGGGATCGACCAGAGGGATCTAGAAATTAGAAAAGGCTTTATTTGTACTCACAGAAACACATAATTTTATAATGATTATTTTCTCTTGTGCTATATCTGTCATATTTGCTTAAAGGAAGTGGTAAAAAGAAAAATCTAAGAGTCCCTCTATTAAATTTTACAATAGACCTGACCCCAGGTTGGACTGGAGGTTTATCTACTTTGTTTCTCAGAGCAAAGCCACATACCAGAGTTTCAGCATGTCACCAGGGATTTAGCCAATAGGGGAAAGAAACCTGACAGAAAACATGGTGCCATCCAATTAATCAATAGCACAGATACTGTCCAAGTGAGGTGGTGAAAGGAAACAAAGGAAAGGAAGAACTCCTGGAGACCACAAGTGCTATTATTCCAGTTTAGCAGAGAAGTGATAGCATTCATGTAATAGAGCTTTTCCAGGGCCCTAGCAAGATAAAATCTAAAGCTCCCAGTGGGACAAGATCAGATAGGCTTTGGGAATATTGAACAGGATGGACCCTCTTTAGAAATAGCAGAAGCTCATTTTGACACATTTAGAGGATGCTCGGTGAACCTTAGCTTGATGTGGGATGGCATGTATGACTGAGGGACCTGACATGAACCAGGGCACTATATACAGTGGCACTTCTGAAGTGAGGGAAGATAGCAGTTACCAGTTTTAGCTCAGTGTCCAAAATGTGGGTCAGGAAAGTTCTAGGTTCAGTTCCTTGACATGGAAATAAAATTGATAGCAAGAAAAGAACTGGTTGAAGTGAAGCCAGATAAGGCCCCAATTCCAAAAAACAAAACAAAAAAAACTCAAAAAACAAAACAACAAAACAAAAAAACTCATAGACACAGGCAACAGTATGGTGATTACCACTGGGAAAGTGGGTGAGGGAGGTAGCAGAGAGTAAAAGGGGAATCAATGGTGGTGGTAGGAGACTAGACTAGACTTCAGGTGATGAACACACAATACAATATACAGATGATGTATTATAGAATTGTATACTTGAAATGTATATAATTTTATTAACCAATGTAACCCCAATAAATTCAATAAAAATATATTTAAAAATAAAATAAATAAACAAAAAGTGGAATGAGAAGGCTGAGGAGATAGTGCATCATATGGTAGGTGAGTGACTAAATAGGGAGGTCCTGCCTACTTTCAGAAGAGAGCAAGGAATAGTAGCAAAGAACAATTGACTTTTTCCAGATTCCTCCCTGAATAGTGAAAATGGAGCTTCTGATATAAAGCCAGGTATTGTTGTTTTTCTCCAGCTCTGGAAATGAACATAGCTGTGCCTGCAGGGAATGAGTATTTCATTTTAAATGCTTCTGGCTTGTTATAGCGGTAGGTAGGTGATGAATAAATGTTTGTTGGAAGAATGCTGAGAGAGTTCTAAACCAAGAGCAAACTTTTCTTCCCAATTAAAAAAAAAAAGGCCAGGAGAAGGAAAAGGAGCTCAAATAAGTGGCTGTCCTATATGACTGAATAAGAATGCATGAAACATACACATGATTAGCCATCAAAAGAAAAGTTCCCAAAAGTAATACATTACTTGAAATTGGAAATAACTTACTGATGAGAATAAAGTGCCCAACACCCAGAAGATTTCAAAGAAAATAAGAAAAAGGAAATAAAAAACTGGAGAAATTTAATTTATATGTTGAAATATTGAGAATTAAAAGAAAAAAATTTGTCAATGTTTATACAACACTGTCCAAAAGAGATTGAGGAGCTAATTGATATAATATTTTTTATCATCAGAACATTGTTAACATACATGAAGATATTTTGTAATGAGAAAGTCACTACATCAACAAGATTTTAAATTACTCATGGTGTGGAGACCAGGGCAGTGTAACAGAGCGGGACCTTTAGTGGGCTCCTCAAAATAGCCACTCGCTTCAAATACAACCTCTGGTTATTACAATGATTTCCTCAGGTGTCTTGTTACTTTAGACATCACTAACATTTGTATGTATTCTTAAATGCCAGGGGTTCATATAAGGGCTTTTATAAACATTATTTCATGTACTATTCTAGACAGTGGGCTTTATTGTATATCCTTTCATATTCTGCTCACTAATAACTTATACCATACAACTTAGGTTGTCACAATGTTTTATAAGAACAATGTTGCATTTAAAAGTTGAGGATTCTACCCTGTAGGGAGGTGAACTCAAGTTTAATATCTCAGAACCACCCAAACCAGCTCACCAAACAATATTAATACCTTTGCTCTAGTTATCTCTCATGAAATGTGCCATTCAAAATTAAAGCCCACTTTGTACTGGAATAACATAAAACCTATTCATGAGATGGAAAAAAGTGCTTATCATTCTTTAAAATGGTTCAAAGTATATTTCTTTTATAGACAACTCTCTGTGAGTTATATGATTCTTTTAATGTTTTCTTTAAGTGGAAAAGCAATGTTGTTAGCCTGAATCCAGCAGAGAAAATTCATCTTGGCTTTCCTTAGCAGATACTGTCTTAAGAGAAATATAAGCAGAGGTGATGCACAGTAGGTGGACATGATAAGATAATGGAAAAAGACATACTGTCTACACATTTCCCACAGAGAAAGACAGCATATATTAATAAAGCAACCACGAAACACTCTCAACTTCTCCAAATTAAGGAATTGCATAGAAAAAGTGCGATTTAACTAAAACGTTAAAATAAATAGCTGCACTGGATTGCTAGGATGGCAGATAAGAGCACTTAATGAAACACGTGTCAAGCAAAATCCAGGCCAGGATCATCTCAGATAAAATAGTCTTATTATCATACAATCTATAAAAGATTAATGAAACTTTTAATGCAAAGCATTAATGGAGCTAGCTGTATCGTGACCTTACCTGGACTTTTTCAGGACTTTGGCAGTTTTAAGTAGGAAGAATAGCTTTATTTAAGAAGGTTTCTTTTCCTTCAAACACTTGTTCACGTTTAAGGAAATGCAGATATATGGGTTTCCCCTGAACATATAGTGCTGTTATCATTCATACATAATTGTCCATAAAACTCTCTGAAAAGTCTATTAATCTCTTCAGTATCTATGAACTGAATATCATAATTGTTCATAACCATAGCTATAGTGGAAGAACTGCTTGCCTGTTTTCTTGCTATTAACCCACTGGTTTTATGACTGAATTGAAATAAAGCCAGTTCTTCCAGCAATAAAGGTGAGGGTGACCCAGATGAATTAGATAATTGCCTTTACAGCCTATTGATCTTCTATTTGAGGTCTTTTAGGTCTGAATATTTTCTCTTTACTAATAGAGCTTGACTTTTTTTATTTGCTAAGAGATGCAGCTGGAGTCTAAAAAATATTAGAGGAAAAAAATCGAGGGCATGATTACATTAAAATATGCTTGGGTTCAAAAGTTCCTTCCACTCCTGACATCAATATGGCCTTTTCTATTACAAACCACGAAACACAGAGCTTAACAACAGCTAACATTCACTCAACCAGGTATATCGTTACCACGTGTTTTTCACTATGTTAAACCTACAAGTTAAAAAAAAATCTGTCATGAAGAAACTCAGTTTGGTAAGAAGAAAGACATATGTAAATATTTAAAGGAAACAATAGAGGAATGTACAGGTTATTATGAGAGCACAAATGAGAAAAATCCAGCCCAGCCTGAGAGAAAGGACTAGAAAAATACAGGTGCAGAGAATATGCCATGCAGCCTGGAGCCCACTCTCAAATTAAGATTCACTGATACAAGGAGAAAATCCTAAAAGCCACAAGAAAAATTCAGGTAGTTACCTACAAGGGAGCTCCAATTAGATTATTATCTGATTCCCAACAGAAACACTTCGGGCCAGAAGGGATTTACATGAAATATTCAAGGTGATAAAAAGCCAGGACCTACAATTAAGGTGACTTTACCAGCAAGTCAATTATTTAAAATTGAAGAAGAAATAAAGAGCTTCCCAGAAAAGAAAAAGCTAAGGGAGTTTGTTAATATCAAACCACTACTGCAACAAATATTAAAAAGGAAGAAGAAAGAAAGAAGGAAGGAAGGAAGGAAGGAAGGAAGGAAGGAAGGAAGGAAGGAAGGAAGGAAGGAAGTGAAAGAAGAAAGAACAACAAAACAACAACAGAGGAAATAGTTTAAAAATTAAATGGTAATAAATACATATCTATCAATAATCACCTTAAATATAAATGGTTTAAATGCTACAACCAAAAGACATAGGATGGCTAAATGCATAAGAAAACAAGACCCATATATATGCTGTCTCCAAGAAACCCACCTAAAATTGAAAGATACACACAGACTAAAAGTAAAGGGATGGAAAAAGATATTCCATGCAAATGGAAAAATGCTAGGGTAACAATACTTATATCTGACAAAATAGACTCTAGAAAACCAAGGCTATAGTAAGAGACACAAAAGGACACTACATAATGATAAAGGGAGCAATCCAGCAAGAGGATATAACCCTAGCAAACATTTATGCATACAAAAAAGGACCACCTAAATATATGAAACAAATTTTGATGGACATAAAAAGAGAGATTGACAGAAATACAGTCATAGTAGGGGATTTTAACACCCCATTAAAGATTCCATGCTACAAAGGTGAAAGTCTATTAAGATTCCTTGGCTTTGTACAGGAGAAAGAACACCTCAGGCATTGCAACTAGAACAATAATCGAGATATTAGTGATTGAAACAAATTTGCAGTTAGAGCATTTTAAGGGAATTATAGAGCTGGCATGGTAGGAACAACAGGAAAGAGGATAGGAATTTAATATTTCATGACACAATTATAGAAGAGTAATTGTGATTGGAACCACAAAGATCACTCTAGCAAATGAAGTACACAGTGTTATTATAGCCAATCTGACCTGACAGTCAGACCACTTTCTTTGAGATCCACAGTTTGCATTTTGTTCCAGCCCTGGTGTCCTTTTTATTGGAACCTCTTTCCCTTGTCTTCCTCCAATAATCTACTTCCTGTATACGATATTATAATTTACAATAAGAAATATATATATTTGGCCTTTGTCCACATTTCATTTCTGGCACATAGCTCTCCTAAATCCATAGAAATTTCCTAAGTATTAAGAGCTATAAAGGTGTCTTTTGTCATGTTTATGAGGTGCCTTTTGGACAGCTTGTTGCCCACTGAGCCAACCATGAGATTAAAGGGTTGGAATTTCTGTCCCTACCCACCCTGAACTTCAAGGAGGGAAAAGGGGTTTGAGTTTAAGGTCAATCACCAATGGCCAATGATTTAATTAATTATGCCTATATAATAAAGTCTCCATTTAAAAAAAGGATAAGTTTTGGAGACTTTCTGGATTAGTGAACACTTGGAAGTTCTGCACTCTTTCCCAAATTCATTGCCTTAGCATCTCTTACAGCTGGCTATTCCTGATTTACCGGAAACCAATTATCTAATAAATGAAATTTTTTTTGGAGTTTTGTGAGCCACTCTAAGCAAATTAATTGAACTCCAGGAGGGTGTCATGGGAACCTCTGACTTATAGCCAGTTGGTCATAAATACAGGCAAAAACCTGGACTAGCCATTGGCTTCCTGAATTGGAGAAGGGTGTTTGGAACCTCCAATCTACAGTTGGTCTGTCAGAAGCCTGGGTGATAATCTGGATCTGTGACTGGCATTTGAGGTGTATCTGTGTGGCATGAAGTTTTGAAATGGGTTCTGATCCCTTAACCTGTGGAATCTGATGCTGTCTCTTGGTAGATGGTGCCAGAATTGAGCTGAACTGCTTGAACCAGATGGTGTCTAGAATTACTTGGTGCTGTGGAGATAACCCCCCTATAGACACACACACATGGGAAGTTGGTTGCAGAACCCTTTCACTATATTTGCTAATGATCCTGTTATAGAATTGCTGACTTAGTCTGTTTGGACTGATATAACAATACTATAGCCTGGGTGGCTCATAATAGCAGAAATGTACTTCTCACAGTGCCAGAGTAAAGGAAGTCCAAGATCAAGGTGCTGGCAGATTCAGTGTCTGGTGAAGGACCTCTTTCTGGCTTACTGACAGCTGTCTTTTCTCTGTGTTCTCACATAGTAGAAGGGGTAAGGGAGCTCTCTAGGACTCCCTGTAAGGCTCCACAATCAAGACCTAATCACCTTCCAAAAACCTCACCTCCAAGTACCATCATGCTGGGAATTAGGTTCCAAACACAATAATGTTGGGGGCAGGGGGACAACATTCAGCCTGGAACACTTACCTTTCCCACAAAGCCTACAGACCATTCCTGTTCTTTCTCCAGATCTAGACACACAATCAGCCATTTAGGTCATAAGATTTTAGAATTAGATCAGGAGGTCCTCGCATACAGCTTCATCATTATACATGTTAAAATGAAAAAGCCCAATGAAGTTCGACTTACCCAAGATCACACAGCCAATAAAGACCAAAGTCAGAACGAAAACTTGCATTTTTTAATTTTCAGTTCAGTGGCATCTCCATGTCATTACACTAATTCTTAATTAAATATTTGTATTGATCAGATATAATGCTCATTGATGTGATTTTTACTAAATTGTGTGGTAACCACAACTTGCTTTCCACCCAACTTGACTTCACTCTTCTCCTTTTCTTCACCTCTTCAGAAAAACAGTGGGTTAATAATGGCTCCAAGCCTCTCTGTGCCCAAACCCATGAAAACCTCCTTTAAGAAAATGTTTAATGTATTCATTCATTTCTGGCAAGCTTGCACTGAACTAACTGAAATTGGAAAATGTATTTCTGCTGACATGATTTCCTGTATAAGCACACAGGAAAAGGAAGTACTGTGGGGTTCAGAGGGTCGTCTTAAAAACTCAAAAATCATACCACATAAGTAGCTATACACTCTGCCAATATCTGCTTGAAATTTGGGAGTTTTCACACTTACCCCCCAAAATTCCTAATTAACAAAAGCTTTATTTTCTATTTTTGTAGTCAACAGTGCCAGGCACAAGTAAATGCCCAGCAAACTCTCATAGATTTTACTTAACCTGACTTAAAATAACATACAGCCAAAAGCCTCAAATTTGTATTTATGTTTTCATTCTCTCTACTGATCCAGGTAGTTTGCTTATTTAAGGGCAGTATGCTTAGTTTTCTGACATCAGATAAAAAATCTTTTTATAGAGATGGTCAGATCGATGATGGCATTTAGATGAGAAATTGCTGCCCATATGGCGGTAGCAGTATTGTCTCCTGTTACCTTCTAGTTTTGTAAATGATTCTCTGAGACTACTGCTCTTGAGTTGATCCTACAGGTCCAAGTTTGGGCCACATTTCATCCACCTTGTCTGAGGATCAGTTTCCCCAAGAACAGAGCAATGGGAGATGGCAGCAAGGTTCACCTTGTGCCTTCACCCTACTCAGCAATTTAGAGGTGTATGGACAGGGCACTGCTCACAGAATCGAAGATACTCTTCCTGAAAGAAGATCTGAGTGACCCTGAGCATGAGCAGCATTGCTTTGGCCTTTCTGTGGGGAAATATGACTGTAAGTGTCAGAAATAAATATGCATTTCAGAAACATTAAGAGACAGTGTACTTGGCACAAACCACATCATTATTCTGGTGGAGACTGGTTGTCCAGCACTAATATCCAGGCCGAGAACTTTACCCAAAGGTAGTGTTTGTTGAAAGTTATTCAACCAATATTTATTGAGAATTTAATATATGTTTTAGGGATGAGCCAGTGAATACAAATAAAAACCCCTGCCCTCATGGAATTTATATACTAGCATAAGGGATAAAATAGTCATAATATTTTATCTTAACTTTCAAAATTAAACATTTGCCTCTGTAAACAAATGCCTACCTACATTACAAGGCCATGCTCTGTGAAGGCAAAAGTCATATTTGTTTCGCCCAGTGCTGTACCCCCAGCAAACTGCATGGAGCTGGAAAGGATGGGCACCCAAACCAACCCTGAACTGTCTTACCTGACAGGAGAGGCTGTCACTGTGCTCCGTAACACGTGAGTTTCCACATGCCTCATCAGGTGGTAGCATAACTTCTACTTCTATTATCCTAGCAGGACTTACAGAATAATAACATAACCAACTCCTCTTTTTTTTTTTTTTTTGCTTTACCAGCTCATTTCCCTTATATATACAATTTTTAGGAAAAATTGTTTTTTATATTGGATTTCTTCCAAACATTCTTAATATATCAAAGGGGTTAACAAAATTTTCATATACCATGGGGTTGGTGGGTCACAGATGCATTTGTTTCATAAGAAATTTCATGTGATACATGGGGCCACCGAGTCACATCCTGCACAAATCAGTAACGTTACATAAAGGTTAAGAGAGCTTGGTCATCAGTAGAAGAATGAGGTTCTGCCACCAAAGAAATCATTTGACTCTATCATCATGAACAGCTAATTAGCAATTAAATAGAAATTTATTTCATTTTCTTCCAAGTTTTCTATCGAAGAGAAAGAATAAGAAGAATAAAAGACACATCAAAGAGCTTGGTTGTCCTCAGGTAATCACTCTGAATGCTGAGCACGTTAACCTTCCTTGAAAACAGCCAACAAAGCACCCACTAGTGGCACCAAGGACTGTCAGAAACATTCCAGGAAAAATAGAGAATTTCACTACTTTTTTTTTTATGAGAATAACCCTGAAGCAACTAATAACAGAAATTGAGCAAAATATACTACTGATGTCAAGGAATTGATTTAATTTAGATCTTCTTTAAAGAGTAATATTAATAAAATATACCCTAAGATCACAGGGTATATTTTTTATCACTTTACAAAGATAAAACTTCATTAACAGGGACATAAAAAACTGTAACAACATGTCAAGGAAAATGGATGTAATCAAATTAATTGAGATTATTTTACAATAGTGATAAATCAGACATAAAACCTTACTAACCTTCATTTTACTATTTAGCCTACATTTTTATGTATAGTCAAAAGTTGGTGTTCTAAAAATACCTCAGAGAAAGATCATTAATATTAATAATTGTTTTCTAGAATTCATTTGAAAAGTAGCTATCGAGTTTCCCACTCCCTGCAAAGGACAGGGAGGGCAAGGTAGTACAGAAGTTCAGGAAATAAGTAGTCTTTCTCCTCCAGAAGCTTACAACCTAGAAGTGGGAAGTAACCTCTAAACAGCAAAACTAATTGCCAAACAGTATCACTAAAAAGTTTGCAAATTGCCATAGAAATGTTTTGAACAGATGGAGCAAACACATATAATTATTAAGATTAGGAAAAGGTTTGGGTTCAATGGTGGTATTTGAGGGAGATCTTGAAGTCGGAGTAAGATTTCTATATTCAGAGCTGAGAAACAGCAGCGGTAGAAAGACCATTTCAGCAAATGTGGAGGGGTGGCTCAAGTGAGAGAACCTGTGTGAACATGTTCTGACTCGACATGCATCGCTCTCACAAAGTTCTGATTCTCCATGCATTGTTTTTGTCCAGCACTCCAGTTTCCAGGAACTACTTAGCACATTATCTAATTTGAACCTTACAATTGGAATCGTATACCATCAGAAATTAGCAAGCCCATCTTACAGCCAGATATAGGAGACACAGCCAAACTGCAACACAGAACCCAAGAAATCTGCCAAAGTCCATCATGCTAACGAGGGCACCATCCAGGTTAGAAATCCTTATCACTGACCCTTTACCTAGCTAAGCATGTGTCTGGGCCACAGTCTTCATCTCTTCCTAAAAGTTTATTTGTTGCCTACAAAAAATACGAACAGATAAGATAAAGTCTTCTCTTACCTTTCCTATGAAAACATTAAGGAAACATTTTCCCACCCCCATAATATTGGTCGGTCTTTGTCTGTTATGTGAAGGATCGATCAGCAGACATTCAGTCCTCTCTAGAATGTCCATGGAGACAGTTGGTCCACGCCAAAAGGTTCTTGAATTCAGCCCTTTCCACAATGTCCATGCTTTGAAAACATCTCTAGGTTTAAACAGTCTATAATGTTTATTTCTACTTATTGTTTACTAATTAATACCAGAAGTGCTCTCATGTTTTATTGGTTCAATAATTGTGTCAAGGCTCCATGACCAACAGCAACCCTGCTTGCCTAGGGAGACTCGCTAGTAATGGCACGTGACATTAGGTGGATGCGTTGGGGTTTCAATCTTGCAGAAGAGCAGGATTTATACTAACTACAGACCAAATGTCTCCATGGATGTTTTAAAACAACATAACACTTTGAATGTGTCTAAATAAAATTAGTCAATATTGTACTCAGCTATAGTGAAAATTACTAGGATGTCTAGAGTATAACAATGAAATATTCCATTCACTCAAATAAATACCAAAATCAAAAGAAGTTATTCAAACCACTGTCCTATAAATATCTGAGTATAACCACTTCTGATAATTTTGTGTGAAATAATCTTGCCTACAGTGCCTAATTTTCGAGTTAGCATGGACAAAACTTCTGCTTCCCTGAGTAAAACTAGCTTGAATAAATTGGGGGGAAAATTTAAAACGAAAGTCAATTAATTAACCCAGTAGTCAGCAGATTGAATTGATTATTTTATTATTCTGTCAAAGGAAAAAATGCAAGTCTTTACACTAGTAGGGAGAGACTATGTTAAGGGGATTCTTACAATAATAGGAGGAAGGAGATTATTGCAATAAGACTTCACCCTTGACCCTAAAAGCTAGTTTTATAGTACCTATCCTTTAACAATCTGATTTCCAGTTTCTTCAAAATGAATTTCTTGGCCGCAATAGCTCAAAGCTTGTTTAATCTGAGCCAGCGGTGCTTTGTAGCAACCTGTATAGATTTGCAATAGCTGATTATAAATTTTCAGGAATTTTCATCACTTTCACACTAGCAGTTTGAAATTAGCCATGTTGGGAGTATTCTACACCACAGAAATTAGCAAACACTACAAATCTACTGCTCCCTTGGCAGTAGATTTGAATCCTGAATTATCTCTGCCCCAACTAGACAAAATCATTTTTAGTGGCAGAGAGGATATTTTATACTGACTCATAAGACCGTTCCTCAGTGCCTTTTTCATAGTAACAGTTCAGTAACTGTTTTTGTGAGAGCGAGGTACCCTTCAAATTTGTCTTTCACAGAGAACTCAAAGGAAAAACACCAGGCAAGTGACAGTCATGGGTTTTTATTTTCAAAATATGAATTTCTTTTATCCTATAAATTATTTAGCTCCTATATTTTCCTATATTTTTATTTTAGTCCCCATATTATAGACTATTCTCAAATCAAATATAAATGTACTTTATTTCAGTTTATACTACTTTTTCCCATTAAGTTATTTTCTTTGCATATACATATACATATACTCTTTATTTAATAATAGAGTTGTCTGTGAGAGGAACTTTTTAAAAAAACTTTGTCTGTAAAATGTATGACTAAAGGCATTTTCTCCCTAGACAATCATTCTCTTTTCAAAATGTCACTTGTCACACTCCTGTTTCACCACCTTTGCCACTTGGGAACAGATTTATAATATACCTAACAATATTCCTGACTTATTGTTTAATAGAATTAATACAAAATAACAGTTATTATGGTTTCCCAAGAGAACAACTAAAAATAAAGAAATCCATTTGCCTTTCTCTTATCTGACACTCTGCACTGTGGCTGGTCACTGCTGACACAGGGAATGCCCGGAACATCAGCTCAAATCCGTGCAGCTTGTGGAGGAAGCTGCTCTTCTGCCGGAGGCACCAGGACTGCATGCTGTCAGCGCTCTCCTGCACTGCTGGGTCAGTACTGCCAGAAGCCACTCTTTCTTACCTCACTCTTGGGACCAGTGAGCTGAGCCTCCCTAATTAGGGAGCTTTGTGTGACTTAGGAAACCAGGTGTGACTTGAAGCTGCAAGCACCCTGGCATGTCTCTTCTCAGTGGCAGTGTGCTTACCTGCCTCTGACTCTGTGGCAGGACAGCATTGTGACTCTCCTTGTCCTGCCCTTTAGACAAGTTGCATGGCTCTGGTGCCCCACTTTTCACACTTAGTTCCCTAAATTGATGCTTGAGCATTCATGCCAGGTATCAGAGAATTTGCAGGATGCACAGAGTATGCCACTGCATACATATTTTAAAGCTTTGAACTCTCTTCTCACACAACCATGCTGATCAAATCCCCAATATATAAGGAATTGCTTGAGATTTCACTGCTGTGCTTTTTTGGAATATTTGAGCAGTACTGAATCATTTGGGATTAAAATATAAACAAAGATGTTACGTTAGAATAAGTAGTGTTCTGCATGTCAAAACTACTGTAGTTCCTGGAGGATCTCTCAACCCAGAGCTCCCTGCTCTCACTCCGTGGTAAAGTACAGGACCACAGATTACTTGTATTGAAAATAAATAAAAAGAGAGAGTGAAAAATTGTGTCCAGAAACTCAAACACTTGACTATATGTTCTATACCTACTTTTGCTGTGATGCTTTTATATCACCATTGGAAAGTGATTTAAAGTTTCTCTGTTCCAAATATTCCCTGTTGTATAGGTAGGATGTTTTTCTTTAATTTTATTCTTCAAAGTGATTGTAGGAGGAGTAAGACAAAATTTACTGAAGTTTTGGAGCAACTGATATAAGACATCTGAGAGAACTAGTTACCTGTCCCATTCTGAATTTTACTAGTCAAGACATTTACATAAAAATAATCCTCAGACTTCCGGTTTAATTGCCAATATGTAAAGAGCTCGGAAGTCGTCATCTTCATGACTTCAACAAAAAAAGCTGATCAAAATAAAAATCAGTTACTTTTTGACTCATCAGAGAACTGAAACAGAGAATAAGAATAAACTCTGTTTTATGTACTCACAACTATAAACCTACTTTTGCCCACCCTTGTATACAGTATACAACTAAGATGATACAAAGTAAAAAGATGGAGAAAGTTATGCCATGCTAACACCAATCAAAAGAAAGCTGGAGTGACTATTTTAATTTCAGACAAAGCAGACTTTAAAACAGAAAGTTATCTGGGGTACAGAGAGGCATTACATAATGAGAAGGGAGTGAAGTCTCCAAGAAGACATAATAATCCTAAACGTATATTCACTTAACAGCAAAGTACTACAAAGATGAGGCAAAAATTGACTGAACTGAAAGAATAGAAAAATTACACCATTATAGTTGGAAAATTAAGCACCTATCTTTTAATGATTGATACATACAGCAAGATAATCCATAAAGATATAGTTGATCTAAATAGCTCTATATATTAATTCATTTAACTGATATTTACAAACTAGTCCATCAACAAATGCAGAACACACATATTCTAAAACTCACATGGAACTTTCAATGAGACAGTCCACATTCTGGGCCAGAAAAACACCTTACCACATTTAGAGAATGGAAATCATAAAACCCAGGTGATCAAGCCAAATCACTAACGCTAACAGAGCTAGATAATCTCCATGGATTAGGCAAGTAAACAACACATTTTCCAATAACCCACTGGTCAGAGAAGAAACCTCAAGAAAATTAAAAATATTGTGAATTAAACAAAGTGAGAATACAACTTATCAAAATTTGTGGAGTATAGCAAAAATACTGCTTACATGGAAATTTGTAACACCGAATGTAATATTAGAAAAGAAGAAATATCTAAACTCACAATCACAGAGTGAGTCTTAACATGAGAAAATTTTTTGAAAATCGTTTAGGAGGTTGAGAGAATCCTAGGATGGAATATAGAATGTGAAAAATAATCTAACTGTATTACAAATGTATGAAACAAAGTCCCAGAAGTGGGTGGAGGAAAGTGCCAATGTAAGTAACTTTGAAAATGAGTGGAATCTGTAATACTAAATGCAACAGAACTGTGCATAAGTACTGCATTCTAGTTGATGAAAGTATTTTCCATTGGACTACATATTAACCATTCTGACACTAATATATATATATACTGGAAATGAAAAATTAAGAAAATGGGAGGCAGATGATGGGAGACAGGTTTCTCACTGTTGGAGTGGGAATTTACAGCTAGTGAGGGGAGAAGGCCAGATCAATCCATGTGTTAATGGCTTAGACCTGGAGACTTCAATATTGATAGGAGACTCAAGACTTGGAAAATTTTAGCTTAAGGTAAAAAGCTGTAAATCTATCAAGTAATGTGTATGTTAAGCTTTTGTTTCAGAAACTACAGATAAGGCCCATCCTAGCTCCTGAGAAAAGCAGTCGACCTCCTGGGGCACTGGCTAGAGATTACCCCCCTGGGGATATGTTGGAGGCATCTGGGCCTTTTGTGTGACCCCCAACCCCTTGGGAACAGCTAACTAAGGAGAACTGGAAGGTGTCAGCTTTGCTCACCTAATCCTCCCTGAATTTCAAAGCCCTCACCGCACCTTGCTTGTCCTCCCCCACCCCACTTATAAAAGATCTGGCCAGGAAAGAGAAGGCAAGATGGTTTGTTAGGGTATGAACCTGCCATCTTCTCGGATCACCAGCCATCTGAATAAAACACCCATAAAAGATTCAATCGCAGTAATTGCTTATTGCATTTGGTAGTGACGGGCAGCCTGAATGCCGATGTCTTTTCCAGTTACAATATGAACTAATTTGGCTTACTATAGCTTTATTTTAGCTTATTATATAGAGAGATGGTTATTATATAAATGTTTATAGATACACATATACATGCCTGGTAGTATTCAGACATATATTTTCTTGCACTATGCATTCACAAGGTCTAGAAGCAAGGACATCTCAATAGGAACCATCACCCACTCTTCACATCCAAATGTTGATTTCTAATACCATTCTCAAACAAAGAGGGCTTCTGTAGAAATAGGTGTATCTAGGACTGAGGCAGAAAATATACAAGATGAGCTTAGAGCACTTTGTAGTGTTCCAAGCCAGAAAGTAAAGAACTACTAAAATGAATAAATGAATGAGTGAATGAATAAATAAATAAATAAATATTAAAGCTGGAAGTATGTCAAAGTGACACAAGAGCCAACTAAAAGGGCTCTCAATGATTAAGCAACAAAATGGATAAAATAACATTAAATTATAACTCCAAGTATAAAAGAAATATTCACATGTCCATATTGATATAAATAAATGATTTAACAAATCAATAGATGGAAAGCAGACAAATACTCTAACGCCAAAGAATTCCACATAATATGCTTATACACTCCACCCTCAAGAAGGGGGGCATAACTCGCCTTAAGTGTGTGCTGCGTGTAAGCACAGCACAGAAATGAGGAGAGGGAGACCTGTGAAAGCCACCGCAGCCAAGTGATCAAGGTCAACCAGAGACAAGTCATGTTGACAGTACGTATCCTTAATGTGATACGATAAAAATGACATTTTATGCTGTGCTTCTATGCTGTGCTCCCCAAAAACCCATAACCCCAGTCTAATCAAGAGAAAACCATTGGATTAGTTGTAATTGAGGGACATTCTCCAAAATAGCTAGCTGCACAGAACTGCAAAGTATCGAGGCAACAGAAAAGAAAAATCACAGAACCTTTGTAAAGCAAAAATTGCACCAAACAAAATTAAACAGACAAGGAAGACTTTCTTCAAGACTATGGCAACACAGGAGAAAGAAAACTCAACTCCATTAAAACAAAATGTAGACGGGCTTCAGAGGACTGTCTGGAGTGGAAAAGCACTGAAGGACATCACAGAAGAGGCTGAGCAGCAGGACGTGTCAAGCACACTGAGTTATTC
Organism: Tonatia bakeri; assembly: GCA_004024845.1. NCBI lineage: Eukaryota > Metazoa > Chordata > Mammalia > Chiroptera > Phyllostomidae > Tonatia > Tonatia bakeri. Next base: position 54,855 of record PVIA01000299.1, on the reverse strand, counting down.
CTGAATTTGCAAATGCTTTTCTCTCTGATTAGGCAATCTGCATTTGTTAATTGGCTCCTAGGAAATTAGGTTCCTACCCTTCCACAGATACTGGGAGATAGGAGTACTATCTCTTCCAATGTTTGTACCTCAAAGAGATGCTTCCCAGGTCCTTGAGAAATACATTATTGGGTTGTAAAAATGGCAAAAGACTGGGAGAAGATTTACATACATTTCAAAGAGAGAAATAATTTACAATTGCATGTTTTCTAAGAAAGGGATTATCAGGGCTTCTCATCAGGAAGAAACTTAGTTTGGTTAAGATGAACAAAATGTTAGGACCATCTTGCTCACTGTCAAAGCCAAGAGGAGGCTAAGAAGTCATATTGTCGCATGGTGTTCTGAATATCACATCACACTTCTGGAACAGAATAAAGGCTTGCAGCAAAAACTAAGGAAATTTGAGTAAATTGTGGATTTTACTTAATAATGTACCAATAACAGTTCGTTAATTACAACAAATGTACCACAATAACTTATGAGTGTAGGGTTTATTCAAACCCTATATATTATCTTCTCGTTTTCTGTAATTCTGAGGCTGTTCTAAAATTAAAACTTTATTTAAAATAGTAAAAACTATCTACAGTTTTAAGCCTCTGGAGATGATTTTCTTATTGCTTAAAGAAGGCATTTGTTTTACAGTGGCTCTACTATGGGAGACCCAGAATACAATAATCAGAGCTGTTCTCCATATGGAAGAAAGTTGAATGATTGTTTTACAGGTAGGAATTCTGGAGGGAAACTTGTGCAGGAGAAAGGCTCTATGTGAAGATCTTGGAGGTCTTGTTTGAAGTAAGCACTAAAATATACACTTCATTCTAGTAAGAATCTACGTAAATTTTTGGACTTTGTTACATATCGGGGTTAGGTATTGGCACAATAGAGCTTTATTATCCATTCACTGCTTCCACCTTCCACCATACCTTAAGGACAGACATCCAGGGACCCATACCACAGCTACCTCCCACACTGGTGCTATGGGGATACTCACAGCTCAAGCTTCAGGGAAGGCAAAGCTTAAGGTTCAGAAAAGCTCAAAGGTTCAAAGCTGGGTTAAAATAGACCCAGAGAAATCAAAAGGATGCCAGGTTATGTTCTTACTTGCCAGGTGTTGATATGCTAGAATGAAGCTCAAGAACAACAGAATATGCAACTTATAACTATTCCTAGGAATAAATTAATTAATAGGCATTTGCATAATATGCCTGCAAGACTAAGTAAGGCTGAGCTGGGCTGGGCTGGGCTGGGCTGGGCTAGACTGCCTCTGAGCTTCTGACTTAGTAACTTGCTAATCATTGGAAAAGGTTAGAAAAACAGACTACATTAGCTAAATTATTCACAGCAGATTATTTTTCAAATTAACAGCACATCTTTTGGAATTTCTCTTATCATAAATGATATGTACATAAACTATAATATTTTTAAAGAGTTATTATATCTCAGTCACGTCTCATGGTTACTTTGCTAACAATGAGCATGCAACCTTGACATCCTTAACTGAAAGCAGCTTCCTTGGTGTTAATTACAAAGTGTTAGCAAGTTAAATTTTGCCACTATCAGGAATATATTTTCATATTGTTAATGGACTCTAAAAATGCACAAGGATATAACACAATCTATGAAGAAATTAAAATTTTAGTGATTCTCCAGTAGAATTCTGGCACTACTTGGTCATAATATACATTTATAGTATTTTTCCTGTGGGTTTTGTCTAATTTTATTTGCTTGCCTCCTGGTCTCAATAAATGATTAACTTCAAGGAGCAGGGCCACTGTCTTATTCATAAAACTGATAGTCAAAACATATCCATTGTTAGGACAAAATCAGAAAAAAAAAGTGCTCTAAGTCAATATTTTTACTTAATAGTTCTTCAAATCTTTTTTCCCTTCTATATCTTATCCTTCAAGCCATCTCCTTTCTACAAATATGTGCCAAATAAAAATGTAATCCATTAACTCAGATAAATTTTTTAATTAAAATTGATTTACATTCTGACCTTTATTTCATATTCCTGCAGATATTTAAAGTAATTCATTATTTACTATTTATTAATCCCCCCAGTGTTCATACAAGTGATTGGCATTGATTAAAATATACAACACCTCAAAAAGTCCATAAGCTTTTTGCAGAGATCTTTCATCTACCACTAAATAATCCAACACTTGATTATTTTATAAGGACCCATACTTTCTAAGAGATAGCAGTCATGCAGCAAACAGTTTTATAAGGATCCAAAAATATCTCATTAAAATATACTAAAATAGAATAAAATTACTGTTGTGTATGTCATATTTATAATTTATTCTTCCAGGAATATATATTTTAAAGTATTTGGAGATCTAAATGCCTAATGTTCACATTTCAAATTTCCACCTTACTCAGAAACCATCTTTTTGAGTGACACTGTGAGATCTATTGTCAGAAGGAAATTGGACAAACAAGTCTTTATATGACTGATTATAATTAATGTGTTTTGTACACTATTCACCTTGTTCATTGAATTTCTTTACTTTTACTAAGTGACTACTAATAGGACAAAAGCCCCTTTTTCAGGCCCTCTTTGCCAGAGCTAGCTGAACCCTGCGTAAAGCATGACTGACCCTAATTGCTTTATCAGCCTTTATCCTCGGGACTAGAAAATTACTGGAAATGCCTTGAAGGTGCAGAGGCTCTGGGAACTTGTGTAACAAGACATGCCAGACCACAGCAGATGGACCCTGCACCCAAAGATGATAGCATCAAGACAAGCTGCAGCCTATACAAGACCAATTGAAATACTTATGGACCTCAAGCCCCAGCACCTGATTTTCTGCTGCGATGCAGCCTGGCCCCAATACAAACTGGGTGACCAGGAAGTCTGGCCCATGAACGGGTCTCTTAACTATAACACTCTCCTCCAACTCCACCTTTACTGTTGCCGCCTCTCTCCCCTACTTAGCTTTGGTTCTTGAGAGAAGACAGGATTTTAACCTTCAGTGGGAATTCCAGGCATTCCAGGCCTCTTTCTCCTCACTGTGCTCTTTTGTTCAAATTTGTCTCACAGGTTTTTTCCCTCCTTTCCCTGACCATTCTACTTACATCTCTACCACCACCTCCCTCCCAAACAGCAAAACACTCAATTCTCCTCCTGGAGACCTGGGAGCTGCTCAGTCCTGGGGAAAATAGGGCAAGAACTCATTCAAGGTTGCAAAAGCAGCAGGGTACCTGCCTCTCAATACAGAGTAAAAAAGTGGCTTTTGCCCCTTTGCCTGACTCTTTAACAATCCCCCCCCCATCTCTTCTCCCTACTTCTCCTTCTTAGATCTCTCCCCCGCCTCCCTCCCCTTCAGGTTTGGTTTCTCTATTCCTGTTCTGGCCACCCCCTCAGGAATCCCCTGAGCCTGCTACCCAACTCCCTCTCCATGAGGTTCCAGGATCCAAGGGCATTACTCAGGTCCAGGATCCCTTTTCAAAGTCAGACCTCTCCCTAATCGAGGTCACACTCAGCAGTTTTTTTCCGGGCAAATTTTAGAAAGATAATTCTTCTCAAAAGGGGAAGAACCAAAGCTATATCTGAGCAAATAAATTTAATTTATTTCAGCTCTTCCTTTCTAAATTAGTAAATTTTGATAAATTATTGAATGTCTAGGTGTTTTGAAATGATGTGAAATACTGAAACACCAATTGCTAGACAAGTCTTAAGTTCACCTGCTTTGGCTTTTTATTACGAAGAGGTTGTAAAATGGATTTGGAGCTGTTGATAAATGTCTTGTGCTTTGTTGAAGGTGTATTTCTTGAAAGTGAAGGTATGTTTGCCAATACAGGAAACTATGTTTCTGAAGGTCATGAATTGTGCTCATAAAAGTCAATCTAGGGAATGCTGGCTGCTTAATTTTCATCATTGGAAATTGAGGTTTCTAAAAAGTTAAAAGTTCAAATTAAGTTGGAAAGAAATTGTATGGTTTTAGTAACAGAAGCCTTATTATGAAGAGGCAACTTTAAAGGACAAGGATTGAAAGTGAAGTATTCTAAAGATAGTTATTTCTGACTGGATAAAAAAGTTTGTGAAAGTTGTAAAAAGGTTTGTGAAGGTTCATAAAAGTTTTAAATTTGTAAAGAAAAAACCCCAGTCAGGCTCCAGGACCACTTCTTCCACCTAATTTTTCTCTGGTGACGTTCTTTGACTCCAGTGGGACCTGCAGTTGTTTTCATTACTATAACTCCCGATCCTCTATCTGGAGCATAAATCTCTGTCACCAGGTTTCTGACCTTTCAGGAGCCCCAGGAAACCCCACCGAGGCTCTTCCCTGCTGCTTGATTCCTTGGATTGAAGCCAACACTTCCTTATTTCCACCGTTCATTCACACAGTCCTTGAAGCTTTCACTAAAAGTCTCAACAGGTAGGTCTTCTTGCTTAGTATTTAGGACCTTCCATCCCTTTTTCCAGTCTTCTTAAAAGTTGTCAAAAGAAAATAAGAAAAATCTCATGCTTTCTCTACAAAAATGAGTCATTCAAGTAATGTGTATGGTCTTTATGTGCTTCATCTTCATGTGCGAGGCCTGTAGGTGGTACATGTGTGTCACATGTGGTATGCTTTCTGCCTCCAGATGACACAACCACGGTATATTTTATTAGCCTAAATAAATTCAATACTGATATAAATTAAGCAGAATCCTGTGGTTTGGACAAGTTACGTGAAATCAAAACCAGTTTTGAATTTGATTAGTGTTTTTATTATCAAAAATATATATACATATATATTTGTTTTACAACCAGGTTATGTTATAATCTTTTAGGTAAACTTGTTTGACAACCTTCCCAAAGTTCAAATTTTAAAAGAGCTTTCAACTGAGAAATAACTTTGAGTTGTTCCAGTGTGCCCCTGGAATACCTCAAGGATTTATTCTCTCTCCTTAGAAAAGTTTTTGAAGTAATTAGACCTATTTAATATGTTCAAAATTACATGGAAGTTTTGCCAAACAGAATTATAATGAGTCTATTCTATTTGTGTGTGCATGTGTGTGTGTATATATTATAAATATATATTAATTTAAACATTTTGAACTTGTTAAATTTTATATGTTAATATTTAATTACTGTATAAATCACATGTTAAATTTATATATTAATATTTAATTACTGTAAAAGATATGTTAAATTCTGTATATATTAAATATATATAATATTTTCTTCTTCTTTGTGCAGGCACCTAGCACAAAGAATAAGGAAGATAAACTTCTGAATTCAAGAAATCTAGAGTTCAGAAAACCAAAGAAAGGGAAACCAAATGCTTTTTCCTCCATCTTGACCTCTGACAGGGTGGCAGTCTCCTCAGTGTCTCTCCACTGCACATACACAGAATGTAAGACAGGGCTACCTGAGGATCCATCCTCCCCCTTCCACATGACAAAGAAGGGCAGAAAAGATACTGAGGGCTAGCAAAAGCAAGTCTCGTAGTTGGGACAAAGATACATTGAAGTGAAACTTGGTGCATTTGATGTAGATTGTCAGTGTGAGCAACAAGTCAGGGTGCAGAACCTCTGTGTTAACTACTGGAAAGAAAAGAACAAGATGCAATGACCAGTATCGCAGGGCATGACCAGAGTGGCCAAACGGTACCCATGGACCAGATGTCTCCTTCTCGCCCCCCAACACACCATTGCATGGCAGAGAGCCTGGGATTCAGAGCTACTTCTACAGAGGAGGAAAAGGAAGGAAAGATTTTCATTGCCTAAGTTAAATTTGAAATCACTACTACAAATTTTGAAATGTTTGAACTCCCTCAGAAGACTATAGATCAAGTGTTCTTCCATCAACGGGAACCTCCAGTAGTATTAAGCTCATAGTAAAATAGTAAAAGCTCACAGTAAAACTTTACATAGTAAAACGAAAAACTGTAATTATGCTCATAAGCATACTAGGTCTCTCTGGAAAAAAAGTCTAGTCATTGTTAATATAACAAGAACAGTTTGCACAATATTGATGCCACCTGGCTGCCAAGGAGAGTAGACAGGAATGTGCATGTGTGACAAATGATGACTTCACTGCAGTAGTCAGTGGGGGCAGTAGACACCACTGAGTGAGCACGTGTACTGTGTGGCCATCGTATTCAAAATGACTGAGCAAGTAGAGCATCAAATTGTGCATTAAGCTTGAACATTCCTCCACAGAAACTATTCAGATGATTCCAAAGGCCACAGCTATGAACAGCTGGTGATCGGCAGCTTCATCATAACAATGTGCCCATTCAAGCACCATGACTTATGCCAAGCTTTTTGGCAAAACATCAAATCACCCAGGTGACTCAGTCCCTCTAGAGCCCAGATTTGGTGCCCTGTGACTTCTGGCTTCCCCACACTAAAATCACCTTTGAAAGGGAAAAGATTTCAGACCATCAATGAGATTCAGGTAAACACGACAGGCAACTGATGGTGATTCGGAGAACTGTGTGAGGTCCCAAAGTGCCTACTTTGAAGAGGACTGAGGCATCACTCTCCTATGTGCAGTGTTTCTTGTATCTTGTATCTTCTTCAATAAATGTCTCTGTTTTTCATGTTACATGTCTGGATACCTTCTGCACAGACCTCGTATACTGTGACTATAGTAACTCAAAACCTATATAATAATAATAAATTTTATTTATTAGGAACATAAGACTTTTCAAATATTTTAAAGCACAGTGCTCTCTCTCTGTCTGTGCCTCTCTTTCTCTCCATGTAAATATATACTCATATATATATATTTCTCCTGACAACAAAGCAAGGTTATTAAGGACAAAAGTATTAAACTGGCACTAGAGCATAATGTTGGGCTAACAAGTAATTTCCCAAAGGTCAGAATGGTCATCAATGGAGTGTGACAGACCTAGAACCTTGATCTTTGACCAAAAGTCTGGTTCTCTTAATACTTTACCAAAGTGTCACCTGCATTTGAAAGCTTAAAAAATAATTGGGGTAAATTGTAAAATAAATTGAGACATATGCCATCCCATTGGTAAATTATGCTTCTGACCAACTCCAAAGGGAGATGTCCCAGACACAGCTGTTCCAGAGCAGGCTGGCTCTGATTAATCACTGTTCAACTAGGCATTTAGATCCACTCATTCATGGACAGGCACAAGAGCAGATGCAATATTTTACTCCTCTGGGTTTCCAAGGACAAAGGAGTACATAGAAGAATTAAACTCACAATGAGGTGTTCATTTTAAATAATACAATGTACACACAATTAATAAAAAAGAATTATCAAAAAGTATGTGGTGCAACAATACTACACATTTGTTGCTACAAACTGTAGCTTTAGCTATGTAACTGATAAACATTAATGTTGTCTACAATTGCTGCTATCCAGCAGCCCAGCAATTTATCAAATGTCACAATAGTTTGAAGGTCAATGACTCTACATGCCCAATTGTCACAGTCAAATCAAGTTCTCTCATGGTAAAATTCACTCAGTCACCCCAAGACCAACTATATTTCTCCCAAATAGAAGAAATAAGTATTTTCTTCTGGGAGCTGGTAAGGAATCACATTCCAAGGAATAATTCAACCTCCAAAAATAAGTAAGATTAGTATGATAAAATTCATTCTGAATGCCTCCTAAAGAAGCAACTGGTTTTTCCAAAGCAGATTAAAAATTCTGCTTTATAAGTTGGAAAGTCCCTGAAAAATTGGAAATGATAAAATCTAAGAAAGCTTCAAGAACTAGAATATTCAGGGTTTATGGGTTCAGTTTCTCTTTCCAGTTTGTTGCTGAAAAGCACTACAATGTTTGACTCTGTTACTCTCTTTTATTTATGCTTCCTTGGTAAACCAGTTCCCGTTTTTAATTAATCTCCTTTTCTTTATATATGTTAATAAATTCATTCAGGTCCCTATCAAGTTTTATGGCCTCAAGGATTTTTTATGCTTACATATCTGGTCTATCCTGCATTGGTTTTCCAAATTAAGTCTTGGAAGGCAAATGTGTTTATATTATTTCAAACATTTTAGAAGCATCTCACTGAAACCCTCATACATCAACCACAGCACTAAAATACTAGTCAAAATTCTCGTCCTGGACATAAAAGGCCATCAAGTATCTGAAGAAGGAAGAGGATAATAATAAACAATAATAGTAAAAATGATGATAATAATAATAATATTACCACACATATGTTTACTTCCTGAATATCAACTAAAAGTATTCACATATGTTATCTCATTTAGGAAGAATAAAATATAACCATAAATCTAATAACTACTTAGGACATTTGGGTACCTCAAAACCGTATGTTCTGGCTAACAGGAGAGAGAACAGAGCTGAAGACCCAATGTTATAACATGATGAACAACACACCAACGTGTGACTCAAGGAAAGTGAGGAGCACTGAGTCTGGGAAGCTAAGCTCATCTAGGGGATGAGACATAGTAACCTTACTGCTTTCCAGTAATGTTTTAGGCAAACCGAGTGCATCAGGGTTGCAAGTAAAAGGAATGTGATCACTCATCATTGAGTGATACAGGATGATAGAAAGTCCAGGGCAAAATTAAATGAAAATACATCAGTTTGAAAGAGTTTTTTTTTTTTTTTGCTGCAGATAGCAAACTAAACTTAATTAATTGTAGCTTTTATTATTAGTTAACAATAATTCCAGAATTAGGCAGTCTTGAGTGTTTGTTCAGTCACTCAACAATGTTGCCAAGGACCCAGACTGTTTCTCATACTGTTTTGTCACTCCTCCCTCCTCCTGCCACAACGTGGCTCCCATGGCTTCAAATACATGTCAGTGTTCCAAGCAAGAAGAAAGGTTGTGGGGAGGCTTTTTTCCTTGTAATTTTAGAAGGAAATCTCAACAGAGCTTCTGGACATCTCTTCAGTCAGAGTGAGGTCGCATGGCCACTCCATAACAATTACTGGCCAAGCGGAATGAAATTTCCATAACTGATGTAAATTGATCCTTACTCATTCCCCACAGAAGGAGGACAGTAGAAGAGTTAAGGTAAGGATTGCAAAAGTAGAAAATGTAAAAGAATTCCTTCTCCCTTCCTTAGGACTGAAATTCTGAGGGTGACGTTAGCACCCCGAGGGCTCCTCTGTCCTTTCTCCCTCCTCAATCTCATACCCAAGGGTGGGCAGCACGCTGCTCTCTGAGCATCCAGGACAGATGTCTGCTTAGCCCCCAGGGAAATTCATGGTCGGTAGAAGCAGTCAGATTACAGGCCAATTTTGAAAGCAGAGTATTCCCTGAAGAATTAGATAACGGTATGAAGAAACAAAAGTTTAGGGTAATACCAAGTTTAGGACCTGAACAAGAAAGCCAACAACAGAAACGGGACAAATGAGAGGAGTAGACATCCATCATTCTCCCAACATCTAGGCCCACACTAAAATGATACCGGAAGCCAGGGAAGCAATTTGGGGCAGGAGGAGAAAGCATGGGGTCAAGACAATACCAGGAAGACAGAGCGGCCTCCATCTTTTGTGACATCATTGAATGGCTGAACCAATCAATCCTTCAACAACCCTTGTTTGTTTATTGGATTTTTTTTAATTAACATTCACAAGGCACCAGTTATTTGGGGACAGATCTCAGATCAAGGAAAGCACTGACTGTCTTTAAAGACTGCTAAGTATTTATAAGCCAAGCACCTGGAAAAAAGAATAAATCATTTAAGCAATGTTCTGAGATTGAATAAATAAAAATGAGTGAAAATGTTTAAACATTCTGATAATTAGTGATTAAAAACAGAAAAACAAAATAATGAATAAATACACTTTATTTTTTTCAGTCTCTATCACTTTGCCCTTTGTTCTGCCTCCATTATTTGTATGGAAAATGGAGCCCCTTATCTTCAAATCAAATCTAAAACTAGGGAAAGTAAGATCTTTTAAGCCTTTAATCCAATCTTAAACAATTGAGACATGTTCTCACTATTGTTCTTTGGAAATATTATAATTTAATAAATCTAGAGAAGTCAGATTCTAAAGTCCATAGGGGAACAAAAGAGAAATAATGTCCTTTTATTCTTTTCCTACCTTCCAGAAGTTATGCTGTAGCTGTTATTTAAGAATCTCTGAATGAATAGCACCAAAAAAAAATGACTCCATAAAATTAGTAAAACATACACTGCTTAATTCCTGTCAGAGACACCATCAATAAAGAAATATATTACCATTCAATGAAGTTTCAACTGCCAGCTACTGAGATGACTAAGATAAATAGCCAGCATCATCTTAATCTTCAAAAGGTACTTGTTCCTACTGTCATGAAAAATTCCACCTCTCATGCGATGGAGTTTACCCTGTAAATTAAATTTCTCAAGTAATGGAAGAAATAACCCATGACACTAGTGAGGGAAATTAAATTAGAGTCACTAATAGCAGGTCAGCACAGTCTGAGCAGAGGTAATGGAAGTGACCACATGAATGATAAGCAGGTCTTCACAAGGCTGTGACAAGTGTCTTGCAGAGAATGTGACGAGCATTCATCTAGGTGGCAAGCAATTCACAGTCAAGACACTAACATGTTTATAATGCAGCTCGACCCCCATCTATGCCAGAGCATGTCAGCCTTCCTGAGGAGGATGCCCTAATATCCACCTGAAGGCCATTAGGAAGAGTTAAACACGGGCTCCCTATTATTTTAGGTAAATTAACTTCTCATCGCCTAGAAACATTTCTGGCCAGAGCAGATGACCTGTAGAGACCACAGGAATCCAAGAATGATACTTAAATAACTTTATTTTCTAGGGTGTTAGAGGTAAACAAAAGCAAAATACTTCTACAGTCCAACAACCAGAGGATGGCTGAAACAAATGGAGTTATTTTAGTTTAGCCGTTAAGGCTTGGGGAGCACTGTAACACCAATGACAAAACATCCTATTATGTGGGAGGGTTAAAATGGTACCTTGCACTGCAGAGGTAGCCCTTCTAGACCTCAGCTGTGATTTACTTTCTAACACCCAGTCGAGTTCCATGAACTTTTGATATAAACATAATAACCAAGTAAATAACACAGCCGCTGGAAATAAGGACAAGAGCAGGACAGAGGTGTGCTGGGAGGGGGGAAGAGAGCAGTACATCATGACTTCTAAGAAATCACTAATGTCTGATGGCCACAATTTAATCAATTGTATTACAATGTTTTTTATTAAGCCCTTAGTTTACAAATGATAGGACCATATAAATGACTATTTTTAAATAGGGGGAATGTCTATATCGCCTGAAATATTATTTGGGGCATTACACATGGAAATGCATACATAAATTATTACATATCTGAAATGGTAATGGTGTATGTATTGCAGTGCAATGCTTTTCCTAAGTGTATGTCCTTGGAGTCACTCATTTACAAAGAGAAATCACCTTCGCATGCTCCCTATTCTATTTACTTTAGTAAGATACTAATTAAGCATTGTTGCAATATTCAGTAATCTTTATTTGCATTAAAATATAAAATTAAAAAACAGCAGGATAAAAAGTCATTTATACTGTCAACTTTCTACTTTTATAGAAGTGTGTTTCTTGATATATAAAGCAATATAAAAATTGTATTTATTTTTATTATTAATAACTCTTTCATTGCACAATTAATGAAGAAAAGCATGAACTTCAGATTTTGACAGTATTAAGCTTCACAGGTATATGAAGTCAAGTCAAAACCATAGAACCTGAGTCAGAGAAAAGAGAACAAATGGAAGGCTGAAATTTTGTAATTGAATAGAAAGCTTTATAGAATATCATTTGGAAAATACATGGCCTTCACATTATTTGCATTTAGTAAAGCAGGTAATATGAGTTTCAAGGAACATGGTAAAGCAATGGCTAAACAACACATCAGGTGATTCGCTCTGAGCTTCACCCTTTTGCTAACTTCCTGTGTTACTAGATCAAATTATTTATTCCTCTAAGCATGTTTTCTCATCTGTAACATGAAATTATAAAAATAAAAATCTTATAAATGCTTAGAAATAAAACTTTACATGGATTTTATTGGGTATACTAAATAAAACTCATTCATTTCATAGCTGACACCATCATTAGTAATAAACAAAGCGGAACTATGAATTTAAGTGCTGTGAATTATGAATGGACTATGTGTATTCAGTTCCAAACACATACACAGTAATTAAAAGTTTTCCAAAATCCAACTGACTGATTTTTATGCTTAATCAAATGGAGGAAGAAAGGGGACCCCATTTAGCAAGACATAACATGATTTCTTTGAATTATTCATGTTCAGTTACTGTTCTATTTTTATCAGACTAGAATTCTGAAAAATCCCCATTTTCAGAATTTGAATAGCAGATCTTAATAGCAGTTTTCTTAAAATAGCACATCTTGCCTATCATATGTTAAAAATATCTCTACATCTCAATTATGAGGGCAAATCAAAGCAGAAACTTAGTAAAGAATTTAAAATTACAGATAATGTATCTTTATTTTTCATAGGCAAAGATATAAATATATTTATATATTTATTTATTATGACTTGCCTTCTTTATAGATCTTTAACGTCCAAATGGACTGAGAAAGACTAATTAATTTCTTTTAACCAGGTTAATTATAATATTAAATAAAAATTTTATTTGTCATCTGTTATAAATGAGTATCAGTAAAAGAAATGCAAACTCAATTTAGTAACATTAGGAAGTTACTCACAATATGTCAGAATTGAAAAAATACTATTCAAAATGTTAATATTAAATTTTGCTTTAAATTAAATTTTAGGCTTAATTTTAGTTTTGCTTTAAAAAATTTTATGCAACATAAATATATAATTCTTACATATACTTGAAGACATTTATATATGGAGATAGAGAAATAGAGAAATAGATAGATGTGGAGGTGGAGACATATATCTCCACATACAGCACACACAAACACATACATATAAATGCCCACTGTCATAATATAGTTGGATTATGTATAGTTTTCTTTCTCTGAATTATTTTGCATTTAAACTTTTTTGCTATAAATATGTATAGTATTTGTAACCAGAAAATAAATGTAAATCTACAATCACCCACAGAAAAGAAGTATTCTACTAATACAGGGTCCAGCAGTAGTAATGCCTGCTTGAGTGTGGTTGATAGGGTAATAATATGGGTATAATAATTTGTAGTTTTAATTTGACCATTTCACCTAAAATGTCATATGGTGTGCTTGAGTGTGATATTCTTATGTTACAGAATTACATGCTTATGACTTTGTAATAAAAAAGGTGTTGTTGTGACCGACCTAATACTAGTCTTTTATTGATCATTTTTGCTAGGCAATCTTAGGTAAAAGGAATTTGTCAGTTAATACCATTTAGCATAAAAATAGGCCAATTTTAAGAAGAATACAAAATAATAACATTATTTTGCATTATTACATTGTTAAGTAACTCAGTTTTAAGTCAACCTTTTATTTAATCCACCAACTATGAAACATTTTATGCAAAAAAAGTATAATATTTTGGTGATTTTAAGAGGGGTAAAACAATGATATTCCTCATATGAATTACATAAAAGTTAATGGGTTGTCAGCTAGAGCAACTGACAGATTTGCCAATACAATGTGTACCGGGCCCAGTCTGGAAACATAAATGAACCAAGTAAGAAATTGGGCAAGTATTGAATGGTAGAGAGTGGTGGAAACTGGACCAGAAACTACTCTGCGTGGTGATTGTGGCCATGACGCAAGGAGGGCTCACTGAAAGACAGTTTTCAATTTTTTAAGCGAAGCAAAAATGTGGATTGTCAGTTACATGCTAAAGATTTTTAAAGTATTGTATATGTCAAGCAAAACAAGTATGCTGACCCAATATAGCTTATCGCAAACTTGTTCTAATCGGTGATACACTTGAGTATTTCAAATATAGTTTATCCCTAAACAATTATGTTTATAGCTGTATCAATCATTTGCCTATTTTCATAAACCCTATCATCTACTCAATAAAGACTAATTATTCATATAATTTTATGGTTAATTTATATTTATAAAATAATTTGATATTTAACAGTATGTGAATTGCTGTTATTTATTGAGACTCAAGATTAATTTCATAAGTCAGAAAGGATAAATAAATCTAGAGATTCTCTAGAGAATCTCCTCAGTGATTCCCAAAAAAGACAATACATGGATACTTCTTTTAAGAATTTTTAAAAGAATTTATTCAACCTAATGAAATCCTACCTCATTTAAAATAGATGATTACTATTTAGTCATTTCATTCTTATTTATTTTTATACTTAAAATGCTACAGATAATGAATTAACATGGTACTCATATAAGCCTCAAAGACTAACTCCAATATGTACATGCATTTATGTATTGCATCATTAAGGAAAAGATCATCACCTTTTTAAAATCTAATAAACAGGAAGCTCTATGTCACATCAAACAGTCAGACCATCAATCTGGCATTACCTTCTCTTGGTTAATCACTTAATTTCAGTCTTTTCCCTAATTTAATTGAAATGCACTGATTTACTGCCAATACAAAAACAAATGATGCCTGTATATATAGATATAGGCTTAGTTTTAAGATCCATATACACTCAGGAAATTGAGTCTGCTTGAAAATGTAGCCTACTCTGTTAACATTAATTCAACATATTTTTATGCAGTGACTATTATGAGCTAGCCCATGTTCCAACCACAGTGGATAAACTGAAGGACCTCATGGTCTGGCAAAATGAGGCAGACAATTAAAAGTAAAAAATAAAAACAAGGAAATGTCAGAGAATAATGAATAAATGTTCTATAAACAATTAATGCGATAAAGTGACAGGGGTCACTTTAACAATGAGTGGTCAGGAAGACCTCTCCCAGGACATTGAACGTAAAACCAGAATTTAAAACAAAAACATGAAAAGATCAGGAGAAAGAGAATTCCAGGAACAGAGAAGATAAACCAGTGTGCTGGAAGAAGTGGGCAAGAGGGAGGGTATTCAGAAGTAAAACTCACGTCTGATCCACAGGCAGGGCTCAGCTTCTGTGGGGCTTTGTAGGGCATGGGGAGGAACTGGCGTTTGCTCTAAACGAAGGTGGGAAGTTACATAATCTGGTGTCTGTTTTATTTTTTAAATAGTAAATGGAATTTATTTCTGTAAATCTGGAGAAAACACAAAAGGTTCTAATGGGGGTGACTTTTATGGAGACCTTGAACTCCAAAATGAAGTGACGTGAGTATAACTGGTTTTGCACATTAATGAAGGAATCGGTCCTCGCATATGAGTTTGTGCATCTAGATCTACAATATCTGAAAGCGTCTCCAACCGAGTTGGAACCTGCTTTGCAAATTGCTGTATAGATGGAGCCAAACATGGAAAAGAGGAGCAGAAACACCAGCAAGCTGGGGTTTCAAGCACGTGGCCCAGCTTGGGAAAAAAGCAGAGCTTTTTCATCTACTCAGTGGAATGCTATGCAGCAGAAAGAAAAAGGAGCTCCTACCCTTTGTGACACCATGGATGGAACTGGAGACTATTATGCTAAATGAAATAAGCCAGTCATGAATGACAAATAACATATGATGTCTGTTTTTAAAAAAAATATTCCTCTAATGACTCTGTGGAAAGTGAATTATAGGGAGGCAGAAATGCAGTAAAGATAAATCTTGCAAGAGAGGGTAATGATGGGTTGGACCATGTACTGGTAGAAGTAGAGGGGATATATTTTTGCAGATAGAATCAATTTTACTTGATAATGATTTTGACTTGGGAAATGAGGTAAAAGGAGAAACTACTGATTCCTTACAGATTTTGAACTTGAAAATTTTGAATAATACTTGCTATTTACTAAGATGGAAAAACAGGGCAGGGGACAATTTTGAATTACAGAAAGGAAAATCTGCTTGACATAAAATTATTTTTGGTGTATTTTAGACATCCTACGAGCAGTAGGGTGTTAGATAGCAAATTCTGGAGTTGGAGAAAAATGTGAAGATGAGGGTATTAACGTGGGAGTCATCAGTTTAAGTATGGTATTTAAAGGAATGGAGCAGAATGAATTACCTACAGAGAATGTGAAAGAAAGAAAAAAAAAAATAGGACCCAAAACCAAGCCCTGTGGTACTTCAATCTTAGATATCAGAGAGTAGAAACAAGCAAAGGAGTCAGAGAAGAAACATCTAGTGAAAAGGATGAAAAAAAAAAAAACAGAAGTCACAGGAAGAAGTTTCAAGAAGAAAGAAATTGTTAACTCTGCTCAATGCCACTGAAGTAGAATAAGATACAGAGAGAGAAATTGGTCAGTGGATTTGGCAACACAGTGATCAGTCACAGGAGAACACCTGACATGGAGTAATAGTTTGAATGGATTGAAGAGTCAACAAGAGATGATTTATCAGGGATTGTGACTATAAATAAGAAATTTTGCTTAAAGACAAATGGAGAAATGGGTCAGTAATGGCAAAAATAGATATATTTTGTATTGCTTGTCTTAATATATACTGTACTCTTTGTTAACTGGTGACCAAGATGCATTAAAATTACCCTCAACTTAATTCCACTTTAGACACACTTCTTCCTAATAGGCCCCTGACCTTCTTTTTCTTGGAACACTTTCTTCAGAAAAAGTGTAATTAAAATTCTTCATCTGACCCTTTGAAATAGAAATCTTTTTAAAGACTTTTTGTCAGCTTCATAACACAAGACTGTCTTCCTTGAGGACCTGGGAGCCATCTCTCTGAACTGTAATTAAGGAAGATAGCATCCCCATCTCCTATTCTGTGCAAAGGTAATAGCTACCTTCATTGGGAGCCTTGCTCCAGGTTACAAAACTACTGCTTGTCATAAAGAGATGTGAATTTTATTAGCACATATAGACAGCTTGGGACCTCCTCCTAACATCCTCTAGTCCTTTCCCACTAACTCCCCCCAGCTTTTAAAAACGCTACTGCTCTTGTTTTAATGGAATCAGATTATAGCCTTACATTCACTCTGCAATAGGATTTAGTAATTTTTTCTTTCCTTGTTTAACTTTGTCCAATGCAATTTTTTGCTGGGACACTGGCTCATCCTCCAGATTGACTCTCCACTCCCTCCACCTACTCAGTGTGCTCTCTTGCCTGCTTCCTTTGAGTTCTCCCAGTGAGAACATGGGCAGGAAATTATAGAGGGAAGCGGGAGAGAGATGCAGAAGGAATTTTATCCACCTACCCTAATCCCTCCCTATGTAGTTATGGAGGGTTGGCTGTATCCCATCCCTTAAACAGGGGACAGGTCTCCTATCAGGCATGTTTCTCCATACAGCATTCTCTAACTCCAGCAGGCAAGTTCTCTTACTCACTCCCTTTACTCTTCAGACTTCAGGACCAAAAAAAGTGGAGGTGGGGAGTCAGGTAACTTACTTCACTCATACCATATTGCCTCTCAGGTGTTTTTCCTACATCTTACCAATACCTGTATAAGTAGTCTCTCTATTAATATTTTCTCAAATTAGCCAATTAAAATATGCCATCTGCTTCCTGCCCAGATGTCAACTGATACATAAGTTGTGAGGAAGGACTGACTCAAGAACTATAAGATGGTTATAGGAGCAAAATCCTTGAAAAGAGCTACAGAATGATATATAGAACAAACTGGAAGGATATGTCTTTGATAGGAGTAGTGCGATAGGAGAAAAGGCAGTAGGTTCCGATGAAGGCTAGAAGGAAGATCTGGTGGTGAGAGGGTGATGAAGTTCAAGTCTGTAGATGTGTGAGCTGAGGTTGTAAACTGTGAGGCATGGTAGGAGCACGGAAGCTTTGTAGTCTTTGTGAGGCACAGAGGAGCCAAAGCATGTTAGGCAAGCAAACCAGAAATGCAGGGGAATATTCAATTCCATTTTATATTCATATTCATGAATTTGATGGAAAACTACAAAATTGATAGATTTTTCTCTGGGATGTAAATTAGACAGCTAGTTGGTCTTAATCAAGCTCAATGTTTGACTAAACTAGACTAAAAGTAGAAAAGAGAGATGAGAGAGTTAAGTTGTTTTCAAGAGATTGAAAATATACCACAGAATCTGACCTGGATACAATGGAAAGTGAGGACCTGATATCATACGAAAACATCATATAACAGCTGTAGATCCTTGCAGTAGAGTAGAGAAAGAAATAATAAAAGTCTTCCCAATGAAACAAATATTTAATATAGATCTTCTTGTGTCAGAATAAAAAATGAACAAGCTCACTCTGTCTTTTAGCATGGGAGAGAAAGATAACCCCCATGTATTTATTGATCCTCTGTCCTTGAATAGAAATGTGCTAAGCAACAAAGCAAGTTTAAATTACTAATATAAAAGAAAAAGAATAGGCATCTTTCAGTGTTCTGATTCTCTCCAAAACCCAGATGAGTGAATGGGCTGAAGACAACTGCAAACAGAGAGTCCCAGTAAGTTCAGCCAAGATACTCTGAAGCCTGATTACAGCACAAATGCTCTCAGCCTGCTTTGTGCGGGGAGGGCAGGACGGAGGGATGAGGAAGTGCTAGGACATAATTATACCTTTAAAAATCATGACCTAAAACAAATATCTAATTTCTAATGTATATGTGGGTATATTATATATATAGTGCATACATATGTATGGAAATACAGATACACGCACAAATATACATACAATATATATACATGTATATACATGTATATACATATACATGTATATATAAACAATGCATATGACAAAGTAAAGAACCACCAGAATCAAGAGTTAAAGATATTTTTGCAGCCTCGAAAAACAATGTTCAGTACACAGTGCTTGGAGGTAGTAAAATAGCATCCAAGCGTGCCCCAGCTCCTCTCTACCAGCTTGACTAAGATCAGTACACAAGTCTGCATTCTCAAGACTTCAGTCACCTCATTTGTAAAATAAGGAACTAGATTTTATTTTCCTTGAGTTTGCTTCCATATAAATGATTTTAAGTCTCAATATGTAAATTAAAATAAAAAATGAAGAAACACTGATGTTTATAATGAATGACAACACTGGTGCATTAGGGGTGGTTTAGATTCATGGCTAAGGATACAGTGTTGGGTCAGACCACCTGGGTTGAAATTCTGGCTACACCACTTATTGTGGTGTGCTTGGACAAGTTACCTGACCTGTCTACATTTTGGTTTCTTCAACTGTAAAGGTGGAATAATAATTATATTATGTAATTGTGTTAATACATATAAAGTATATAGCCCTAGCTGGTGTATCTAAGTGGATTCAGTGCCAGCCTGTGAACAAAAGAGTTGCTGGTTCGATTCCCAGTCAGGACATGGGTTGTGGGCCAGGTCTCCAGTAGAGAGAACGAGAGAGGCAACCACACACTGATGTTTCTCTCCCTCTCCTTCTCCCTCCCTTCCCCTCTCCCTAAAAATAAATAAATAAAATACATAAAAAAATACATATAAAGTGTATAGACTACTGCCTGGCATATGGTAAGTATGCAGAAATATTAGCTATTAATATTACCACTATTAGAGAGTATTAAGTAAAAAGTAGCTATGTATTATTTAGACGTAAGTATTTATGTGCTTAGAAAATTTAGTTCTGTGTGGAAAAACAATATTCTTAGAAAAGAATTCCATTTCCAACTCTGCACCTATGCTGCATAGTGCCAAAACATTAACCAAACCCATTTTAGGTCTTCTGTGTCCCCTGCAGTGATTGCTCAGGTCTCTGCAGGTCAGGCCTCAGGTCCTCTCTGTTTTGAAAATCCTTTCCCAAACTTCTCTTCCTCAATTTCAAGCTCCTCCCCAGGCCTCAGATTCTAACCACTCTAGAAAGTTTAAGTTGGGTTAAAATTAAAGTTAGGACAAGTTAATTCACTGTTTCAGTTAGAATTTAGTAATCTCATTCCTTAGGATGAGATAGAATGACATTATTCTATGATCCTGGATAGCTGATAGAGTTGGTTTTTATAGCTAAAAATGCAAGTGTTTTTAAATGCCAAATGCAATCTTACTTGCTTTCTAGCAACAGAAGCCTGAAGTCATACCTTTGTTGCGTATATATGCTTTTCCTTTTTCTTTAAACAAACAGATACTACCTAAGAAGTCTGTGATCTGTTGAGCCAATAACTTTCATTTCTTCTATAGCTTTTAGTACATCCACACTAAAGTAATTAAAAGTAGTTTCATAAGACGGGAATGACAAAGTTAGACTGGGCTAGGTGAAGAAAAAGATGATTATAAAGGACCTCATAAATCAAGTAAAGAATTTGGGTATTGCTGATATTAGTGGTAGTGTGTTGCTGTGGTGTACACAAAGGAACTAACACAGTCAGATTTTGATTTTAAAAAGATTCCTCTGACTCCTCAGTTTTGTATTGGTATAAGCAACTTTGTACCTATAGGTGTTTGACTTCCAATTACTCAAATTAGGTCACAAATGTCATTGTCATCTTATCTTCCTTCCATATCACTCTACCCAGTTAACACGTGGAGTATTCAGAGAGCCACTAATTCACTGATCTTTCCCACATCTCTTACAACCTACAATATACACAATATAGCACCAAGATAATGAAGAAGTAGAAAAATATGACTCTTTCTCTAATATCATTTAAATTACTGGTATACATAAAAGATATTTATTGAACTTTAATCCAAGACCAAAACTACCCTACATGATAAATATAAGTAAAAAGCCATAATAAAAAAGTGAGCCAACTAGCATGGGAGCTGCACTAGAGTTCAGAATCAACAATCGGTTGTGTTCTTTCTGTACATACCAATATGTACTTGCAGATCCCTTCACAGCTCATAAATATAATATACATTTACGCATTGCCTTGAACTGTATGCATATTAGAGCAAAAAGTTTCTTCCAAAGAAGGCAAGTAAATGGGTGAAGGCTGTAACTGACAGAAAATTCACCATCTCTCCATTTGCCTCTAGGCCGTGGCACCAAGGTCTTAGAGAATTAGTGTAGGGTCATTTACCTATCTATGATGGGAAGTTAGCAGCATTGGCTGAAAGGATAGACAGGAAAGGAAATAGAACTGAATGATAGCTAAAGCCTTGAGAAATGAATATTCACAAAGAGCAAATGAGAAGAAAAAGGCCATCCAGAGAAGGATAATTTTTTAACAAATGTAAGAATGAAAGAGTAAGAGCAAAATCTAATGATTTTGCCTTTTTTGCTTACTTTGGGGATAAATTTTAAATTATTTTTGACAGAATATATTTGTGGCTATCCAGTCATCAATTGCTATCTCAAAGTTAATATAAGGCACTTGGTACAAAACGCTGAAAAGAAAAATTGTTTTTTCTCTAATGTTAACAACATTTCCCAGTTTTTGTAAAATACCTCTTCTATATAACAGCTATTTACTGCTTTTTTTAAATCTACATTCTAGAAAACCATCTGGGACTCCATTAACATGCGAGTTGTGTTCACAGATCCAGCAGTAATGCTTGCCTACCATCATAGCATCTACCCCTAAGGGAAGGAGGTACACACACACACAGAATTATATAAGGTGAATGTGTTTCTAGCACCATACCCAAAATGTTTTGCTCAATCATAGTCAGATTTCATTGTTGTGAGCCAAACTCTCTGGAAGCACTGTTTGAAATGCCACCATTGGTTTTGAGAAAATCATTCTAGAACAGCCACAATAAATCTCAAATGGTAGCAATCAGCCTCTTAGACACTGGTCATTTAATCTCAGCACGGCATTCTGCTTCTGTAGGGTGTCTGTCTCTGTGCCCATTAAGGCCCTGCCTCCATTGAGTCTGCCACTCGGTGTCATTTACAGCCATCATTTGGGGACTTTCCAACCATTACTTACACTAATTTCAAATATCCTGGGACTTAGTCCAATGTTAAAAATGTATTGTTTTCTAAGAGAACCTCTTAATGTGTCATCAGAAGACTAATTCCCTCTAAAAGAATAATTATCCAGCCCAGAGGCACAGAGCAGAGGTTTGATTTCAAATAATAAAGCAAATTTAACTCCCCAAGCTTGAAAGTTGTGGCTGCTTAAGAATAAAAGCACAATTTTGGATCAGAATTGAGTTGCTAGCCCTTTTTATCTGACCTACTGCTGGCTGATCAGATCTGAATTCCAATGGAGAGACATAACATGGAACTCAATAAAACAGGGCTTAACTTTTCTCCTCCCAATTCAGGAAAGAATAGCAACATTAGCTGCCCTTTGACATTGGCAAGGCTGTGCTGGCAAATCAGGACTTTCATCTTTAGTATAAGATCCTGGAAACATTATCTAGCCAGAAACAGATTCTAGATCTTGTGACTATAATTATGGGTTGCAAAAGCCACTTACTGTCACACGTGTGAACAGCTCAGTTTTCTGGGGGGAAATATTTATTTGAAGGTTCATAGAGAAGCACACATTCTGATCTCCCAGGTCTCTGCACTTTATTAATTATACTTGCTCAGTTACACAGGAGGTGTTGAGTTTGCAATAAATTGTGTTTGGTGACAGGGGGAGTATTCACCCAGATTCTAGAAGGGAACTAATGTGTAATTGCCACCTAGAATGAATCACCTGCAATCCCTGGCATGAAAATGAGGGCCTTTTCCCACTGCAGGTTTCTATCTCTGGCAAGGGACCAGACACTCAGAGCTTTTAAATTTTCTTTTGTTTGAAATACCATTTAATGTTTGCTTTTACAACAATCACCTTATTAAAGAAAATTTGGAATTATGGAAATGTAGAAAGAAAAAAGGATAATCTGCAGTTTTCCTTATCAAACATAACTCTGAATTATTTCTTTCTGGTCTTTTCTATGCATAGATTGGTCTTGTTTTCTATATGGTTGAGATTCTATATGGTGCAGTCTAAGTAATTTCTATTTTTCCTTTTTCTTTAATATATCTGAAGTATTTTCTTTAATTTTCTGCTTATCATGAACAATATTATAATAATATTTTTCACAAACATTGCTTTCTATTTACTAGGTATAGTTCCCATCAAAAGTAAACATTTAGTATGTTTCCAAATTTTCAATATAAATCATATATCCCATACACTTTTTAAAAACACATTTTTCCATGTTGAAAATAATTCCTTAGTATAAATTTTCATACAGAGCATGAAAGATAATTTTAAGGTTTTTAGTAACTATTAACACATTTCCATAACCATTGAGTGTTTCTCAGTAGCATTTTAAAGAGATTGTTTGTATACTTCCTATATATGAGTATTATCAATTTCTAAACATCTTTATAATGTGATAGGTAAGCAGAGCAAATGTTTATTGAGCTCATGTTTTTAAATTTTACCTTCTTCCTTTCCATATATTTCCAGTGGTTCTCTCCTAAATTCGAAGAAATTTATAGTTGAGTGACACTTTCAAAATCAGGTATGCTAGACCTTTTATTTAAAAATTTGGAAATTATAGGCCAGAAATGTGAATTGATTTGATTTTGTTTGGTTTTGCTTTTAATTTACTGCATTAAGCTTCAAATACTGAGAGAGAGAAATGATAAACAATATAGTTCACAAGTTCTACCTGATGGAGAGAAGTTCAACCAATCCTTTTGTAGAGTTACCTTTAGTGTAGAAGTTTCTGGCCATGCCCAGGCAAAAACTGTTACAATAAAATATGTTATCTTTCTTGGATACAAGCAGCTCTGATGTTGTTACAAGTCACCTCTGGTAAGAGGTGTTCTCAGTAGCTTCATTTTCACTCCGTCAGCCCTCCCTGGTTCTTGACCTGCTGAGTGTCTTGGGTCTCTGCATCACTTTCAGAATCTTATTTTTTCTTTCACTGGTGTCCCACCATAATCTTACATAACCCTTCATCTGGTTTCAGTATATGTCTCAGTTTTCTCTTCCATCCAACCCCATCACCATCATCAATGAACTACAGGGATAACATGTTTTATCAAGATGTTGGACTTTCCATTTCTTTACTGCCTTACTTCATGAATCCTTTCATCTCCTTTCTACCTAATAATTATTCCCATAATTATACCACAGAACTCACTACCATGAGGAACTGCAACACCACCTAAATTTAAATTTTAAGACGCCAAGTGTTTGACACTGCTCTATCTCCTCACCCTCTCTTCCCAGCACTCTCCTTCAGTAGTGATCTCCAACTCGCTGGCCCAGATCTTGATCACTGTTCCTCAACCTCTCTTTTCACCTTCTCCATACTCTGCACAAATCTTTTTTTTTTTTTTTTGCATTTCAATTGCATTTTTACATTTCTTTAAATGATAAAACATAACATGCTAAAAAAGTTGCATATTTTCTTCTATCTCCAATATTAAAATGGCTACACAAAAATTTTCATAAGTTTTTTTTAATGCATGTTGATATAACAGCAGTCACAATACTATCTAACAAAATTGATTTGAATGAAGTTAAAGACAACTAAGCACTACTAGAGCCACTACACAGAAAAAAAACAAACCTTTTGACTCACCCAATGATTATGATATCACAATTAAATCTTTGTGAATCATCTTAAGTCATTATCATACTTAACCCTTTGCAAATATCCTCAAGTTACTTGCTTATATTCATTCTTTCAACATCCTCAAACATTCCAATCCTGTATAAACCCAACCATCTACATTTTTCATGCTGGCAGCCAAAGAGCTGAACAGTACTGACAAAAATCACACATGCAAGCAGTTGATTTCACTTTAAGTATATGGACATGAAGCATCCTCTGTCCAGACAACCATGCAATCTTATGTTTCTCTTATCACTTCCCAAAAATTTCATACTTTATATTGTTCCTTAAATCTCCACAACCCCTTCTTCTTAGCCCAAAATTCAGCTGGTAATTTCATCTCATACTTCTCGGAGACAATTAAAGCCATCTAATTCCACAATCACAAACATATCTGCATCTGAATCCACCTTCTTACCTTAATGTCCTTTTATTAAAGGCAAATCCATGTTAACAAATATAATCCCTTCATGTCTTCAGGAAGATTTTGTTCTTACAAGTATCTCCTCTTTTTCCTGTCCTACCCATCTCTTCTAGTCTTGTCAAATGTTTTCATCAACATGCAAGTATGTGGTCATATTTCAAAAACAAACCAAAGCAAAACAACAAAACTCTTTAGTCACACATGCTTTTCAGTTACTGTCCCAATTTTCTGTTTTTCCTCCCCCCCAAAAAAATAAATGTCTCTGGTGAGTACTCTTTTGTGAAATTAAATTTCATTACTTTAACTCATTCTAATCTCTGTTTTGTCTCATTTCTACCAAAGCTGCTCTTACCAAAGTCACCAAATTAGCATGATGTCATCAAAATCAATGGCTACTTTTCTGTCTTTGTCTACCTCGTCTCAAAATGTGGCCCAGAGATACCTGTGAAGCTTGGTAAGAAGCTAGGAAAATTCCTTGGCAAATGGAATGAGGAAACGGAGACAAATAGCGAAGCAAACAGTTGAGCAATTTACAACCAGCTAATAAACCACAAGATCTTATCTTCTCTAACCAAGGACACTTAAGAACAAATGATACACACAATTCAGACTGAGCTGGGGCAGACTTACCCCAGTCCTGGTCCCTCTCCAGTGACATTCTTTAAAGGCAAAACTGACAGAGAATGAATCTGACCCCACTATAGGCTCATTTTGATTAATCAGCATATTGAAAGGCACACACAGAAAGTTGATAAACATTCTGTTAAGATCCTCCCCTGAGACCTCCCATAAAATTCCCCACCTTTAAAAAATAGATAAAAACTCTTAAAAGGAAGGACCCAGTACACACTTTTCCTTGAGCAGAATGGCTCCTTCCTTTCCCCTTCTTTCCTCAGGCTTGTATACGAGCTTTCTTTCTCTTAAGTTCTAAAGATTCCCACAAGTCTTACCAGGGACAAGTGGACAGTAGCAGTTCATCACAAACCAACCCCCGGAATCTGTCTCCAAGGGCCCTATTTTTGCCCCTGTAACTAGTTTCCTGAGTCCGCACAGCCCAGCTGCCTCATTTCTTCTGCCTCTGTGACTCTCCTGCTAAGAACCAAGGCAGCCTCACCTCGGCTCAACTCTTCCTCGCATTTCCAAAGGACGAAGGCAGCTCCGCTTGGTCTCACTCTTGTTGCTGTAATCATGCCTCTTCCACCTTAAGCCCTTCCTTTGGTCTCACTGTCCCCCACTTTAATAAACATACTCTCAGAATCACCTGGACTTACGTCATGAAATGTTTCCTGCACCAAGTCAAGAACCCACACATTCCAGACCATGCTGGGTCCCAATCTCTTTCTGGGCACACTTGGGGTACCAAAACCTTTTCATGCAATGTATGATATAAAGTCCATTCTTATAATAATACTGATCATTGTAGGTGTTTTGATTAATTTGACTTTCTAAATACTATAAAATGGAATATGACAATGTCTGCTCTATGTGTATAATTCAGTAAACCAATATTTTCCAAGTGACTAATGCATGATGCTACAAAATTATGCATGGACAAAAATATCCATTCGATGGATAAAATAGACCAATAGATTTTAATATAACAGAGTATTAAATTTTCACTGTTATGGTTTCAGATTTAATACAGCAATTAATTCTTAAGACATGGGTACTTACTGAGTTTGGGTATAGTTTGGAAGAATATCCACAGTTACTTTTAAAGGCTACTAAAATATTTTTCTGTTTTTCAACTATGTTTTTGTGAGAACAGATTTTATTCATATGCTTCAACCAAACAAGAGAGCATAGCAGATTGGATACAGAAGCAGATATGAGTATCCAACTGTCTTCTATTAAGCCAAACATTAGAGAGATTTGCAGAAATATAAAACAATGTCACTGTTATCAATATTTTTGTTTTTAGAAAAAGTTATTTTTCACAAAAGTGTGTTATATGGTAATATGAAATGCTTTCATTTTTGCTATTTTTAAATTAATTAATATATGCTTTAAATATTTCTTTTTTTCATTTTTATTATGGTTAACATTAACAGATATAACCTACAAATAACAGAAGCCCTTGTGGTTCTCCATAATTTTTAAGATTGTAAAGTGTTCCTGAAACCAAAATGCTTCAAATCTTACCTCGGGTCTAACTCACCATCAGTGACAATTGACATTCTCTCCTTCCTGAAATATTATTTTCTTGCTTTTATAAGTCCAAAATCTACTATTTTATACTTAAATGGTTTCCATATATATCCTCCTTGTTTATCCATTCCCTAAATTTTAGAGTTACTTAGAGCTATATGCTAGGTCCTCTGTCTTCTCTTTATGTATTTCTTTCCCTTTCTACAAGACTTCATTTTGTTAACCATGGCTTTAAATCCCATCTCTGTAAGAGTAACTTCCAAATTTGCATCTCCACTGTATTATTCTCCAACTTCTCTGCGCTCCAGACATTGTAGACAACCAAATGTGATATTTCTAATTGAGTGTCCCAAATGAGCCTGTTCAACACTTAATACTAGATTCTACCTCCTCAAACCAGCCCTCCTTTGATCTTCCTAAATAATAACCTCAGGCCAGAGACCTGAGGACCTTCCTTGACTTTTCTTTACCCTTGTCCTCCAACTCCATTCTGATAGGAAATGCTGTTGCTTCTTCCTCTGAAATATAATGAAGAACTTCCCACTTCCTATTTTCACTGCCATGCATTTAATCTTTCCGGACATGATTCCCCAGCATGACCATAGCCTTTCTGCCCACCAAAGTTTAACTCTTGCCCTGCCTGACTTATTCGCCAGAATAATCATTCCCTTATTATTCTCTGTAATCGCATCTTTTTAATCCCTTTGTGCATTTCAGAATTGTACCAATTTATGTTTTTACTTACAGTTCATTGGTTATCTATCTTCTCCAGAAGAATGCAAGCTCCATGAAGGCAAAGATCTAATCTGTTTTTGTTCTCTGTTATTTTTGAAGTGCTTAATATGGGGTGTGGCATGTAACCCACTCTATTTGTTGATCTCAATCATCAATTCACAATGTCCTAAAAATTCCCTGTAGTGGTTTTAACTGTGTCAACTTAGATCAGATGGAACTACATTTCTTGAAATTCTATTCCCCGTGTACTTACAAGTTTGAGTTTCGGTTGACTGCTGGAGAAATGTGAGAGTTCACAGGCAGAAGTGAAACAGTAGCCATAATGCTGTAAACTCTGTGGAGAGAGAGTGTGAGGCACCACTGCAGCCCACTCACACTGTCATGATCTATTCGTTCACCTTGACAGCATGGCTAAGTTTCTCCAGCTCCCATGAGCTCTCCTCAGCAGCATCTGAGAGCTCTGCATGTCCAGTGAAGGGTACTAGGTTTTCCTGCTGGTCACCTACATAGTTGTGAGGTGATGAAAAATCAGTGAAGGAAAGTTTGCCCTGACTTTCCTCATGGCTTCCAGCACGTCTTTGCCCTCCCCCATTTCATATTCAGCTTCTCCACATGACCACTAGCCCCACAGACCAACCACCACTTCAGGACACATCAGAAGCAGAGACAACAGCCTTCCATAGAATTCTTCACCAGTTCACATGATTTCATAATGTTGAAAACCTATGACAATTTTCTGTCTCCATATCAGACACAGAGGGTCTAATTCTTTGATTGAACCCCAGCTGGTACTTTCTTCTAGAAAAAAAAAAGAAAGAAACAAATCTCATATAGCCCAATTGGTCTAGCCTGATGTCAACAGTAAACAAGCAAACTGAACATTGCAGCTTGGGGGAAAAAGGCGCAAAAATCTCTATTGATTATTCATTTTCTGAGGCTTTTGGGAGTTTGCCTAATCTGAGAATAGAAACAATCAAAGATAAGATTGCAAAATTCAAGTGTGAAGGAAAAACTCCTTTGTGACCAGAAACCAAAACATTTTTAAATGTTTCTTGACAAGTGAACAATCCAGGAATATTTGTTTACTTGTTTGTTTTTACTAAAATCATTAAATTAGCATCTCTTGCAATGCATGTAAGCGTAGCAACGATGTAGGCACAGTAAGCACTGTACATCATCAATACATTCTTGAAACATCAGCAAAATGACTTATAACAAAACCAGTTTCACCATAGGCTAACTGATATAAACCAGAGTTAAGTTCCTACTGCATCTTATCAACATTATCAAAAAATGACATTGAATGAAGGAAACAATGTTATTCAAGGAACTGCTGTGTGTAAAAAACAAGGACGGAAACAGTACACATTAGTGTTATAGTTCTAGCTTTCTCAAATAAGCTCAGAATTGCATAAAGAACTATAAAATTCAATGTGGAATCAGATAGCTTTTAAAACCTACTGGACTCAAGCTCTGAAATGACCATTTCATGTTCATGTAGATTTTATGCTGGAGTTTTCAATTTGGCAGCCAACCGGGAAATATAAGCAAGCCTGCAAGCCTTTGCTACTCACCCCTGAGAAAGAGTTGTATTCCAAGTTCAAATCTTCTGCCAACTACTGACAACATCACCAATTATTTCTCTTCCATATTCACTTGGTATATGTGGATAAGCCCGGGACTCACTGACAGAGCTATAAATTTGCAGGTTGTAAAGATTTAATGGAGGGAGCCTGCTAGCGATGGCTCTATTTGTGACACAGACATTCTCACAGACCTGATGAATGTCTGGGGCTCTGGGTTTGGTTCAGTCCTCTCATGTTTTACCCTCAGCTTCCTAAGCGACTCACTGCGCATTCAGAAAAGACTGAATAACAGTTTTCCCAGAAATAAGATCAAGTTTAACATTTTCATAATATTATATCAGTTTTTGATTTCGCTTTCGTAATAACAATGCTACTCCGAAATTTATACCACTTTTCTACTAAGAACCATATATATGGTTTCAGGAATTCTTACTTATTTTTGCTCCTCTAAGACCAATAAAGACAGAATATCTGTTTTATAAATGAAAAGCAAAATAAGATGCCTTGCCTTCGATCACATGGGAAATGGGATAGACTGGTCCAAAATTCTCTTTTTTTGAATGCAGTCCTTTTGCACTTCTTTGTTGTAGTTGTTGTTGTTAGTTAATTCTCCCAAATATCCATAGTGATAATAAATTGTTATTCTCATGAGGTCCGGAATTACAGGGTGCCTGGCAGCTTACAACACCTCTGTGCGCCTGCTCTCTCACAGAAGCCGAGCGAGGGAGGAATAAGGTCTGTGTCACCCTGTGTGCCGTGGCTGCAGAGCCAGCGCTCACAGGGAAGAGGTGTCCGGCATACACTTGCCTTGAAAGTCTTCACGTGTGTTGTACTGTGTCCACAGTATACATCAGAACAAGAAAATGCCTACTCACTGCAGAGTATTGAAATTTTATCAGAAATTGAAGTTTGAATAATCCCTAAGTGTTTATGGAGTACATAGTCTTTCCAGGACAGTAGGCAGCACAGACCATGTGAATGAGGAATGAAACATAATTCTGACCATTGCAGGCTTACAGTCTAATGCAGAAAGAAAGTGAACTTCAGGATAACATGCACAACCAAGATCAAAGAGCGGAGAGGCAGTGCAGCCTAGAAGCCATCATGACCTTGGAATAGGCGAACCCCTGCACGGACTAAAGAACGCAAGAGCTGTGCTTTGGCAAGGAGTGTGGGGTCTGTGATCATAGGAGACTCCCCTCCAATAAGGTGTGTGCTACTTTTGACAAGTCTTTAATGCCGCCGAACCTCAGTTTACTCATCTGTAAGACGAATCCGATGATAACGCTTTGCAGTGAGGGTACAGGAATCCCTCATAAACTGCCGCGCATGTGG
Source organism: Tonatia bakeri (assembly GCA_004024845.1). Taxonomy (NCBI): domain Eukaryota; kingdom Metazoa; phylum Chordata; class Mammalia; order Chiroptera; family Phyllostomidae; genus Tonatia; species Tonatia bakeri. The sequence goes on along the minus strand of PVIA01000299.1, from coordinate 24,233 downwards.
CAAAGGCTCTGACCGTGGTGCGCTTGTTAATCTAACCAGATCTGCTCACTCAGCATGGTGGGCAGAGACCAAGTAACAAGCCACATTCTCCTTACAGAACTTTTCTTTTTACACCATGTAATCCTCTTCTGTGTCTGTGTGTGTGTGACTAGAGAATTAAGTTATTTTACTAGTGATTATCTGTAGATGATTCAACAGAATGTCACTCAGAAATAATCCTATATCACATATTAATAAGAAATTTATTAAAAATTAAACATATAAGCTGAAATTGTGAACAATTAGAAAATATTGATATTCCAAACATGCAGAATTGATTAAGAATATGATGGAATAAATATTGTACAATTATTAAAAATTATGTAAAATATTAACATGGGAAAATATTCATAACTACTGGATATCATAAGGCATATAAAATATGAACTTTTTATAATATTTATGATATATATAATTGGAAAAATACTGGGAAATATTCACTGAAATGGTGACTAATTACGTGTAGTTGTTGAAGAATACATGGACATCATGCATTATTTCCTTATACTTTGTTTCCCAAATATGCTGTATTTGTTTTTTTATTAGAAAAAAAATGTAGTTTATTAATTAAAACTTTTAGAAAAAAACGGGGAAGACCAGCGCAGTCTTCCCCAGATGTGCACCATGGGGGACTTTGGCATCGGTGTTTCCTGCTTTTTGTCAATGCAGGTCCTGTGGCCTCACAAGGCAGAATCTTTCCAACCAGATTCACCAGGCCTGTGGTTAAAGATGCTTTTCTGCAACGCTGAGTGGAAATGACCACTCCGGCACTCAGTCATCAACACTATTCCAGTGGACAGAGTCTAATGAGTTCATCCCAAAGTCTCTCAATAAAAACAGTAACAGGAGAACCAATGGCATCTTTTACTGAGCACCTCCTATTTGTCAGGCACTACACCAGGCCCTGTATTCATATTGGCCTAATCCTTATGACAACTTTGCAAACTAAAATATTACTTCATTCGAGCATAGAATGGAGCTGACATTCAGATTCTAAAGTAACTTGCCGGGTGATGAGAGTGTGCAAGATCATGTTCTCAACCCTAAAATCTCCGACTTCACATCTGTGGTTTTACTACTGTGCTATTACAGAGTGTGTGTGGACGCATGCGCACATGTGCGAGTATAGTCAAACCACTCACTCAGCACTTACATCGCGCTATGCACTACACTTACGTTATAGCATCCAAAAAAAGTGACTTTTCATTCTCCCTGCTTTGCCGATATGGAAACTGAAAGTCTAAATGGCTACCTTATTTTACTGACGTCACACAGCCAGCAAACAACAGAGTTGAACTTTGACCCGTGTTTACTGATTCCAGTGCTCACTCTCACCCAGAGTGCTCCGCATGTCCCTGAGAACATGTATTTCCCTTCCTGGATCACCTGCAGGTTCTGGCCTCTGTCCACCTATTACTGACAGTTTAGATTCCAGGCTGCCAAAGCCCAGAAAAGAGAAAGTAGCCCCGGCTCCTGACCCAGGCTTCACCACTCTGTGGTTTGTCTCTGGCAGCTGCCCTACTGTGTGTGAACTCCCCCAGATGACTACCTTCATACCTGCCTAATACCTCTCCCACTTTGACTTCCTCACTGTAAACTTCCCCAAGTGGCCCTGTAGAGACCACCACATGTCAGTCCTGTTTGCTCTTCAGGATACAATTTCTGGCTCTTTGAATTGGGGTCCTGGCAGATCTTTCTGGACTGGCCAAGTTTTAGCCCTATCCCCTACTGAAGAACCTTACCTATTCATTGCTGCCTATATCCTAAGGTGGGGTAACACAACATGAAAGTAGCTTAAATTTGTTTTGTTATTTAAATAGTCATGCTAAGAATTGGCAGAAACACCTCAAGAAATGAAGGCCACATGTAAAGTATATGGCTAAAAAGTTAGACCTAGATAAAAAAAATAGAGCATAGAAGTCATGAACTATGATTCAAAAAAAAAAAAACTATCACTGAAGACACAATGATGCTATATCATGCAAGCACATTATGCAGAAACAGCAATGCCACTGATAATGATGAATGAACCAACACAGCATAAATGGCAAATTGCCACTTGAATGTCAAAATTTCAGGTTCCAAGGCAAAACTATCATCTCTCCAATGAGTCTGAGGGACCCCAGAGCTGTACATCAGACTCATGAGTGAGGCGTCACTCCACTGTTTTGGGCTCACAAAGAGCCTCAAGGTTGCTCTTGCCTCAGAGAACATGAAATATTACACTGATTATCGCTCTGTGACTGACTTAACATTTTTAATGTAACTTATATTTTTAAATTCCTAATAGAATCATAGACTCCTGGCCCTACAGGGCTCTCGAGAAGTCATCCAATCCATCCCCTGGCCTGCAGACAGGCCCACACTAACCCCCTTAGACATGTGAAAATTGCCCTGATTTTAGAAGACCTTTAAGCCAAGATGGCTTAACAAATTCCCTCCATTGCCCATGAAATGTGAGCTCTCACTGACAGAAAATTTTTTTTTCTTGCCTTTAACCTAAAGCCTTTATGTGACCTTTTCAATACATTGTAATGAAATTACATGCACTTTTTTATTTTATGGTTTTCAGTGTTCCTTCTTCTCGCTTCACCTTACCCAATAGTAATTTTCACATTTTATTATAATTACCTATTTCCTCAGTAGATTGCCACTGCTGGAGTTTAGGGACTGAATCATTTTCTAGGTGCAGCTCAATTTTCTAGCAAGATCCTAAAGCCACTATCAATATATGTAGCCCCTATAACCTAGGACCCTTTTTTAGACCTATTATAAAACGTAGCATGTTTAAAATTTCTTTGTTAGTTTTCTATCTGACACTATCTTCCCCATTTGGAGCTGTCAGAACAAAGCAAGAAAATGAAAATGTATACTCAAAGAGTAATTGAACCCATCTTTTTGAAGATCTTAGAGAAGACGCTCCACTTATAGGCTATGCAACCGATAAGAACTATAAACTCTCTCGTTTAGTGAGCCCTCAAAAGGAATTTCAAACACCTCCCAGGGCAGTATTTTCACTGCTCAGACCCATCACAGCAGCTCTCATCAATCACACACTGAGACAGGTGAATGTGACTTGGGCCTCCATCAGGCAGCTGCAATGAGCCATTAATTAAAAATAGAGCTAAACTGTCTTAAAATCTATCATCTGACCATTTGTTTCTGACTTTAAAAGTGGGATTCTGGTTAAAACAATCCATTTGATTTATGCAATTAAGTTTCCAAGCTAACCTAGAGGTAAAGAAAAATGGAAAATTTTATATTTAATGAGATTTATTTCAGGATGTCATGCTATAAATAGCATTCTCTTTACGTATAGGTAATATTATTGTTCTATTCTTCCAAAAATGATTGAGATAACTTAAAGGCACTTCTTGCAGTATGACTACATTAAAAATTAATAGGGAAAAAGGCAGAAATCCATACAGGGTAAGGGAGAAAGGTAAGTATGTGGAAATAAAAATGAGATAATTACTGCCACTGAGGAATAAATTTAGCTATTTGGGAAGTCAAAACAAAAAGTCAGAGGATTAGAATTTCTCAAGAACAGATAATGTAAGTCTCATTAATTAATAAAGAAAAGCCTTAAAAGTACATCTTAAAAGTAAATAATTCCCAGAATTAAAATTATAGGAGGAATCTATAAGATGATCTCTTATTTTGAAAAATAAATACAATATTAAACTACTGTTTTTAACCACTTGTCTGCAGAAATTGGAGAAATATGTTTCAAATGCCATTTTGTATATTGACTCTCATAAAAGACAACAAAATCCAACCTATTCAAAATCTTGGGTTTGGCAATGACTTCTTAGCTGCAGCACCAAAAGCACAATCCATGAAAAAAAATAATACACTGAACTTCATCAAAATTAGAAACATCAATTCTGCCACAGGCACCATTAATACAATACAAAAACAAGCCCCAGACTCAGGGAAAATACTTGCAAAATACATATCTGGTAAAGGACTAGTATTTAAAATACACAAAGAACTCTAAAAACTCAACAAACAACCCAATTATGAAAATGGGCAAATGATCTGGACAGCTCACTAAAGATGACATACAGATGACAAATAAGTACATAAAAAGTTGTTCCACATAATATGCCATCAGGAAGTTAATGCAGCAATAAAATACCACAACACACATTTTAGGATGGCTAAAATTCAAAACACTGATGATACCAAATGCTGATAAGGATAAGAAACAACAAGAACTCTCACCCATTGCTGGTGGGAATGTAAAATGGTACAGTCACTTTGGAGGACAGTTTGGTAGTTTCTTACAAAACTAAACATACTCTTGGCTCATGATCCAGCAATCATAACCCTTGGTATTTATCCAAATAAGCTGAGAACACAAAAATCTATACACGAATGTTTACAGCAGTTTTATTCATAATTGCTAAGCACTGGAAACAACCATGATGTCTTTCAATAGATGAATGGATAAAAAAAACTGTGGTACATTCATAGAGTGGAAAACTATTCAGCCATAAAAATAAATGAACTATCAAGCCATACAAACACAGCGAGAAACTTTGAATGTGTAGCACAAAGTGAAAGAAGCCCACTGGTACAGGCTCCAGAGTGCATGTTTCCAACTACATGACATTCTTGAAAGTGTAAGACTATGGACACAATAAAAATAGGGAGAAAGAGATGAATAGGTAATGTACAGGGACTTTTAGGACAGTGAAACTATTCTATATGACATTAATTGTGGATATATGTCATTGTACATTTGTTAAAATTCATTAAACGCACAATGCAGAGTGGGCCTTCAAGGAAACTATGGATTTTAGTTAATGCTGGTATTGGCCCATCAGTTGTAGAATATGTACCACGCTAATGCCAGATGTTAATAATTGGGGGAACTCTGAGGAGGAAGAATAAGAGAAAGTATGTGAAAACTCTGTATTTCTGCTCAATTTTTCAGTAAATCTAAAACTGCTCCAGAAAATAAGTTTACTAATTTAAAGAGAACTCATTAACAACAAAACTAACATAAAATAAGTACTGTATATTATTATGATCTAACTTGATACAAGGACAAAATTTAGAAAACCTAGAATACTGGTGGTAATAATGTCTCTATAGGAGACTTTCTCAACCTCGGAACTATGGACATTTTGGGCCTAATTATTCTTTGTTGGGACAGTGGGGAGGGGAAAAATATCTTAGGCTTTGAAGATGTTCAGCACCATTCCTGGCCTCTACTGACTAGATATAAGTCACCAGCCTGCACACCAGTTGTAACAACCAAAAGTGTCTCCAGACATTGCCAGGTCTCTTCTGGGGGCAAAACCACCACCAGTTGGGAAATCTGTTCTAACACTGTCTCTTTAAAATATCCACTATATTGTTAGAATAAAAAAATAGAGACCAACCCTAAAAAGTCTCTGAGCAGACAAAACCAATTTAGTCCTACAAAGTTTAATTTTGCAAGACTAACTTGACCTGCATCAGTTCTTGCTTATGCCTACGAAAATTATAAGCAAAACTTGAACTGTTTCCCAATGTTGATGTGAGGTAAACCATTGACCAATTTCCTAACATTTAAAAATATTCTAATATTATAACCAATCACTGAGAAGAATAACCAGCCACTGCTTTCTTACTATATACACTGCCTTATAACAATATACCCCCGAGGCTCATTCCATGTTTTGGTTTGAGAGCTGCCAGTTCATAAACTGCTTTTTGGTATGTACACAATGAAGTTTTACTAATTACTACTTTAGGAATTCATTGGTTTTACATCTGCTTTTTCCCCCTGAACTGACTGTCTTAAAGCCTCTTTCAACAAGAGCTGAGTTGTGCATAATTGAAGATTCAGCTGTCTTCTCAAACAGCAGTATTGTGTGCTATTGATTAAGGGAGAGTCATATGGTTAAGATCCAAACAATCAGATACAAGAACTGGCATTCTGTTATAAAATGTAAATAAATGAGGGAACTAGTTTATCCCTGTCATTCTCTGCTAGAGTTGTAGTCTTTTCTCACCCCACAGTGAATTCACTTGTCCCGCCCATGTAGGCTATGCCGCATCTCAGTTTCCAGGCTCTTCCCATACCCTTTACGTTGTAGTCCAGACCAATGCAGAAAGCCTTTACTTCCTCCACAAGTACCTCTGCTTAGGATTCCAAAGCTGAGCACATAGGATATGTAACCACACAGCTGAAAATATTAACCTTTGAATAGACTTATGTACTATTTTCCTCTTTGAATCCAGAAGATAGCATCCCAAATAAAATTTTAGATGTTGAGTTCTTTCTATGATAACCAACAGATTGAACCAATTTCAAATTCTTTCCTGATCCTTTTCCTCTGTCCAGAAACAAATTCAATTTTCTCTCTTTGAGAAAATCAATAAATAAAACTCACCCCATGCCTCAATATCTCCCTCAGTTTACTTCCTTATCTTCCTCCTTTTATTTACTACAATCCTTCTTGAAGGAACAGGCTACTTTATTGTGTCTACTTTCTCTATTATATTCACTCTCCAACCCATTTTTATCTTTCATTCTCTTTAGTTAGGTGAACTGCCATACAAATATTCACAATGATTCCTTAACTAAAACCACAACGAGCCTATTTCTCAGGCTTCATTCTATTCACCCTCTGCTACTATCATCTTCCTGCTGTTTGTGAAAACCTTCTTCTTTGTTGTCTTCTAGAAAAGTATTCTGTCCTCTTTTTCCTACTTCTCCAAGTCTTGTCATTAATTCCTGCTCCTTTCCACACAACATTCCGTCCTTCAGTTTTCACCCTTAGTTGCTTTGATGTTTCTCATGCACATGAGCATTCTGGTTTATCTCCTGCACTTCACTTGAGCAACGCCAACCTCATTCACCCCACCTCCTCCAAAACTGAGTAACAACAAAAACACAAAGAAAACAAATCCCCATTCCTCCGTTTCATATCTGCACTCCTATTATGGATTAATGTTATCAGGTTTCTCTAGAATGTTTGAGGATTCTTTTTTTATTATTTTCATCTGTCTCACAACCATCACATCAAGTCCTATTTCAAAATTCCCTTTTTCCTCCTTTTCATCTACAAAGCCTCAACACAGATCTCTACCCCCTCTTGCCTGGCAATAGCATTGTTACTTACAATTCAATCATCAGATAATCTTTCTAAATATATAAATATAATCTTGTCATTCCCTAAGTAACATCCTTCTTTGACTATTTGTTACTCAGTGCAAATCATTTTATCATGCTACGTGAGTGTTTTCACAATCAGCTTCTAACCTGTCTCTTTAATCTCATACACAGAGCAACATTCCATCATGCAACCCAGGCTCTGCTCACATTCTAGCCCCTCTCTTTGAAATGCCCTTTTTTTCTTTCTTTTCAGGAAAACTTCTACCTTTAATTTAAGAACTCAAATGTTAACTAGTCCATAAATACTCTCTTCTTTCTTACAAAGTCTAAATTATTCCTCCTTTGTATTTCCACCACACCCTGCCCATACGTATTTTATTGCTTTGTATAGTAAGTATTCTCATTTTATCTTACTGGTTGGCTGGTTCCCCCCAAAGAATGTGAGGTCTTTGAATGTGTAGTATATGATAATACTATCCCCTCAATAATATTCACTGAACACACACATAAATAATATCATCATTATTAAGTAATCTTACTTTTTCCCAATTTGCTCGGACAGAAGTACATGAATTTAATTTACCTAAATGCAACCAAGTTGCCTTTTACTCTGCCTAAAATTAAATACCTTTCTCACCCTCACAAATTCTATCAATAATTGAAGAGTTGAAATAAATTTATAATTCACTCTATAACAAAATCATAGGTTTAATGCATAGACACTTTTTTGCTGTGGAATTAGCAGTATATCCCAAATCAATAAATGCAGAAAAATCCTTACCTTGTTCTTAATTGACTTCTCAGAAGAATGAAATTGTAGAGCAATATTCAACAGAATAATTGATATTTTAAATGTTCTTGTTCCTCATGAAAGATATGAAATTGAAAGACCAAGTTTTATATCCCATTGTGAATTGGGACATTTTAAACTTACATATGGAATTATAAGGTATCTAACAAATAATGGGTTACTAATTTTTGTCAAAAGGTTATCCTTTTTGAGGATGTGATGAACTCTCCTTCCATCCATTTCTCACAGATAGATTCTTTGTCTTATTCATCTTTGAAGATCAGGGTTGCTCTGGGCTGGTGTGGCTCAGTGAATTGAGTACTGGCCTGTGCGAACCAAAAGGTCGCCAGTTTGATTCTCAGTCAGGGCACCTGCCTGGGTTGTGGGTCAGGCCCCCAGTAGGGGGCATGTGAGAGGCAACCACACACTGATGTTTCTCTCCTTCTTCTCCTCCTTCCCTTCCCCTCTCTAAAAATAAATAAAATCTTTATAAAAAATAAAGGTCAAGATTGATCGAGTTACATGGAACATGAGGGGTTTAATGAATATTATATTGAGTCCATAAATGAAAGAGAAGTTGTTGAGGTCCTCCCTGCCTGGTCTCAGGAAAGCTGTAACCCCCCAGAACTTAGGCTGAGTGAGAGACCTCCAAACCAGGAGACACTAAGGAGACAAAACTTATTTCCCTGGCATGAATGCTGCCTGTTCTGTACCTGGCCTCTAATGCTTGATCAGTTAGCCAATGACGGCTAAGATCTCCCAAGGAGGGAATCGCCTAAGACAGGCATGATCACGTGGAGGCCTCAGGGAAGAGACTCAGAGGGCTGTGGAAATGAAGGGGTGATGGACATCGACCCCTGCCCCCTAGGCTTTGTCTAAGCCTGAGTCCTTGACCTTAGTTGTGAGAAAACCAAGTCTCCTGGCTGCCTTTATCTCCTCTGCCTGACTCAGGCCTGCGGAAATAACAGAGGTGGCAAAGTCCAGACCAGAGTCGGCGGACCCCTGAGGTAATCAGGCCTGGGACACAGAATATGCAAGATCCTGTGAGATCTCCTTGCTGGAGGATGCTATTGAATTAGAATACGAAGGCACGGGCAGTAAACAAGACTAGCCTTTTAGGTCCTGTAGTCTTTTTAAGTGATAAAACACAAACTCTCAACCCAGAATCCCAGTGGGAGTTCTGTCAGTCCCTTTGAAAATTACCTATTCCTTTTGATCTTCCCTGCCAGACTGTAATCCACAAACTGTATCTGTATTCTTAATAAAAGCCTAGTCAGGCGGGGACTCAAGTCACTCTCCACTAGAGAGTGGCCATTTCATCCCTGTTTCTCCACAGGACCCAGTTGTCCCTGTGTATGTTTTTCTCATGTTTAGACGAGACATCCACAGCATTCCTCGGTTGCTGCAGGCTGGTGGCCGCGTCAAGAAATGAAATCAATTACACTTTATATACAAGTAAATATGCATCCTTCAAATTAGAGTGTCAATATTTTTGGTCCCCAAAGATCTTCTCAGGTAGCTCTTTTCACTCTAACTTATTTTTCAATAATTTGCTCAACAAATATTGATTCCACACTATGCTAGATGAAATAAGCCCGTTACATAAAACAAATATTATAACTCCAGAAATTTTCTGCTAAATTTGCAGCTGAACTAGTACACAAATGTAACTACATCTAAAATAAAAGTTCTGGGATGATACAGACAACAGACATTGCAGTGTGATAGCTTTCGGTGACGTAGGCAGAAAGGTTAAGAGGTTGTAAAGTAAACAGGATGTGTCAAATTTCACTGTATTTCATATTGGGTTGGGGTTTTTAGTACACAGAGAAGAAAATGATAAATGAAAATAAAATAGAGTGAAGAAAAAAGGGAAAGAATATGATTCAGTGTTTGAAGTAAGCACATCTAAGTCCTCATAAAACAAAAATAAAAACTGAACATAAACTTGATTGCAGGTGGAGTCTGTAAGTCTTAGCACTATACATTTTAAAAGAATGCTTTTTGTTTTATATATGTTCAATTACTGTAAAAATACTATGTGATTCCACTTTTATGAGGTACCTGGAGTAGTCAACACCATAATGATAGAAACTAGCATGGTAATTGCCAGGGTCTGGGGAAAGTGGAGAGTAAGGAGTTACTGTTTAATGGGTACAGAGTTTCAGTTTAAGAAGGCAAAAAGAGTTCTGGAAATAGGTAGTGGTGATTTAGCACATTATAAATGTATTCACTACCACTACACTGTGCACTTAAAAATGGTTAGATGGTAAATCTAATGTTTGTGTTTTTTACCATAATTAAAAAAAAAAAAAAACCCTGGAAACAAATACTGACTCCTTCCATATTTAGGTACTTGTACTCAACTTCAGGAAAAGAAAAATGAAGAGACATCCCCTTGCCAGTGCTGCTCAGTTGGTTGGAGCATCATCCCACAGAACAAAATGTTGCGGGTTTGATTCACAGTCAAGGCACATACCCAGGTTGCAGGTTCGATGCCCTTTTAGGCACATATGAGAAGGCAACCAACCGTCATTTCCCTCTCACATTGATGTTCCTCTCTCTCCCTCTCTCCTTCTCCTCTCTCTAAAAGCAATGAAAAAAATTGTCCTCTGGTGAGGATTAAAAAAATGAAGAGGACATTATCCTAGTCTTCAAAACAACTCATACAAACTAGTAGGAAAAGAAAAAAAGGAGATCAATGCCTGGAATATTGAACACTTTTTTAATGTGTTGTAAAAACCACTAGTCTCTCAGATGCTACCCCTCCCAAAAAAGTGACCCATAGTCCGACAGAGTGGGAAATGCTCAATACTCTCCCTTAGACCTTTACAATGACAATAGCCTCTGATGCAATACTCAGCAAGGACATATATTGAACTAAAAAATCCCCAGGGTTATTTGACAAATTTTTTCTTTGCATAGCACCTATTAATATACTAGCTTCACAGAGAAACTTCAGTAAGTGATCAAATAGCATTCCAGAGTTCTCTAAGGCAGAAGATCTCATGAAAGTACAGAGAGGAAAACCAAGGGCTAACTGAGCCTGGTGGATGCGAAGGCAGACTCTGGGTCGGGACAGGACACCCCATGGTGCAAAAACTTCCACATAAAATTCCAGAATGAGAAAAAAACACAGCCATTAATTCCATAGAATTAACTCATATAGCCATCAAGATAAATTACACGTCCATAATTCCTAGGTTACATTCATTATTAGCCCATAGGGATACTTTCAAGATTTTAAAACTAAGAAATATCACTGTATATGTGAATGTGAAAGGATTTGATATTCAGTTGCGATTCCATCTAGAGCCAATTTAGTTCTTCTCCGATAACCAGTTATCACAAACCAGTTATCAGTGTAGCTCTGTGCTACCTCTGAGAAGCGAGCCCTCATAAGCCAAGTTTAGGGACTTAAACCCTATTTTATATCTAGGAATGGTGACTTCTCTAATATCTTAAAAAAGGCTTTGACTTGCTTTTAATGATAATGCATTCCTCAGCACTTTCTATCCAAATTCTGTCCTAGGGTCTTCTGTCCAGCCCAGGGCAAGCTCAAACCCTGCCGACTGCAAATGGATGTCTGTACTTGCCTAAACAGATATTTAGTTCCCATGTGCACACAGAATCTTGCTTTGCTTTATTCCGTTTATGGGTGATGTTACTCTAGTGCTTGTGGGTCTTTCCAAAACAAGAAAAATTGGGTGTCTTATTTCTCATCATGGAACATCCAACTTGAAAAGAAGCTGGATATTACTTGTGCCCATGTTAGCTCCCAGTTTTAACCTCTCTATTCACTTATTCATTTATGAAAATTAAACCTTTTTTTTTCAACCTTTTAAAGCTACTCATACTAAATATACCATCAGATTTCCTTTTTCCATTCACAGACTGGCTGAGGAAACTGACTTCCACACCTGCCTTTCTTTGTAGAATTCCAAGAATGTGTCTTCTCTTCTTTTCTAGGATTTTATTGTTAAATGCTATGAGGAAACTAATGTAACAAATAAAAAAAACACAGAATATAATGACAATATTTTTTAAATTATTACAAAATTATTAGAGACATAGTACTGACCCCGTAGATAATAATGCTACATATGCATACTTCACACAGACCACCCATACACGGTCTCGAAGCATAAGCACATGTCTTACATACCCTGAAACCAAATCTATGTAAATTAGTATAAATGACAAAAAGTTATTAACAACTGGACCAAGGCAAAAGAAGAAAACAGGTTATCAAGAAAATATTGCCCTCCCTGAAAAAAAAAGTTAGTATTAAATCTTTTACTTCAATGGAAGTTTGTCAATTCTGAGTATTTAAAAAGACTACAGAACATTTCATGTACAAGTTAAAAAGTATATTACACTAAGCTACTTTAAAAGTGTTCACATTCATCATGAATAGACGTTCTATCTGTTTATGAGTGTGCATGCCTTATTATGAAGCAAAATTAAGATCTGAAGACATTTTATCATATGTGGTAGAGTTCAGAATTTATCTCAATGCCATGATTGAAAATCAGAAAAGCATACACATGTTTATTTCCTGTGAGGCTGGATTTTTATAAAAGATGGAAGCAATTAGAAGCCTTGGGTATAACTAAATTTCTTCTCTAAAAGTCGGGACTTCAGCAAACCAAACCAATCTTCTATTCCAGGAAAATGAGCTTGTCATGTGCTTGGTCATTAGGAGGCATATTCCAGAATGCTGTCAGAGTCCAGTTAAATCCCATCATTTGCCATTGGGCACTAGGGTGAAATGATTCCACAATTGCTGATTTTTCAATAAAACTAGTGATGAACAGAACTAATTTATCAGGACCAGTTCTTCTTAGGGACAGAATTTATGGGCCTTATATACCAAGCCATTTGATGAAAGACTGAATTCAATAAGGAGTCAGTCCATGACAAAGAATGATAAAAACCAGTGGCTATAAAGTGCTATATTGGATGGAGGTGGAGATCATCAAGATCATCTTGAAGGTCTGTGACATCAAAGAGGAGAGCTATGTAATGGGAAGAGAGGCAGGGAAGCAATCACACTGCAAGCAAGATAGAATATCGCATCACCAAGCAATTCAAGAGGCAGAAATGTCTCAGTGTTCTCAAATGAGTAAATCCTGGATTGGAAATTAAATTTAGAAACAGATTATTTAAGAATAGCAAAAATGCTCTCAAGCTGAGAAAATTCAAGTTACAATTAACATGCAGATACAAATCATCATGTGAAAGCTATGGGAGACCTTATTTACTTTGGTCCATGTATCATTCATACGACTCCTGCCATGGAACAAAGGTATGTCCCAGATGGGATACAAGCTCCCCAACCATGAGGGTCCACTGTGGTTCATGTGCTATGTCTTTGTATTCTCTATATACCTTGGTTCAAAGTAACATGTTGAATATAACTCTAAATTTAGATAATTTGTCTATTTTCCTAGAAAATGAAATAAAGATGGGAGAATACCTTTAAAAAGCCACATGTTAAGCCCTGGCTGGTGTAGCTCAGTGGATTGAGTGCGGGCTGTGAACCAAAGCATCGCAGGTTCAATTCCCAGTCAGGGCACATGCCTGGGTTGCAGGCCACGGCCCCCAGCAACCGCACATTGATGTTTCTCTCTTTCTCTCTTTCTCCCTCCCTTCCCTCTCTAAAAATAAATAAATAAATTCTTTTTAAAAAAAGCTACATGTTAAACTCTGAACTAATAGAACACAAATTCATTCATTTCATTAGTTTTATCTTAAAGACAGGCTAATGTGGAAGAATTTTAATAGCTTAGACCCCCTACTATTCTGCCCTTCAAGAAATTCTAGTTGAAGAAACAAAAATGTATTCAGTTGAACACCCCGAAAATCAATCTATAAGAGACTTTTTGCATAAAACTTCCCACCAGTTTCCATCTAAGTTCATAACAAAAGATGTTTGACCAATGCCAAGAAGATTTATGGAGATCAGGTATTTCAGTGTGCTAATTATTTGCATAGAAAGTACTAGAAATATGGCCATAGCATCATGATAGTAATTTTGCAAGATGACTTCTAAGTCATGACATTATTTCTAGAATGAGGATAAAAGAAAATAGTTTAGGGAAACAAGTAGTAAAAGGTATTATTATTAATATGTCAAATGAGATTTTTTTACGGATTATAAATGATGGGAAGATAAACACATAATTCTGCAAAGAAAACTATGTACAGCAATCCCTAAAATAATAAAAAGGCAGTTACTTTATTGTCAACTAGACTTACAGAGTAGTGGAGTGGCTAGCAGTGTTGATTATTATGTGTTAACAGAGGTGTTTAGGGAATTTCATACCTTCTGGCATTTAGGAAGGATAGTTAAGAATTCAACAAATTTCATTCAGCTAAGCAAATAGTAAAAGATAGTGATTACAATAGCAACAATTTGCTGAAGGATTAAGACAAAACCCCTTTGCCTGGAAATACAGCTCTGGCTCCTGTCCATCCCTGGCCACTCCTGACCAGAAGACTACCCTCCTGTCACCTGACCACCCACCCATTCTGCTTTATGACCTCTACACCCCCTTGTTCACTGGCCTTGCCCACATGTGCCCTCCTTCACTGCCTGACACACTCAGGGTCAATTACCTCCTTATTGACTCTTCCTTGACCTCCAAGACAGAGTTGCTACTTCCTCCAAGCTCCCATAGCATAATATAAACACTTGGATAAATTTATATAATGATTATATCACTACTCTCTCAATAATTTTAGCTAAAAACACAAGTTACTTTATCCCATTTCTCCTTTTTATTTACCTCCCAAAGCCAATTGAATTTTTCATGCATCCTGCACTCAGGCAATACTGACTGACTCCACCATCCAGATGTTCAGAGAGCTGCACTATCCTTTGCACTGGGTCAGACCGAGCCTCAGCACTCCCAGCTCACATTCCAGGGATCCACCAGTAAAGCCATCACTTTCTTAAAGGACATTTGCAATCATTTCAATTATTTAAATGTTTAGTTCTTTCTTATTCTCTAAAAAATTTAAATAAAAATTCCTTAGCATAGTACAGAAGGCTGTTTAGGGCCCGGTCCTGAAAGACACAGTTTCCAAACCCAGTCCTAATTAATCCACATCTTCACTGCTCTTGAACACCCTGCACAACTTTACACTTTTTACTTTTGCTTACAGACACCCTGATCGAGGCCTCCCTTTTCTGTCCTTTATGCTGTCAAAATCTTGTCATTCTTCCAGACCCACCAAAATGCTACCCCTCCTGTGCAGCCTTTCGTTTCATCCACAGTCAAAATTAATTCTTTTTCCTTCTGGGTACTCACCATGGTTTATCCCTTCCTCTCAAATGTGTTCAATATAAATTAATGTTGAAATGGTCACTGTGAGTAACAAGAACATTAATTATTCTAGAAGTTAAAAATTAGATTCTGCAATAACTACATTAAAACTGAAGAGATTCAATAATTCTTTTAACATGGAAATAATGTGTGTGTTTCAGATAGGAACTGCCACTTAATTTACATAGGAGTTGCAGTTCCAGTGGGACAGAGAGGCCTCCTCTTGAGAAAGATTCCTAACTCCAGACACTCCCTTCAATGACAGCTAAAGACAGAAATAGTGAGACCCACACATAAACTATTATGCATCTATGAGGAGAACCCCCAAAAAGCCAGAATTTACATATAAAATTGTGTATTTATTCTCACATGTTTAAACTTCAGTCACCTTCCAAGTACTCTCCATTTGATGCCATACACCTATCAAGACTTTTTTCTGCTGCTCAAAACAGTTTTTGAATTCATCAATATTGATGCCTTTTAGTGCTTCTGCCATTTTTTTTCTTCACCTCTTTCACATGGGAAAACTTTTACCTTTGAGGACTTTTTTCATCTGGAGAAACAAAAAAAAAAGTTACTGAGGATGAGATCAAGTGAATAGGGAGGGTGGCATGCAGGAGTCATGTCATTTCTGGTCCAAAACTGCCGAACACTCAGTGTGGTGTGGGCAGGTATGCTCATAAATCATCCATCATGAAATGGTTGAAGCACAAACTCATTGAAAGAGTCTTAAAAAAAATTCACTGAAACCAAACAGAGCCTCTCACAAAGGCAGCTGGCACACTGGTACAGATGGGCTCCCAGAACACTCACCTGGTGGGGAAAGCCTGTACCTCAAGGGGCCCTCCCTCCAGAAGATAATTCCAGTTTCTTTGGGAGGTCCCCCCTTGTATATGTATATTTTATGTATGTATACGTGTGTGTGTGTGTGTGTGTGTGTGTGTGTGTACATTCATATCCCAGGCATATAATTCCTCCCCTCTGGAAAATCCACACCCACTTCATTCCGTGCCTATTAATTTTTTTACTTTGATTTTTTATTATTTTTAGAGAGAGGGGTAGGGAGAAAAAAAGAAGAGAAACATTAACGTGAAATAGAAACATGGATTGGCTGCTTTCTGCACGTGCCCTGACTGGGGACCAAACCTGCAACCTAGGAATGTGTCCTGACCAAAAATCAAAACAGGAGAGCAACACACAACCAACTAAGCCACACTGGTTGGGCCCATCTCATGCCTATTAATAGCATCAATCAAGAACTTGTAAGATGGAAAGAAAGAATACCACCACACTTCCTTGAATATCTTCACTGAACACTGGGAACTAAAACAACATTAACACTCCCCTCAGCTTAACTAAACTTCAGACAGGTTTCTTCCTGACTGTAGACTACTGACCTCCCTTTCCTTAGATCATTTACTTTGGAAAATTTGCAATTGCAAATTGGTTCTCTGCCCCTTTAAGATGACATCTTCAGCTTCTTGCTGGAAGCCCTCCCTTGTAAATGTAATCAAGAAAGATAGTGCCTCTACCTCCCAGTCTCTGTGGGAGGATAGGATCCTAACTTAGATAACTGTCAATTAGCAGAGACAGCCTAATCAGTTGGAAACTGTCCCTAACATCCTCCAGTACTCTTCCATTAGTTTACCCAGTGCTTATAAACTCTCTGCCCTTTGTTTCAGTGAAATTGAGTTCAATTTTTCTACCCTATTTCAATAGACTTGACCTCTATTGCAGTTGTCTTAAATAAAGTCTTCCTTGCCTGTTTAACTTGTCTGGTGCAATTTTTCTGTGACATGACAAGCTGAGCAAGCCAGTGCACCATTTTGGTCAAGCTGCTGCAGACCATTTAGTGGGGCAAGTTTCAGCGTGTCATCCTCTATCACCCTTTGATGAGCGTTAAACTGAGATGACAGGTCGTTAATGTCCCCACCTCCAGGATCCCATGGTCTATGCAAGGGACAAGCAGAGGAAAAGGAACTCTATTTATTGCTTCTGGGGATTAAATGTAGTTGAAGAAAAGTCTTAAATAAATAAACGGAAATTTCTTCTAAAAGAATTAGTTATGTTCCATTTCTCTCTTCAACTTTTCACAGACTTCATCTATAAATATAATCATCCATTTTTTAAGATGGTACTGTAATAATTGTTCATATCCAGGTGCTCTGATTAAAGTAAGTTTGATTTACTCTTGACTGGCTTTAACAGTTTAAGGAAGAAAATGGCACGATTAATTTATTGAGACAGCATAGCTCTGTGACATTTTAGCCTGTTCATGTAGCTACAAATTAAGCTGAGTACGAAACCATCTGTGGTTGTCCTTGAACAAGCAGTGTATCCACACTTATGAAATGTATTTTTTCAACCCTTACTGTATAATGTTCAGCCTAGCTCATTTCTTCCAATGTCTGCTGTATCAAACAAAGAGTAATTAGTCATTTAGGAGAACAGACATGTCAATACTAATTACAGCAGTTTGGAGGAGTATAGGGGTAAAACCAACATAGAAGGTTGAAACAAAATATATTCAAAGTGACAGTCAAGAATTCACAAAACATGCTCTGTGAGTAATTTTATGAAATGTGTTTGACTCAGATACACTCTCCTCTTTTAAATCATTTTTGAACGCTCTCCCTTTGGACATTACAGGTTAATTTAGTTACAAGCTACATGCAGAAGTGACAATTTTTGATATATTACTTGTGTGCAAAGAGGTACAATATAAAGAAATTTGGTTATTCCAGTTTGGGAAAGCAGTCCACAAAAGATTTCCTGTACTCCTTCTCTGGATTATGTATTTAAGCAGAGCTACAAACAGGATTCTAAATGGAATTAGGATTTTAAAATTTTAATTGTATTTCTTTTCAATTTGAGGTAAATTCTCATGACAGGACTTTTATCTTCTCAGAGTTCAATGTTAAAGACATCTGCCAAATTCAAGCAAGAGCAATTTTGAAAATTTGAACCAAGGAAAAACATATACCAAAATAGTAACAATAATTATCTCTGGATAGTGAAGTAGTGGGAAAATTTATATTTCCTTCCTTTGGTAATTTTCTTTTCTAGTTTTCCCATGTTAAACATGAATTAATTGTACAATAAAAACCTGAGCATGCTCAGATAAGTGAGCAGACAGTTATTCATCAAAAATTTTATGAATACCTTGTTATCATCCTTCTAAGATTCATTTAAAGTGTCAGCTTCTGTTCTTTATGTGATATATTAACTATGTTGGTTAAAGTTGCTTTTTACACTAGATGATACAAGGTCACACTGGCTTCTACAGAAAACCAAGCATAGAGGTATTTGAGACACAGTGCTCAGACGTTACTTTGAGTTCTCAAAATGAAAGTTATTTCCAAGATATCAAGTAATGACTCAGAAGTGGTTTAAAATCCCACAGTCATTCTCTACTGGGCCCAGAATGAAATTAAACAGACCTCACCAGGGCCCACAGATTGTAGGTATTATAATAATGATAATAAAAACAGGTGCTAACATTCATTGAATACTCTGTTTCACACTTTATGCTAAGTGCTTTGCAAGAATTAGCTCATGTACTCTTGAAAACGACCCTCTGCTGTCGGCCATATTATCCCCCTTCTTCAGGTGCAGACTGGAGCCAGAGAGCTCCTGGAGAGCTCATGTCATTTGTCTGCCAGGACGAGATCAGCATGGTTCAGTGACAGTTTTTATTCTCTCTAGGATTCGCCAACTCTGGACCATGGTTACAAAATGAGGAACAAAGGATGAGTGCTTAGAAAAAGTTTTTTATGAAAATACTGTTAATATTTAGTGCTACCAATATGTATCCTTAAAACTCAAATGTTATCAAAATATTTGAGGCTAATAAGCTATTGATCTTGTCAATTTGTCAATAGAATTATGTTAAATTGTATAGTATTTCAAAGTTCACAATCACTGTAATATGCATCAGTTAATTTATTCCTCACACAGACTACATGGAAAAGGAATTATTTTACAGATGAGAAAAATAAAATTTACGTAATTTCCCAATGGTTGTGCAACAGAGAAGGAGGAGAGCTGACGCTCAAATTCACGTTCTACTGACTTCTGGTGGTGTTTTCACTCTATTAAGTTTTGATATTAACAATAATAATTCACTACATGATTATCAATAACCAAAGAATAAAAGAATTACAGGGAAAGAATTAAAGTTTGGGAAAACAGTAAGAATCTCACTGGATTGCTGAACTTATCAAAAGTGAGCCAATGACATGTTATTGAAATCACATTCAAGCAGATTTCACCTCCTCCTCTCTCCCATGGACCCATATCCTGGCAGGCTTTGGAAACTGGAGAAGTCACACAAGTGCCCAGTGGGCAAGGCAGAGGCCAAATTGCCCAGGGCAGGTCCTCCTTAGATACTGAGCCAAGCGTGGCATCATCCACAATGGGGGAATTACTTCCTTTTCCATGTTATGCACATTCTGAGAATAAAAGCTGTGATATCTTTAAGCTAAAGCTTCAATGATGCATTTCATCATAAGCTGCAGGTTTCCACTTTGTCTGTTGGGTCTGAGCACTCAGTGTGAAGTTAATCACCAAAGAAAGCCATGTGGGGGATAGCTGGACAGCAAAGAAGCAGAGACTGAGACTGGAGTGACATTTCAGCAGCTCTGTCGCAGCAGTCTCTCCATAAGGGCTTTTACTGCCTTAGGTCATGGTCTGTTCCAAATTCAGGTCACCAGAGCCTCCTAAGTGCCAGCTGGACCAAACTCAGAGTTTTTGCATGTGCCACTCAACAAAGCAACTACAGTGAGGTAGCCACAGGAAGATTTCATTAGTTCTCGCCAACATTTTGCAGTACACACTAAGGCATCAGAAAATGTAATTTCATAACTGAAAGAAGAGGGAAATGTAAAATAAATGCAGCATGTGCCCTATGGAATTTTCGAGGCACTGCAACAGGGAAACCTCTCAGCACCTTACTGGATCATGTACGGCCTCTGTTTATCTAGATCTCTGCTTCTCTGACCATCTAGCCCAACACTCCTTGACCCCATGCTCTAGACACATAAATATTCTTCTAGTTTCCACTTCCTTTCTTGTTACTTCCTTTACACAACTTGCACTACTTCTACAGTGCAAATACGCCTAATCAGTTAGCTCTCTATGAAACTCTCATTTACAGAGCTACCATTTTCTAATCCACGTAAAGAAAAGTCATCTTTTTTCTATGCATCCATCTCTTCTAGGGGGAGCTTATGTCAGAGTATCTGTCACATGAACTCATCATCATTTGTTTGCATGCTTGTGAGCATTCCACTCAACAATAAGCTTCACTAAATAAGTTCCTCACTTGCATTATATTCATCTTTATAGCCCCAAAGCCTAGGAAAATGCCCAGCATTGAATGGAACTGCTTGAAATGAGACAATGAATAAGCCACAAGCATACAATACTGTGCATCACATTAGTAGCTAAAAGTGTGGATCTGAAGCCAGAACTGCTTTGTTGCAAAACCCAGATCTCTCATTTAATAGCTCTGTGATTTTGAACTAGTTACTTAACCTCTCTGTACCTGAGTTTCCTCATCTGTAAAATGGGCTATTATATGATTTCAAGTAGTTAACAGTAAAAACAGAAAAGCATTTAAAACATAGCCAGGCATACTGTAGCTTCCTGACGAATGTTAGCTGCCATCACTGTATTCCTGCAATGTAGCAGTGTATACGTAGTGGCCACAATTTTGAGATATACAATATCACAGGTCTGAATTCAAGTCATAATCCTGATGTGACCTTAATATGATCTTGAGCAATTTGCATAAATTCTCTTTACTTCGGTTTTTTTGTCTGTATCATAAAACTTTCAGGAAAGTTGCAAATAGATTATGCATGTAATTAACATAGAGTTTGTTTGGCACATGGTAAATACTCCACAAAAGTAGGCTACTCACTACTATAGATTTTTTTAAATCTTAAATCAATATCAGTATAAAATCTCTTGGTTATTGCCCTAAGACAGGCACCTGCACTTACCTGGCACTCATATTTGTCTCATTAGCTTTGGGAAGGCAGAATAAAGTCACTGAAAAAGTAGAAAATGTGTCACATTGTGGACATAAAGCAGGAAGAGTTTATGCATCCAGTTCTACTTCTCCAGAAAAAAAGATATTCCACTTGGTGCTTTGAAGAGATTAGAACATAGTTATTGGCACCAGCCCTTGTTTGCTTGCTCTTAGATTTCTTTCCAAACTTTTCTCCTATACTCTATAAAATGTGAGGTTTGGTAAGTGGAAAACTAGTTACTTGCAATGGAGGTGCTAGTAAGAGACGGGAGGATGAGGGAAAGAGCAAAAGGGAAAGCAGGGTATTTCTCTTCCTTCCTCTGCTTAGGTCAGCTTCACATCTCTTCATGGTCCTACTTCCCACCAGAGAGGTTCATTCTGGGCCCAGAATTTTTTGGAAGGTTAGGCTGACCCCTGAGTCACAGATAACAGCATTCTTCCCTTTGTCTCTCCAACCTGAGGTGACCATTATTATTGCTCATTTATGGGTTTTCTTGCAGTTGCATATATAACTCTCAACTCAACATACCATCTTTGTAACCAATTCCCTGCCTTTACTTCTCTGCGGTTTGTTTTCCTAGTTAAACCCTGATTGATATATCCAGCAATCTCCTCCATCTCTTCCCTCCCTTCCCTTCATTTGATTGTTTTACTAAGTGCTTGATTACCTTGCCTCCCTTCACACACACAGGTATGCACACCCATACATGGTGGTGGTATCTCCTATGTCGAAGAAACAAAGGCAGGCTTCTGTGGTTTGGAAGAAACTGGCCATATGGGTGAACTTTGAATTGACTTTATCTTCTAATGCAGTACTCTCAGCTGGGGGATATTTAGCCCCTCAGCCACCTCCAGGGAATGACATCTGGAGACATTTTTGGTTACTACAAGGGTGAGCTGGGAGTTACTATTGGCATCTAGTGGATAGAGGACAGGGATGATGCTATATATCCTGCAATGTACAAGACAGACTTTGCACAATAAAGAGTTTTCAAGTCCAAATTATCAATAGTCAATTAAGAGGCTGATCTAATGGTACAAAACCCCACACTTTCACACTGCTAGATGCTTGCTGCAGCCTCCAAGCTACAGGTCACAGAGAAAATACTGAGGACCTAAAGCTGGTTATGGTGATCACACAATGAAGGTCTTGTCTGTAGTTGTCAGTTGCAGTATACAATTTGCATTAATTAATGTGCACAAACTTTCATGTTACTATATATTTCTTTATTTTGTTGAAATGCACACTGAGAAGACAAAGGAGCAACATATATCAAAAGGCAGTGAATTTTGAATTCAGGATCTTTGTGTTACATAATCTTTTCCAAAAATTCTTACTACTTGATTTTCTTAGCTGGACTGGGTAGCAAATCATACATTTTTTATAAGATGCTCTTTAAAAAAGAAAGAAAGGAGGAATCTAGTCTGATCCTATGTGTCGTACAGAAATATCTGTAACTTTCTTCCACCACTGGGGATATGGTTAGTCCACTCTCAACCACATTTTCCTTCTCTGTTGTGTACTAAAGCCTCCATGTTCAGCTCCAGGGTGGCACTGCACAAACTGGGGCACCATGGCTGGGTCCCCCTGTACTGTACACCACCCGCTGTGAAGACTTAGATGACCACTGTCTTGGTTAATATTTCAGATTCTTCATGGGTCAAATGAGGAAGTTAAGCCAGTACAAAGCTCCTTCCTGTCATAAACTTTATTTAATTACATATCTTCAACACTTCAGTAACATATTTACATATTGGCTCTGTAGGGACCAAAATTTAAGCAAATGCAATAAAAGTTTCCATACAGAACTGGCTCATGCAATTCACAAGCCCTAATAAATGGAAGTGTAGATGGACTGTTGCTAGACCCATGTTCTGCCCTCCTAGTCCTGTGAAAATATGCATAAGAATGTCTCTGAGAGGTGCCCAATGACTGTCAGAAGCAGATCCAAACACTGATGCTCTCTTCTGCCATCCTGCAGTGAGAATGAACACCATATTGCAAATGTAAAAGAATTACCATCCCAGCCATCCCGCGGTATTCATCTCGGCTGCGGATGTTCATTAAACACACGTAATACACAGAATTCTTCCATGATTCTGTGGGTATATAGAGAACATGGCCATCCCCTCTGGTGGGGAGAGCCCTGTACCTTTACTCCAGTGGGTTTTTATTGAGAAAGTAGACTCAGTTTGTGAATTCACAGTCTGGCAGAAAGGATCAAAGGGAACAGGTAACTTACAAAGATGCTAACAGAATTCCTGTTGTGATTCCAGGCAGAGATTGGAGTTTTATCATATTGGAGTTTTATCAGTGAAAGGACTACATGGCTTAAAGGGCTAGTTTTGGTTTCCTGTCTGTGCCTTTAAATTCTAAGTTAATAGCATCCTCCAGCAAAGAGATCTCACAGGATCTTGCATATTCTATGTCCCAGGCCTGATTACCCCGGGGGTCTGCCGTCTTCGGTCTGAGCTGCCCCTTTGGCTGTTTGCTTAGTCCTGAGAAGGGCAGAAGACAGAGATAGCCAGGAGACTTGGATTTCTCACATCTAAGTACAAAGACTCAGGCTTAGAGGGGGCAGGGGTTGATGTCGATCACCCCTTCCTTTCCACAGCCCCTTCATTTCCACAGCCTCGTGAGTCTCCTTCTAGAGGCCTTTACGTGATCAGCACCTGTCTTAGGTCCATTATCTATCCTAGAGAATTGTTACCCGTCATTGGTTAACTGATCAAGCATTAAAGGCCAAGCACAGAACAGGTAGCATTCATGCCAGGGGAATAAGTTTTTTCTCCTTAGTGGCTCCTGGTCCAGAGGTCTCTCACTCAGCCTAAGTCACAGGGGTCACAGCTTCCTGAGACCAGGCAGGTTGGCCCCCAACATGCAAAGACTGAACACCAAAAAAAAAAAAAAAAAAAAAAAAAAAA